>JAUPFT010000012.1:30251406-30616406 GCA_036936625.1 Parnassius smintheus behrii
TTGTTTTGTTAGTTATGATGAAACCGTCACAAAACAAAAGTTCTTTTCACTTTGTCTCTAGTACCAATAGGTATCCAAGCTGATATTCAGAAAAATGAATAACCTCGTAGTAACATCTTTAGGGGCAGTATAGATATCCACTTACCAGTCACACTGTTTTTCGCTGTAACCTACTGTCCTTTATATGAGCCTCACTTGCCCACATGCGGTAACCACTTGACTGCACTCCAGTGCACCCACCAACACCTCTGCCACCTACGCCTCCACATCTACCACCGCACCCCTCTCTAAGCCTTCGTTCTCCACCTCCGCTACCTCCGCCTCCACCATAAACTCTGCTTTATCCGCTTCAACAATCAACTCCGCTCCCTCCGCCGCCACCGCCACGCGTCGTCACTATTCTTTCCGCCTCCAACACAATTCTCAATTTCCACAATCTCTGACTTAACCACAAAATCCTTTCCTCCGCCTTCACCACATACTACGCTGTATTCACCTCCGCCTCCACGTCTCTATTCTCCGCCTCCGTTTTCTGGGCGCACACACACACACACACACACACACACACACACACACACACACACACACACACATACACACACACACAAACCCGCACTCAGACGAACACACACGCACGCACACGCACGCGCATACACACACAAACACGCACTCAGACGAACACACACACACACACACACACACACACACTCCAGTGACAAATTAATTTGTAATAAAGTACTATCCATCATCTTCTAATTGATCTATGACAAATGAATAAAATAACACAAATTCACTCACACGATAACAAAAACTCGAACAAACGTTTATCCACAATAAAAACTGCCAAAGTTTGATCCACAAAATCAGCTGTTAACGTATTTTCTTACCTTATTACTATAACGAAGTAGCCTACTGGGTTCTCTGTCACACACAGAACGCGACGTTGCCGCTTCGTGTTCGAGTACCTATTCGTCAATTATGGCTCCGGATCCACTTAGTCTATGTAAATGTCGCATATAAATTAAATATACTCTGGATCTAAAAAATCATATTCAGTATGATTTTTTCGACCGTTGATAGATCAACAAATGTTGGTCAAATCGCTGACGAGTATATTGAAATCCTGTTAGTGCAGATCCACCGACGTCAGACGCGCATCAAGAATGGATCAAAGTATATCAGTTTGTGCGACGAGGAGCTGAGCAAACACGTCAAATTGGTGGATTAACAATTGTTCTAACTTCTCACTGGATCAACATCTACCGTGAAAGGATGATTATATATATATATATATATATATATATATATATATATATATATATATATATATATATATATATATATATATATATATATATTCTAAATATATATATACATATATATACATATATATACATATATATATATATATATATATATATATATATATATATATATATATATATATATATATATATATATATATATATATTCTAAATTTATCATAATAAATTGAGATCAATAAAGGTTCATTTAGGTAGTAAAATCAATTGTTAAATAAATCAAAAAGTAAATGTGGAAACTTATAGTTAGCTAATAACCTACTGTGATAAAAATCGAAACACTATTAAATTATCGTTGAGACATTGAATGTACAAAAAAAATTAGGAACCACAATGATATGCATTTTGTATAGAAAATTCAGTATTTCTATAATTAAATCAAAATACTTTTAGTATTTTTGTTTGTTAGCCATTCACTGATGATTTCAATATTATTTCCATATTAGTTACATACGTAACTTGTGTGTCTCATTTTCGTTAATATAAGTAGATATATATCATATATCTATATATATCATATCACACATCTATCTACAGGTACCTATTATTGAAACAAAACGAAAAAACTATTCTATTGTTATTATTCTAATCAGATTACTCTTTGGAAAAATAAGTCTATTAAGTTCTTTTCAGGTTGTCGTTATGTAAAAATCGTTTAATTTTGTAAAAGATTAGGTTAATTTTTAAGTGTAACGTTATTATTTTGCTATATAAACATTTTTTTTTTTAATTAGGCTAACACAGCAAAAATTTACCCTTAATCATAAATATTACTTCTATTGTATGTTAAAATTATTCGTTCTATTTGGACCAATATTTTTCATCTTTATTTCTTTCAAACTTTTTTCTTTATTTTTTTCCTTTCTTTGCAGGAATTCTGGCAAATCTCGACTACTCAAAGCTATAAGTGGCATGTTTTCAGTCTTAGAAACTTTACTCAAAGAACGGGCATCTGATGTATGCGTCCCAGCTTTAATTATTATATCAGAAAGTATAGTTATTTTGGAAGAACTAGGGCTTTTTGCAGAACTTCCAGATGTCTCAACATTTCCCAGATATTTCGGTAAATTACGATCATTTATCAAAATTATGATATTAATGAAGTAACAGCAATACAATAACTGCTAAGATTCTTAGGAGTTTTTAGGATAAGAGTAGAATGCTGGTATTTTGACCAATCTTTTTTTTTTGTTATAATTTTCTTCAGAGGTGTTGTTAAGGTTAAACGGATCAAGAGCAGCATTTTTAAAGTTACTATTATCTATACCAGAAAACTTATCAAGACGGTGTACGAGTATGTTATCGTTTATACTCTGAATCTCAAAATCTTGATCCTCTTTGGTATCATTATTTGGAATTTGAATTAAAATACCGGTTTGATCATCTAAAAAGAAAATATTCTCTTTATGTAATTTTTCCACTCCAAGTAAATTCTTTTTATTTATTTTATTTTTCAAGTTGCACTTAACTTTATCTTTGCAAGAATTAATAATTTTGAGATCAGAAATTGTCACCGATTTCCCCGGTTCACAATTTACCTTTTTATTTCTCTTTAATTCCATCGGTTTTGGAGCTCTCGTTTCCTTTAAATAATCTATTAAAGCCTGATCAACTCCATAAGACAATATTTCCTCTTGAATTTCAGGAATCTTCTTTAACACTTCTTGAGGATTTAGTGGGAATATTCCCGTTGCTCTAAAACCATTTCTTATGTTTTTTTTTCTCCTTTAGCTTTATAGCTTCTGTCAATTCTATTAGCAACTTGGGGAAATGTTTTTTGTTCAGTGAAGTCTGGTCGGGATTTTTAATTTTGTACTTGTACAAGATTTGTCGCCAAGCTTTTTTCAATGGTGCAAAAAATCCTACGTCAAGAGGTTGGGTGAGGTGCGTTGACCGTGGAGGTATAAAAACAAACTTGATATCATTTTGTTCACATAACTCTACTACTTTCACATTTAAGTGACTAGATAGGTTATCGCAAATTACAACTTTATCACCTGGCGTCTCTTGTGCCCAAGGAATAATTATCTTTTGAAAGTAATCTTCGAACATAACACCAAACCACCCAGATTTTGTAAAGTTGTATCTAGTACCAGGTGGCCCGCCTGTAATCCATTCCGAGTTCAAGCTTGTTGCTTTATAGACAACATATAAAGGCAACAAGTGCTGTAAACATAACAGTATGTTTCCTTTAGTGGAATTGGCTAATCTTTCGGGATATCTTACTCCGCGTCGAAATATACCTTTAGAAGATCCTGGATCATCCGACAGATTGGTCTCGTCAAAGTTAATTATATTTGCTGCTGGGATATCTTTCAATGTTCTGCTTAAATTTTCAAAATAGTTATATAGACCCTTTTCGGCTCTTGCTTTCGAAATATTTTGTGTGGTTCTTACGCTTAGTTCATCACTATGTCTAGCCAAAAAACCTTGCACCCATGCATCACCAGAAATTTTATTCTTAAACAAATTTTCCCGAGAATTTTTTTTTAAATATTCTTGGACCAACAGCTTGGGACCTAGTTTAGTTAGCGGAGATCCAAAATCACTAGAAGCTTGCAAAACCTTGACAATTTTGTTCTCTTCTATGATTGACAAAGCTGTAGGATGCCAAACAGGTTTTAAATGCATTTTTTTTAATTTTATTTACAATAGTACGTCGTGGGATTCCAAATTGCCGTTCAGCGTCTCTTGATGTAATTTGGCTAGACGCAACTGCTTCGCATGCGATTTTTAACATATCTTCGGAGTAATTTTTATACATTGGGGACCCAATTTGACGTTGCGACATTCTGAGTCGAATTTTAGGCTTGTGTTTGTTTTTCTGAAATTTTAAATAAAAAAGTAGGGTCAGAACCGATTGTTAATACAAATGTACTTATATTGTATTCAATACAGGTATGTATGTACGTACATGTTTGTATTTTAAAGTTCCAAATTTATAGGTGTATTTTATGGAGATTGGTCAATTAGTCAATTAGTAATCATGAGCTAGTTATGCCGCGGTATAGCAACCTTATGATTAAAGACTTTGGTTGAGTTCAAAACTAATCGACCAATCATGGATAATGCACGTGAGGAAAACCGCCCATAAATACTTCCAAACTAGAATATAATTTTCTGAAGTATATTAATTATACAAATAATTATGTCAGACCTATGAAAGTAATCAATAAATTGACAACGACTTCAATTTTTAATATGTTAAAAAATACGTCAAAAGAATAACACATTTATAAACGAAAAAATCCATCTAAAAAAAGCAAAAGAGTGACAACCCTTGGTATTTTTCGATGGCGGGCAATGTTGACGTTTTTGAGTCTGAACATTATTGGGTAATTTTGCCCACCATCACAAGTTTTAATTTATAAACCCTTTAGTACTTTTTTTTTTTACATGGGGAATTGCCTACGCATACCCGCCTCGCGGGGGCAAGGACGGGTTATGTCGGACTCGCACCGACTAAAACCCCATGCTGTTCCACCTTTGTCGCGTATTGGCAGGGCTACGGGAACGCTTTCGCACACATCCGCGGCCCTACTAGCGCCTGCCGCCCCATGGCAGCACCTCCTCGGGAGAGGAAAATTCCTCCCCCTTCTCCTTCCCAGGTAAGGCGCACCAGAACACATGGAGCGCCTTCCTCCACGGCCTCCAATTACGTCTGTGCAACAGACGCCCCCGCGTTCGATGCACAAAGGCCATGGGGCCAGGAAAAACGAGCACTGAGAAGTACTAGCCTTCCCGACCCAAGCGGCGGATCTGGTCTATGGCTCCGCCGTCAACCAAGATTCGGCTGCGGAGGGTAGGGAGAGCGCGCCTCTCAATACCGACAATCCTCTCCCCCCGCAGCCCCACCACAACCGCATCAACGGTGCGGCCCCGTTTGAGTCGCGAAGGATAGGGCGAGTGGCGCATCGCCATACCAACACTCCTCTTCCTCCGCGACTCCACCTCGGCTGCAGCGGTAGAGGGTGCGCGAGTCCCCACTCGCTGCAGTCCACCAGCACACATCCGAAGTGGGCTCCCCAAGCCCACTCGGAGTGGCCACCTCAGGCCGGCCCTTCACCTCGGGCCAGCCACGTGGGTTCCTCTTTGTTCACCGTGGGAGACCAAGCCACGGCTACTAAGCCCCCCCGCCACGACAAGGCGGGAACCCGTTCGGGGGGGAAACCCTTTAGTACTGAAACTATGATTAAAATACTCTACAGTTTATATTTTATAACATACTTTAAAAAATACTAACCTGCGTCTTCGCCATGAAGTACAATTCACAAACACTTTACTAAAGAAATTTTGCCCGCGAAAACACGCACCACACTCAACAAGTTCTAAAAATATATATATTTCACTATATATATATAGTGAAATATATATAACGAAATCATAGTACCCTGGATCTAATCCTCTCTTCAGCACGACTTTTTTTTCAAGTTCCCTTCTTTTGTAAGAAAATCTGTTGTTTCGAGCGCTTTTTTTACTATTTTTTCAAAAACACGAAAATTTTAATTAAACTAATTGCACTCATGTTTTTTATTCAAACAACCAGTTCAGTTCTTTCTATTATGTCGGTAAGATCAAAAATATTATTCATATTTCATCAGTATGTAATTTGTATCTAAATATTATTTCCAAAACACATGATTTCCGAAAAAAAAACTGAGCAAGGCTCGATTATCCAGGTACTGAGAAATAATCTGTACAAGTCACCGCAGCAAGGCAAGCATAATTGCGTTGTCGAGGGCAACAGAGTAGTGCGAGCGGAAAACACGGAGTTAAGACTCTTAATTCCGTCTTGTCAATCTATTTTCTATTTCTGTAGCGCGGCGTTGCATGCCTATGTTCGGACTGGTGTTGATACGGAAAACCGTAAGCTCGTGGCTCGAACTCAATATTCCGGTGTGCGTCATATACGTGTTCCTTAATACGACAAGAAAGGAATTGAAACTGCAATACATGGTGCTCCTTTCTTGATCTCTTCCCTGACTTTTGACTGTTGTTTCAACATATCTTAAAGCAATTACGTTTTTAAAACTTTCCTATTCTGAGTTGAACGTAAGATTTATTTATTTATTATCTCAAAATCAAATCAAAAAAAATCAAAAATATTTATTTCATTAACTTAAGTCTAAATATACAAGTTTTCTATGTTTGGAGATTCCTTTTAAGCTAAATAAATTGCTTGTTCTAGGAAACTCCGCTCTTCCAAAAACACTTTTACAACATATAGTTAGACTACTATTTTTAATGAAATGAGAGACTACATACTAATTATTTAAATAAGGCATGCATACAATTTTTCTCTTATGTGATTGAATAGGATGTGTATGTGTGTGTGTGTGTGTGTGTGTGTGTGTGTGTGTGTGTGTGTGTGTGTGTGAAAATGTGTGTGTGTGTGTGTGTGTGTGTGTGTGTGTGTGTGTGTGTGTGTGTGTGTGTATGTGTGTATGTGTGTATGTGTGTGTGTGAGTGTGTGTGTGCGTGTGTGTGTGTGTGTGTGTGTGTGTGTGTGTGTGTGTGTGTGTGTGTGTTTCTATACTATGTGCGGATGTAATTCTATGTTTAAAACCTAATCATGCTCTCTACTTCCTCATAAGTTAGTGGCTTAAGCCAATTTAGGACTAGAACCTTGCATTCAAAAGTTGTTTTGGTATAGATGTTAAGTGCTTTGTTGGCCTTATTATATAGTTGACATGACAGGTTTGCGTGTTGTTGTCTAGCAAAAAATGTTTTACATGTTTGCATTTTAGCTACTGAGTCAATCCTTCTTCTTGTGAATATTGAAGTGTCAAGTGGGAGAGATTTGTGTTTTTTAACAACAGTATGCAGGATATATAATTTACGTAATGACAACAAATCTGCTACGGCATAGAGTGCTTGGGTGTGGAACCTACGTTTTTTAAAGAACATGACCTTCAGAAGTGCGCGCTGCGCACGTTCAGCTACTAAAAATTTTATTTTTGATGCACCACCCCATACAGGAATGCAGTAAGTCATGATAGACTGCGCCAAAGAAACATATATGCGTTTTAATAGGTCTTCTTTCGCAGAATGTCGTAAAATTTTAAAAATCCAGATTAATTTTCTGATGCGACTTGTAATAAGGTCAGTGTGGGCGTGCCATGAAAGTCTGTCATCAATCATTACTCCCAGATATTTTGTGGAGTTCACCTTGGCAATGATTGGGCAGTTGCAGTTTGAAGCATTTAGGAGAGAGCAATTATGTATCGTGAGATTGTAATCTGGGTTTGGTTGCGTTCTATTGCTTATTGAGAAACACATAAAGTTAGTCTTTAATGTATTTAACGAAAGTAGGTTTAACCTTAACCATAAAGCAGTAGTAAAGAGTGCCGATTCCGCGTTCTTTTTGATAGAGTCCCAGGAGTTGCCAGTAATGACCATGGCAGTATCATCAGCATAAGAGAAGATCGAGGTACTGTTTAGGGACATACTGCAAAGCTCATTGATGTAAATGAGGAATAATGTTGGCCCAAGAACTGAGCCCTGTGGTACACCAAAAGTTAAGTCAGCATCATTGCTCACAAAACTACCCACCCTAACCTTCTGCCTCCTGCCACTCAAGTAACTTTTAATTAAATTTAATGGAGTACCTCTAACTCCAACTTTTTCTAGTTTGCGCACGAGAATGGGAACAGATACGGTGTCAAAGGCCTTCTTCAGGTCTAAGAATATCGTCAAGCATTTGCCTCCACTATCCAACTGATTAGCTATGAGTGATGTTAGGGATAAAATAGCATCCTGGGTAGATTTTGCCGATTGGAAGCCGTATTGTGAATCTGCCAATATGTTGTATTTTTTTAGGAAGGTTACCAGTCTTTTATTAATAAGCTTCTCTAGTATTTTGGACAGTGAAGGAAGCACCGATATAGGTCTGTAATTATTAACATCCTCCCTATTCCCACCCTTGTGCACCGGGGTAACAATAGCTCGTTTTAATGAACTTGGGAAGACACCTTTCCTAAAGCAACAGTTGGCTAGGTGACTGATGACTGGGACCAGTATATACCGAGCTAGTTTCAAAAAACTAGCTGGAACATGGTCATAACCAGGAGCACTGTTTGATTTCAGACTCATTATAATGTCATTTACCTCTTGGTGATCTGTTTCCAATAGGCAAAAAGTTGTGAGTTGGGTCTTATCCACAAGATGAGTTGACAGATCATGAGGGTTATTCACAGCTGAGATACTGCTTGCCAGGTTCTCTCCCACGCCTGCAAAAAAGTCATTGACATAGTCAACTGACTCCTCCGGGGTTTGTTTGGTTGTCAAGAGTTTAAGACTTCCAGTTTTGTCTTGATTGAAATGTGTGATGTTCCTTATGTGTTTCCAAAGAGCTCTTGAATCTTTTGATGAATTTTCTAATTGTTGTCTTTCATAAGAACGCTTAAGTTTCTTTAACAAGTTAGTACAAAAATTGCGATAACGCTTATATGTAATTTTAAGGACTTCATCATGAGGGTTGGAACGTAATTTTTTTTGCATTTCGTTTCTATTTTTAATACAGCGCAAAGCCCCTGGAGTTATCCAAGCCTTAATAGTCCTTTGGCTCCTTGGGATACGAGTCTCCCGAGAGTTTTCTCTAAGAGATTGTGTGACGTGAGAGATCAGAAGATTAGAAATGATCTCAGGATCATCATATAGCAGCAGATCTTGGATATTTTTGTCTACTATACTCATGATTGCCATGTCATAGTCAGTGACCAATTTGACTCTCTGAGTTATATGCTTAGTGTATAAGTTAGAAATATGTAAAAAAGTCATAGAATGATCAGTTATGGTAGTGTCTAGAATAGCAATTTTAGCAGTCAGAATTCGTCTATCCAGTTTAAGCATTATGTGGTCAAGACAACTACCATCCCGCGTTGGTAGACAATGACCCATCATGATACTGTGATTACTTAGCATGTCAAGATATGCAAGTCTATTATTGCGCATAGTGCTATGTTCATTTAAATCTTGAATTAAGTTTATATTTATGTCGCCAGCTATTATAATGCATCTATGAGATTGGATTAATTCAAGTTGTGTGTTTAGGGAGCTAACAAATCTATCAATATTGACATTCGATGGTGACCTATATATTGTTAATACAGTGTAGTTGGTAGTCTCAATTTGTAAGCAGGAAGAGTCATCTAAAATTATTTCTTTTATATTAGCTGATATGTCATCTTTTATATAAACGATGACTCCATCATTCTGGTTTAAATAGCGAGTACTGTAATACGAAGCATAGTTTGATAAGTGTGGGATGGGTTTATCTTTATTTGTCCAACATTCAGTCAAAATTATTAGGTCTGGATTAAACTTTAACTGAGTAATGGAAACAAGAAGATCGTCAAAATTTTTGTAAACACTTCTTATATTCTGACATATTATTGTTAGGTCTTTTTCTGATACTTTAATAAATTTATGTAGATTTTCAATATCTGCCAAAGAAGAGTCTGCAATTTCTACATTGTCTAAATCATTTAAGGTATTAAGGGCTTCATCCATATTGAATATAGTAAAAATAGAAACACGTGTTACCAAATTCAGGGGACATGTATATATCTTTTTCAGCACTATAGAATTCGATTATGTTGAACGTCATAAAAGTTGTGACATCGTTTATTATGGGGTAGCAGTTGTTTGAAGGGATTATTGCATACTATTATTACAGGATTAATCTAATGCAATAGTGAAGTGATCTAATATGTGTCTATTTAATATATATACCTATAAGATGGACAATACATCACAATTTCTACTACAACATCGATACTGAAAACATCGACAAAATGAATACAACACTATTTGTTGCGGGCATATTTGAGAAACACTTGACTTCAGATCACGTGACCATATTTCATAACCCCTATTTTTCTTACAAAATAGGTACGGATTATTCCGGGCTTCTAATAAACGGCCCATATGTCTTGGTGAGTCCGAACTTCGCGCAGAAGGCTGCGCATTGCGCAATAACCTTGTTTAGGAACAAAATGGTAGCATGAGGTGACGTATGGGGGGCGATGATCTAGGCTAGAGACTGACCATATGTAAACACAATCGACCTTTTATTCAATCAAAATATTGCAATCGATTAGTTTAATTTAGAAGTTATTGATTTTTGTTTATGTAAGATATTAAACGAAATAGATTTACAAATATAGTGAATTTTGTCGTTATAATAAAGGAGATTTCGACTTTATTAAAAAAAAACGAATCAAATTTTATTTCCTCAGTTGAAAGATATCATTTACTTAAATATCAATTATCTGATTACGTCTACTTAAGTAACGACTAGCGCATGCAAACCGATAATCAATAACCGATAATTTATCGGTAATCAGTTCATTTTTTTCACCGATAATTATCGAAAAATTTCTTAAAAATACCGATAAACGATAATTTCATAAAGGTTTTATGCAATCATTTCCATCACTACCGCGAGTTATTTTTTGGAATTCGCGCTGCGTGCAGTGGCATTCCACTAGTCCGTGTCTCTTGCTCACTCATTTCATGACCAACACAAGTGCGCAGTCGCGTGCAGGACAGAACGCGCCATTAAGCGCGGCGTGGGAAGTTTGTTCAGTGTGATCCAGTGTGGTGTGATGTTTGGTTGGTTGCGTTGTGTTCTGTTGAGCGTGCTTCGCTTTTTTGTCGACACGACGCTAAAGGATTTACAGTAGGTAAGTAAAATAATCTAGATAGATAGATTTTAAGTAGATTTTTTATATTATGTACTTGTTTGACGTTCGCTTTATAAGCCCACTTCATATTCATACATCTTCTTTACTTCATAGCCCACAGTGGTCAGTCATATAAGTAGGTAATTTTATATAATATTTTAACTTTAGGTAGGCACACGTTATTTAAATGTTACGTAGTGTGTTTAAAAGTTTATTTACTTACACAATACTTAAATATCATTCGCAGTATTACCAAATTACCGTATTTTTATCGAGATCACGTCTCAGTGTGTCTCAGTCTACCAGTGTTGCCCGTAGCTTCGAATTTCGAATCATAATATTATTAGTAGTGTGAATATTAAAAATATCTTTTGTTTTAGGTACTTACTGCAACGAGTGAATTAATCAATAATGTCAAATAAAATAAACTACATTCCCGTATACAAAAAAAGTTCCGATCCAACGTCGGTTTGGTATCATTTCCTAAAGGCCGATACGGGTGATTCTGCAAAATGTAAAACATGTGAAAAAGTTATTAAGTGTGCGGGTGGTACTACAACAGGACTACGCAGCCATTTAAGTTTACATAATATTTCACTTGACAGCGAAAGGCTTGCTTCAGAAGTAGCTAGGGAAACTGCTGGGACTTCCAAAAGAAAAAATGATAACTCTTTATTGGAGTCACCAGTTTCAGCGAAAAATTGCAGAATGACCGACTACTTCTCACAATCAAACAGATCATTGGATGTTATGGTATCAAGAATGACAGCACTTGACGGAATGCCATACAGGGCATTTACAGAATCTGAAGACCTGAAGCATCTATTTAAAAAAGCTGGTTATAAATTACCTACGAGCGCAAATACTATAAAAGATGTGACTATAAAGTTTTATGATAAGACTAAGAAAAACCTTATAAAGGAAATACAGGAACTAAAGGATGGAGGACACAAATTTTCGGTTTCAATAGATGAATGGACATCTTCAAGAAATAGGCGATATATGAATGTGAATCTTCACTGTGCATTTTTCAAAGGTAACCACCACACGACGAGAAATCTTGGTTTATGTAGGACGTATGGCTCTGTTACCGCTATCAAGTGTGAAGAATACCTGCGAGAAAGGCTACACGAATTTAAATTAGATTTTGACACTGATGTGATCGCCATTATATCTGATGGAGCTTCTGTTATGACAAAACTAGGAGGAAATTTAAACTGCATACATCAGTTATGCTTAGCTCATGGCTTGCAATTGGCCATCGTGGATACGTTCTACGTAAAAAATCAAGAAAACGTAAATGAGGCTCAAGAAGAACTTGCCGAAAACGAAAATAATCTGAACACTGTTTGCATTGGCACTGAAGATGATACTGAGACTGGTGGATTTCAAATAGAGCAAGCTCCAACTGTAACAGTTGACGTGGAGACAAATATTAAGTTTGGGCTTGTTGTAGAAAAGGTGAGGAATATTGTGCGGATGTTCAGAAAGTCACCAACGAAATCCGATATTCTTCAAAATTACATAAAAATGGAGCTTGGTAAAGAATACGCACTGATATTAGACTGCAAGACGCGCTGGAGTACTCTTTGCAATATGATTGGTAGGTTTATTAAAGTGAAAAGAGCAGTCTTAAAAGCACTCATTGATTTAAAATGTGATATCCAGATTAATGAAGTGGAGTGGTCTATTCTCAAAGACATTTATGAGAATCTCGATGTAATGAAAGTTACTGTTGAAGCTGTTTGTCGCGAAGATGCTACTCTGCTTAGTGCTGATGCTGCCATGATTTTTGCACTTAAAAAACTTGAAACTCGTAACACGTTGCTTAGTAAGGAGCTTCATGCAAGTCTGAGCAAAAGGATCAAACAAAGGCGGCTACCAGTTGCAAGTCTAATGCAATACCTTCACAACCCAGCAACATATTTTGAAGAAAATGAATATGACGCAGATGTTTATCCGCGCTTGCCTAACGATTGTCTGCAAGAGATGGTATTGGGGCTTCTAAAATACGATTCGGCCGCACAATCTTTTACTTGCAACGATGTCAATGACTTACCTACTGATGATTCGCAGAATGAAGTCGGCAGCAATTCCTCATTATCAAATAAAGAATTAATTAACCAACAAAACAGCAAAATTATCTTTGATGACACGAGAAGAGTTGGAATTGGAAATCTTTCAACGTCTAAAGAAGACTTATTGACACTACTGAAGGTTGAAATGCTGTTATTTGAAAATGGAGGTGATCGAGGCCAATTGCTGTCAAAAGCTTATCGATGGATTCGTTCAATTAAGCCAACAAGTGTAGAGAGTGAACGCGCTTTTTCTGCGGCTGGAATATTATGTAATAAACTGCGCACAAGCCTTAGCGACAAAACTATAAATTGCTTGTCGTTTCTTCGCACTTATTTCCAACAACAAAAAAATTGTAAATAGATTATGTATGTTAATAATATACCTACAAATTATTCTAAATTAAACGACTGATTTAAATGTTACAATAATTGATTCCTAATGAAACCAAAAAATGTTAAGTAATAGGTTAATATTAATATTTTATTTTATTGTTTATATATTTTTTGTTTTTGTTTGTGAGAAAAAGATAGTAGTATAGCTAGTGCTATTATGATTAAGACTTGTTTTTTCTATATTGATTTTTAGTTTTATGGAAATAAAACCATATTTTTAATTAAATAACGTATTTCATTGAATTATAAAAACAATAAATTTTCTTGTAGAGAGTAGAATGCACAAAGAAAGCAATTTTAAGAGAGAGGTATTTTTTTTTAATGTAAATCGGTAATTCTCGGTTTTTATCGAAAAAAAACCCGATAAAAATTGAATTATCGATTATCGAAAAGTTCCGATAATTGCGTGCTCTAGTAACGACTGTTAGGAAAAAATTTAAAACCTTACAAAATTGAAAATAAATATATTTTTATGAATTAATTTCAATCGGTTTGAATAAAAATCGATTAAAATAACACCCTTGGTTACGCGTATTAGACATCCGTCTTTGTTTATTTCGTAAAGCTTCGTGCTTATTCGGCAATGCTCGGTACACAGTAATATGTCTCGGTCACACGTTAGCATTGGTGTCGTATTCGTGACGCTATCTCTGTCTTGAGCACAGTCGGTTACAAAAGTTTTCGTTGTTATTGTTGTTAATTGTTAAGTTTTTTGTTTAGTGTTGAGTTTGTTTTATTAGTGTTATCTGCAAGTGTCTAATTTTTAACGAGATGCGGTATCTACGAATACTAGAGTAGTTAAAAAATACTTTTTTAACAATGACAGTCATTAGTTGATCATTAGTGAATGTGATTCTGTTTACTTAAATTACAGGAAGACAAGAGCAGAAGGAAGAAATGGGATGATGGGAAGTAATGAAGCATTGTTATGTGAAGTTTGTTGGAACAAACATATTTTTAGTCACGTATAAATACTTTTAACATTTTTGTTCAAAATGACACAAAATCTAAAAAATATTAGATACATCATCGACATGGACGGATTTTACATTACATATCCTCATAAACATTTTCAATGTAGAGAAATGGCTATTCTAGACGAAAAATATCTAATAAAAATGATGCGTTTATCGATCATTATTTGTTTCAGCCAAGTTATCCTTTCAATTATTTGTCACCAAAAGACAAAAAAACTGTTCGTTATTGTGAAACACACGTGCACGGCATTCCATATTTTGATGTGACCGAAGAATTAAAATGTGCCTACAAACAAGAGATCATCATCCCCATATTAAATTGGTATATTAGAAATTTGTGCAAAGACGAAGTGATCGCATACAAAGGTGGTTCAACAGAAAAACAATTTTTAAAAATGTTGACGACGAATGATAGAATTTTTAATATTTAAGAATACAAATGTCCAAAATACAATGATTTGTTAAATGTCATAAATTTAAACAAACGCTGTGTGTGTAATAATCATATATTTACAAAAAGTAATCACAAAATTTTACATTGTTCTTGTGATGAAGTGTGGGTTTTTTACAAGTGGTTATTGCTTGAAAATAAAATTTTCAATTAATCATAAATTTTGTTTGATTTCCCAAAACATTAGTTATAGTACACAAAATATATTAATTGTTTACACCAACACTTTCATTTTTTATTTCACCCTTTAGAACTTTAGACGTGTGTAATGTTTCACTTTATACATCCGTTTACTGCTATTGTGGCAGGACCAAGTGGATGTGGGAAGTCAAATTTTGTAACAAATTTCATAAAATCAGTTACAGAAATATGTAATTGTGATTTTAATCAGATCACATGGTGCTTTGATAAAATGCAACCTTTATATAATTTACCAAACGTTAACTATCATCAATTAATTCCAAATCTTAATATGTTTGATGGTGAAAACCCACGTCTCGTTATTATTGATGATCTAATGAGAGACTCCGATGTAACTTTAAACTCGAACAGTGTTTTGTATTTGATTAAATAGAAGATTTATAAAGAAATAAAAAATAATATATCGCATACAATTTGTTTTATTTAATTTTATAACGTTTCACATAGTTACATACACACAAAATGCATTACACATAACTCATAAAATCTAACACACAACACATATTATAACCTTAACTACTATAGTCTACAGTAACATTTCTGTTTTTATCTATCACAATAATATTATCAAACTCAGCATAAACTATACAGTTAATTGTTTGTATTAGTGAGGATTCAAATCGTACTTCTAATCTCACACTACCATGCTTTATGAGATTTCAATGAGCTGATGAGTTGGCTGATAAATCAGGAGTTAAGTCAAATGCTAATAGACAGTAACCTTTGGCATACTGTTCACAAGAGATTCCATTTCCTTCATTAAGAAAGTGAATACCAGTTCCCGAGAATAGAGTATGATATGCTGATGTAAATATACTTTTATTAAAAGATGGTTGCAAAGCTTTTGAAGGTATTTGTTGACCATCAATATATAAGCTGAAAGAATTAATACCATAGTTTTCAAAGTTAAATTAGTAAGGGAACGTACGAACGAAGTAGGATTTTTAGTAAGGGAACCGTTAAATGCAGAATTTTTCACAAATCCAATTATACATCTTTTGGGTACCTGTCCTAAAAATATATTATCAAGAGTTTTTCCTTGAACACCTGATGGAATTGTTAAAACTTTTACTTCAGCTCGAGTAATAGGATATTTAGCAGTGGTAGAAGCTAAAACTTTTTAATGTGCGAGTGCACTTGGATTAATTCGTGCTCGACGAACTATAAGAGTTGCGTCCGTAATGCAAACTTTAAACTTTACATCGTTTGACCCAGCAATTAAATTAAAGCTCTCTCTTGATCGAACCAATTTAACACTCATTTCAACACCATTAATTAAAAATTTATCTTGGTTGAAAATGTCACCGTGAAGATGACCAATCATTTCTATTTCCTTACTTTCACTAATCAATTCCTGTTTTTTAACAAATCCTATGTTTTTACCATCCGTAGAATCCATTTTTCCTGCTGTATCATCATACCAAAGACTACAAGTAAGATGAGATTGTTTAGCAGCAGGAGCATAGTTTAAAAGGGTTTCCATGTATGCTCGATATGAATAGGTATTATTAGGTGGTGATACAAGTTTTTGGTTTAAATAAACATCAAGTTGACTAAAAAGTGAATGCAGCCAATTATTTACATGTGCTAATATTGTAGTAGATATTAAGTTAGTTGAATCTTGATTTAATACTTTTGCCTTTATGTGGAGTAATGTATGAGACAAATCTATGTAGTCATCGCCTGTCCCAGGAACTTGAAACTCGATAGGTCCATCATCACCAAGAGATGAAATTGGTTTATAATGAATCCACAATCCATTTTCAATGTTAGTTTGTGTAGGCGGTAGTGCAAACAAATCCAATTCTGACTTAACGCACTCGCAAGAATGATTATGAAGGAAAGACATATTTAATTTGAAAATATATCTTTGATATTTTTTGGTTTGGGACCAAGTTTTTTCGCAGCTTGCACTTTAGCAATTTTTTTTATAGGATAGGGTGACAAACGAGCACACAGTCCACCTGATGGTAAGTGGTTGCTGTGGCCCATAGACATCTACATCTATCCTCAATTACGAATTAAAATGCAGATGCGTTGTCACCCGTGAGGACTAAGATGGAATGCCTCGTTTCCAGTAAAAAGGGTCTCCGGTTCTCTACAATCACCATACGAAATACAGCATACAGCATTTTAACAGTGGTAGAGCCACGCGGCAGCTTTGCTGTTGCACGTATGGGCCGGCTCAAACCGGGGTGGTACCACGACCTCACAGAATGCCGGCGTGAAGTGGAAGCTTTGCTTTCGCGTTTCATCTGGTGAGTGCAGGTGGCCGGAGGCCCAAATCCCCCCCCCCCATCAACATGGTAGCGGAATTAAATGATAGACTACCCCAGGAGGGTACCAGCACCCCTGGAGAATCCCTCGCTGAGCATCCACGACCATGTTTCTCCACTTCTGAGCGTGGGTGCTCAGGCTGCCCCGCGTATTCTGGGGGGGAGGGGGCAAAATTCCGCTCAAGACTACAACTGCTCGGGGCAAACGGAGCAACAAGACCGAAGCGACCCTTGCCACGCTGTCCGTGAATTTCTGCAATATTAGGGGACTTCACTCTAACCTAAACGCCGTCCACTACCATCACGAGACGGCGAGGCCGGCTCTGCTCTTTCTGACCGAGACGCAGGTGTCCTCTCCGGCTGATGTTTCGTATCTATCCTACCCGGGGTACAAACTGGAACACTCCTTTGTGCCTCGAGCTGGAGTTTGCGTTTACGTCAGAGAGGACATCTGTTCTCGTCACCTCGGCAGACTTGAAGCAGACCTGTCCATCCTTTGGCTACGCGTAGACAGCGACGACCATCCGCGCGTCTACGGGTGCCTTTATAGGTCCCATAGTGGTAATGCCGAAACAGACCGACTCTTCGACCACGTCCAAATGGCTGCAGATTCGTTGCTACAGCAGATCCCCTCCGCAGAGATCGTGATCCTCGGCGACTTTAACGCCCATCACGCCGAATGGCTTGGTTCACGTTTAACCGATCATGCGCTGAGATCTGTTCATGATTTTGCCTTGGCATATGGTCTGACACAACTGGTTATTTCGCCTACGCGGATTCCAGATGTGGAGGTTCATGCACCTTCCCTGTTGGACCTTCTGCTGACCTCTCACCCGGACGGATATCAGATTTCCGTCGGCGCCCCTTTAGGCTCCTCGGACCATTGTCTTGTCCGGAGTGTGGTGCCACTCACGCTGAAATCGCGGTTGCATTATGCAGGCTGCCGCCGTGTTTGGCACTATAGGTCAGACGATTGGGATGGGATGCGGTCTTTCTTTGCATCCTACCCTTGGGGGTGGGTTTGCTTCTCGCCGGACGATCCCAATGTTGTTGCGGATTCTGTCGCTGTTGTGGTACTTCAGGGTATGGAACTTTTTATTCCTTCCTCTGTTGTGCCCATTGGAGGCAAATCGCAGCCATGGTTTGGTCGCTCCTGTAAAATAGCATCATCAATACCAGCGCTCTAAAAAAGAAGTATAATTCCGCCTCTAGGTCCTTCAAAAGAGTCATTGCCAAGGCAAAGTCAGAGCACATAGGCAGAATTGGCGAGAAACTAGTTCGCCTTCCTTCTGGAACCCGTGCATTCTGGTCTCTCGCCAAGGCTGTCCGGGGGAATTCCTGTCAGCCATCTCTTCCATCTCTGCACAGGGACGACGACTCACTGGCCCATACTGCAAAGGAGAAAGCTGATCTTCTAGGCTCCTTCTTTGCGTCTAACTCGACTCTCGATGACGGGAGGAGTACGCCACCGACCATCCCGCGGTGTGAGTGCTCCATGCCGGAAGTGCAGTTCACACAGCGCTCGGTTCGCAAAGCACTCCTCTCCCTGGACATCCACAAGTCGAGTGGGTCTGACGGAATCCCCCCAATTGCGCTGAGGACGTGTGCTCCAGAGTTGGCACCGGTTTTAACGCGTCTTTTCCGGTACTCCTACTCCCTAGGCGTAGTTCCAAAATCATGAAAGACGGCTTTCGTCCACCCGATCCCTAAAAAAGGCGACCGCTCAGACCCGTCCAACTACCGGCCTATCGCCATCACCTCCTTGTTCTCCAAAACAATGGAGTCCATTGTAAACTGCCAGCTCATGAGGTACCTTGAGGATCACCAGCTGATTAGTGACCGCCAATACGGTTTTCGCCATGGTCGGTCAGCTGGTGATCTTCTGGTCTACCTGACTCACAGATGGACGGAGGCAGTAGAGTCCAAGGGGGAGGCATTGGCCGTTAGTTTGGACATTGCGAAGGCCTTCGATCGGGTTTGGCACAAAGCGCTTCTTTCGAAGCTCCCTTCCTATAGGCTTCCCGAGAAATTGTGCGATTGGATCACCAGCTTTCTTGCAGATCGGAGCATCAAGGTCGTTGTTGACGGTGCAAGCTCCGATTGCAAGCCTATTAATGCTGGTGTTCCACAGGGCTGCGTGCTATCGCCAACGCTGTTTCTTCTGCATATCAAATTAGTGGTAATACTTTGTTTACACTTCGACGGCTTATTAATTACTACTACTGCTGTGTGTACTGTGTACGTCACTGAGCGCTTTTGTATTCGATCCTTTTGTTCTCCGCAACCAGTTACTACGCTGGTTTGCGACACAAGTAATAGTACAGACTAATCTGAACCTTAAATTTCGTGAAATTACGCTTTAGAGTATTTTTTGTTCGTTTAAATTACCACTTCTCGTAGTGATTAGCATATGTTTTTTTTTCCTTTTTTCAATACGTATGATTTTTGTTGTCTCTGCAATTGTAAATAATTAAAATTAGATACTTTCTTGTAGTAAGTATTACTAGTTGTTTTCGTGTAATATTTTAATTTTTCTTTTTGTAAACAGTTTACCGGCGCGTTTGTTTGCAGTGCAATTATCAGTTAATAGGTTTTTTTTCTATTTTTTTATAATATATATATATATATATATATATATATATATATATATATATATATATATATATATACTTTATATAAATAATATATATACATATATTATCATAAGTATAATCATATATTATGACAGATTCTGATACCAATGAACTATTTCTCTCTGTTGATTCAGATTCTTCTTTTTTTCACTAAATGACTCTTTTTCGGAACCTACTACTCTTCGTTATCTGCTTACTCAAAAGTTTCATGGTTTGACTAATAACTTTAACGTTTGTTACATTAACGCTCAGAGCATTCCGCAACATTATAATGAACTTGTTGATACTTTTCATAATCAGTCTATTTCTGCGATACTTGTTTCGGAAAGCTGGTTAAAACCTACCTTACCGTCCACCTCCTTTGGAATACCTGGTTTTGTCCTCTTAAGAAATGATCGTACGGGCAAAAGAGGTGGTGGTGTAGCGGTATACTTACGTAATGGTATACCCTATAAACAATTATGTGCTTCTTCTTCTGTTTATTCTGGTACAATAGAATACATGTTCTTGGAGATTACCATCAGTGGGACTAAGACTGTTCGCGGTGCAATTTACTGTCCACCAGGAGTTAATTATTTTTGTGACCTTGAATCGGCTCTTTTTTCTATCGGCTCTGATTATCAGCACTTTATTTTAATGGGAGACTTCAATACCGATATTCTCTGTAACTCTGCGAGGTCACGTGAATTGTATACAGTTATGAACTCCTTTAATTTGTCACTTCTTCCTCTCGACCCCACACACCACAATCTTGATACTGCTGATTCTTTAATAGATTTAATAGTGGTCGCTTCTGAAGATCATGTCGTTGGCCACGGTCAACTCTCCGCCCCTGGGTTTTCGCGGCACGATTTACTGTATATTTCTTATAGGATTAAATGTCCTAAGGTCAATCATGTGATGGTGCATCTGCGTAATCTAGCGAGACTTAATGTTGAAGAACTTCAGCAAGATGCTTGTAGTATAGATTGGAGTGATACTTACAGCGTAGAGAGTGTTGATCAGATGGTGCGGGCCGCTAAACGCCGTTATATTCATCGAAATATCCTCAACGCTTCTATGGCTGATTCGTGGAAATTTTTAAAATCAATCGGGATAGGTAAACCTGCTTCTAACTTTGATCCTTCAATCTTCTCTGTTAATCAACTTAATACATACTTTTCTACTGCACCACAGCTGCATTCGTCAATTAAATCTACTCTAATTTTTCTCCCGTTACTGATGAGGATATAAAAAAGTCAATTTCTTCCATCAAGTCCGCCGCAGTAGGCTCTGATGATGTGAGCAGAATCATGATCAATCTCATCCTCGATTATGTCTTACCAGTACTTACCCACATAGTAAATTTTTCATTAGATACTGGGGTTTTTCCTTCACTATGGCGAAATGCTTTTGTTCTCCTACTTCCAAAAATAAATAATCCTAGTTCTGTTTCTCACTTTCGTCCTATCTCTATTCTTCCTTTTTTATCAAAAGTACTTGAAGCTGTTGCTCACAGACAAATTTCTGACTACGTTTTTAAAAATAACTTTTTAAGTAGCTATCAATCAGGTTTCAGGCCAGGACATAGTACAACAACAGCCCTGCTTAAAGTTACGGAAGATTTACGTATAGGTATGGAGGAGTCAAAATTAACTGTGTTAGTTTTAATAGATTTCTCGAACGCTTTTAGTGCTGTTGATCATGACATCCTTCTTACAATACTTTCTCACATTGGTTTCTCCTCATCAGCGCGGGAATGGTTCGCATCCTATCTTCAGGGACGTCAGCAGGCTGTTCGCGTGGGTCCAGTTATTTCTGACTGCTGGCGTTCCTCAAGGCGGAATTCTCTCACCTCTTTTGTTTACAATTTTTATAAATCTCATTACATCTCACATTCGCTGCACGTACCATCTCTATGCCGATGACTTACAAATATATGCTCAGTCTGATGTTAACGATATCGAAGATGCGATCACTGAGCTAAACTCTGACCTCACTCGTATCTCTGATTGGTCTAGCAAATTCGGTATTACTGTTAACCCTACCAAGTGCCAGGCAATTATAGTTGGAAGTAGCCGTCGCTTATCTACATTGGATTTTAATTCACTGCCACCTGTAAATTTTAATAATGCTGTCATACCTTATTCAGCTACTGTGAAAAATCTAGGACTTATCATTGACAGCAGTCTAAGTTGGCGGCCGCAAGTCACGGAAGTAAGCAAAAAAGTTATCAACACCTTGCGTTGTCTGTATCGACTCAAGAATTTTCTTCCAGTGAGAACAAAGGTAATGTTGGTTCAAACGCTCGTATTACCAATACTAGATTATGCAGATGTATGCTATGCTGATGCCTCTCAAGAACTTCTTAACAAACTGGATCGTCTTCTCAATAATTGTATTCGCTTTATCTTTGGCTTACGTAAATTCGATCACGTCTCTTCATTCCGTTCTCAGCTCAAATGGCTGCCTCTTCCACTTCGTAGATCTTTTAGAATCCTTTCTATGCTATTCTCTATTTTACACGATCCGTTTGTCCCTGCATATCTGAAATGCAAATTTCAGTATCAGGGCGATTCTCACAACCGATGTCTCCGTTCCGCGGAAAATCTAACTCTTCATGTTCCTTTCTGTCGCACGGGCTTCTCTTACAATTCTTTCACTTCAAATGCAGTAAGACTCTGGAACATGTTACACAGAAATATAAAAGAATCAAAAACTAAACCTATCTTTAAACGTTTACTCTGGGAATATTACTTAACGAAGCGGTAGTAGTTTCGGATAATAATAAAAAATTTTAAAAACTTCGGAAACTGTTATATTCTCAAGTATGTATAATATTAAAATATCATATTTATTTATTGTGTATGTATTTATTGTGGGTATTTGTGTATATATATAAAATAATATTGTATGCATGTAAGTAGTAATGTAAATGTATACGTAAGTGTATTGTATTTATGATCATTATAATTTTGTATTTTTTCCTTAAACCTTTAATTTTTTTTTAATTATGAGTTTTGCACCCATCACTAGATTCTCTGCACAAACCAAAGGTAGACTGGTAGAGAATGCCTTTAGGCATTAAGTTCGCCGCTTTGTACATTTCTTTTATGTGTGCAAATAAAGCTTAAATAAATAAATAAATAAATATGTTGCAAACCCGTAACATTCATTGCTATGCAGATGACAGCACTGGTGATGCTCTTTACACCGGTCGAGCCAATATTTCTCGGGAAAACGTCTCCGAGTGCCGGAATAAACTTGTGTCTGAAGTCGAATCTTTGCTGAACAGAGTCTCGGATTGGGGGCGACTAAATCTAGTCTAGTTTAACCCCCAGAAGACACAAGTTTGCGCGTTAACCGCTAAAAAGAACCCCTTTGTCGTATCCCCTCAGTTTCAAGGCACTCCCCTTGTTGCCTCAGCCAGTATCGGAATCCTCGGCGTCAACATATCGAGTGACGTGCAGTTTTAAACATGGTAGAGCCATGCTGCAGTTATATTAGTCGTACAGTTGTAGCACGAATGGGTCGGCTCGACCGGGGAAGGACCACGCTCTCACAGAATACCAGCGTGAAGTAGTAGCTTAATGCTGCTGCATTTCGTATGGTGAGTGTAGAGAACCGGAGACCCTTTTTACTGGAAATGAGGCATTCCATCTCAGTCCTCATGGGTGACAACGCATCTGCATTTTGATTTGTAATGGAAGATAGATGTAGATGTTTATGGGCCGCAGCAACCACTTACCATCAGGTGGACTGTGTGCTCGTTTGTCACCCTATTCTATAAAAAAATAAAGGTTTCGTGGTCACTTGGAAGGGAAGGCCAAATTGGCCTCTAAAAAGCTTGGCGTGCTCAGCAGAGCGGGACAGTATTTCATGCCGGCACACCGCCTGCAACTTTACAAGGCGCAGGTTCGGCCGCACATGGAATACTGTTCCCATCTCTGGGCTGGGGCTCCCCAGTACCAGCTCCTTCCACTTGACCGCATCCAGCGCAGAGCGGCTCGAATCGTCGACGTCCGAGTGCTTTCCGATCGGCTCGATTCACTGGCATTGCGAAGAGATGTTGCGTCCCTTTGCATTTTCTTTCGCATATACCATGGAGAGTGCTCTGAGGAATTGTTCGGATTAATCCCAGCCGCCAAATTTCATGAACGCACTACGCGGCAAACGTCCCGATACCATCCACACCATCTGGATGCTTGGCGGTTCACCACTGTACGTTTCAAAAGGAGTTTTCTTCCGCGTACAACCTCTCTGTGGAATAGTTTACCACCGGCGATTTTTCCGGACCGATACGACCTGGGGACCTTCAAGAAAAGAGCTTACTCCTTTCTAAAGGGCCGGCAACGCACCTGCAATTCCCCTGGTGTTGCGGTTGATCATGGGCGGCGGTAATCACTTAACATCAGGTGAGCCGCATGCTCGTTTGCCCCCTCTTCTATAAAAAAAGTAACATTAAGCTACTATTTCACGCTGGTATTCTGTGAGAACGTGGTCCTTCCCCGGTCTAGCCGACCCATTCGTGCTACAACTACACTACTAATATAACTGCAGCGTGGCTCTACCACGTATAAAATATATACCAGTTAATGGAGGAATGAACGAGGTCAATCGTTTTCTTTTAATTTTTATACCCAGATCCTGTCTTGTTAAATTGATCAATTTTCTCATCAGCCTTTCGTTTTAAATTTGTACTAACTTGCTTAAGACGATCTTTTATTGAGGATTCCATAGGGCGCGCTTAAACCATATACGGATAAAAGTCCTACTCCAGCGCTTAATGCCTCCTTACCAATCACTCGAGCACCACTTGAAAGTAAAGGTAAAACTGATCTAAATAACCCCCCTAAGAAGCTCCCAATACCATCACCGCGTTGGTATGGTGCACCCTTATAAATTACTCCAACTCCTGACCCAGCTTGATGTGTATAATAATTTTCATATGGACATTTATGATGATCACGAAGAGAATTCATTATTATAATTTTCGGAAATGTAGTTTAATACACACGGTTCCAAACTGGAATGGTATTTTTTTGTCCTGTGCTCGATCTTATAACTATTTCCAGCGTATCGAACTCTCTTCGCATAACAGGTAAGTAGTGAGGTTGAGAGAAAACGTGCATTTTATTTGCACCATAAATGTATTTTGTAGGATCTAATGAAATGACTCTTAGTAAAGGAGTCATAACATCACCCACAATCTGAGGATCGATAATGTCGCAATATAGAAAGAGTTGAGATGGTAACCCTAAGTGTAAATTAGCAGGACACTTTCCAAAATTTCTCTCTAGGAGATTTTTATTTGGTTCGTAACCTAGTTTTAAACTTAATTTGGGTGATAATGTTAAGGATGTTATATTTTTATCCAAAACAGAAATATTTCATCATAGCGAAATTTCAAGTTCTCTCCGATACCATTTAACACTCTTAAAATATGCTCAACGTTATCATAGTTGGTAGCTGGAATATGTTTTTTGTAGTACACTATGGATGGTTTATCTTCATTAGGCATTAACATAGATTTTGTAATGTATATAACATTTTCATGATCTTGAACAGTAAACATGGTACATGGATATTGAAACTCGACAACTCCAACCGACCATTCGCCTTCTAATTTAATAGCTTTTGGTAATTTCGTTGAAAAATTTGTAGTCTTGTTATCAGGAAAGTATTCCGTTGAACTATTGCTGAGCAAAGTTAAATAAAAACTTTCTTTATTCGTATTTCTTTTAAACTAGAAGCTAAAATCCAACTGTTAAATTTATCTGGATAACCTTTCCACTTCACTAATACTTCTTTTCTGTTACCTGAATAACGAGTGTCAATTATTTTATCTATTTTATATTGTGAGGTGGGGTGGTAAGTGATTTTCTGTAATTCTCTTTCATAAAAAGTACCAACTATTGGTTCATTTTGTAAATCTGTTATTGTATAAACAACCCATGGAGATCTATCAATTATTGAAGATATAATAAATATTTCATCACTCCAATTTGATTCATATCCTTTTTGGAAAACATGTTTATATTTAGTTATTCGAACATAATCACCCACATTGAAATTTGGTTTAGGATTTTCTAAAGAAAGTCTATCGTCCGTACCGTCTATCATAAAGATTAGTCCAAACTGTCATAATATTGTTGGAATTTACATCACATGGGCACATCTTAATACTAGAATGAAAGCTGTGATTATAAGAGTATATTAAATCTTGTAAAACATCTATATATCTATAAGTATTATTATGAGTGAAATAACGCCACATTTTCATTTTTAGTGTTCTTTGAAATCGTTCAACAATACTGGCCTTAATGTCAGGATTGTTAGTGGTATACTAATTAATCTTTATGGATTTAAAGTATTTTTTTCGAATGGGTTTATGTAATGTGTATGTTTCTTGTGATTTTAACCATTCCTTTACTTGCTTTTTATTCATTTTACCCTTCATAGCTTTTGATAATTTATCAATACTACCAAAACCAGCGGGATTAGATGGATCATAATAAATCTTGTTAATTTCTTCTAGTACGGGGACCATTTTTCCCACTCAAGCCTTTTACGTATTTTAGTTGTAGACTTTTTATCTCTACTGCTCGGTGTAGAAAACTCTATTTTAGTTATAGATTTTGTATCTCCTCTACTCGGTGTAAAAAACTCTTGAACTTCAATCTCAGAGGGTTTGTTCAGATCTTTTGCTTGAAGTTGGTTGATAAACTCACATCTCTTTGCATTTCCAATGTAAGTAAGTGGTACTTTAATATCTTTTAATGCTTCAGCAAATCTATCCCACCCTACTGGATCACTTCTTTTTAAGGGTCTTAGTGAATCATTTATTAAATCAACAATATTACTTCCAGGAATTTTTTCATTATCAATTATGACTGTACCTTCATTATCCCAATGTATTTTATTTTTACTTGTTTTAACTAAGTTTAATAATAACTGTCCCTTTTTATTATAAGTTTTTGGTATTAAACTGAGTATTTGAGCTGGTGTGTAAAGTGGATTTTCATCATTTTCTTTGTTTTTAATGGATCGATTCTCCTCCAACAAAGATTCAGCATCAACTGCAGTTTTTAGATCTCTATCTTTATTTTTAAAACCAATTTTAGACTCGTTTAAATCTTCATTAGATGTATCAGAATAAATTGGTAATCTGAGTGGTTGACGATCCTCTTCGGTAAAATGAAGGTATCTTTGCAGTGTTTGTAAATATAACATCCATTTCTTTCGGTCTTCCGTCTTACTATTCATAATATTTTGCATTTCAATATCTAATCGAGATAAATTACTATTAACCTTATTTTCTTGTTTTAATTTTTCTATCAATCCAGGTTCGATAAGTATCATTTTCTTTGCATTTTCCATGTTAACTGGCTAGTCCACTCACTAATTCACTCAATATTGCACCTAATATTATTGGTAAGAAAGCCCCTCCTTTTTGTATAATTATATTTTTTCTTAGTTTATGTTTACACTTACGCACTAGTTTACGGAGTATATTTTTGTGTTTATGCAATTTTTGTTTATCTTGATCTTTAAGAGGTACTTTTCCTTGTAATACGTTATGAATACACTCACAAATACAGTTAATTTCTTCTTCATCACACGTTTTAAGTAATGCTCTTTGATATTTTGGTTTAAGCGTATGCAAAGCGTTTAGCAAATGTTTATGCGTTGTGAGTCAACGATGCATCATTTAGCAATGATTTGAATTGTTTGATTCTTGGTGTATTTAAACTCTTTCGTGGGGACCTAGACTGTACAGAAACCATTAAATGGGAAGACATTAGTCTTGATACGACAAAAATCATTGGTATTCTGTATTAAATCTACCATTAAATATCCATGTGCCTCTAGAGTTGCATCCCTGTAGGCATCTTAAATGAATTTTGGGTTATCTGGTGACACTTGCCGTGCTAAATATCTTATTTGAGTTTTATCTCGAGGGTTTTTAAAATATATTATATAACGAGTTTAAAGATATGTCTCTTTGCCCTTTACCCTGATGAAATAAATTTTATTTATTTTTTTATTTTATAGGATAAGGTGACAAACGAGCACACAGTCCACCTGATGGTAAGTGGTTTCTGTGGCCCATGATCATCTACATCAATCCACAATTACGAATTAAAATGCAGATGCGTTGTCACCCGTGAGGACTAAGATGGAATGCCTCGTTTCCAGTAAAAAGGGTCTCCGGTTCTCTACACTAACCATACGAAATACAGCGGCATTAAGCTACTATTTCACGCTGGTATTCTGTGAGAGCGTGGTCCCTCCCCGGTTGAGCCGACCCATTCGTGCTACAACTATACTTCTAATATAACTGCAGCATGGCTCTACCACGTATTCTAATATAACTGCAGCATGGCTGTACCACGTATAAACATGCGGTTGTCAATTTACAACGGAATTTTGACGAAACGAAATTTTGTGTTAAATAAGATACACCGAGATTCCTGTGATGACTACCTTTTGTAAATATATCCACAATTCTTCCATCGGACTCTCTCATTAGATCATCAATAATAACGAGATGTGGGTTTTCACCATCAAACATATTAAGATTAGGAATTCCTTGATGATAGTTAACATTTGGTAAATTATATAAAGGTTGCATTTCATCAAAGCACCATGTGATCTGATTAAAATCACAATTACATATTTCTGTAACTGATTTTATGAATTTTGTTACAAAAATTGACTTCCCACATCCACTTGGTCCTGCCACAATAGCAGTAAACGGATGTATAAAGTCAAACATTACACACGTTACATTTAACAGTGGTAGAGCCACGCGGCAGCTTTGCTGTTGCACGTATGGGCCGGCTCAAACCGGGGTGGTACCACAACCTCACAGAATACCGGCGTGAAGTGGAAGCTCCGCTTCCGCGTTTCGTCTGGTGAGTGCAGGTGGGCGGAGACCCAAATCCCCCCCCCCCATCAACATGGTAGCGGAATTAAATAATGATAGACTACCCCAGGAGGGTACCAGCACCCCTGGAGAATCCCTCGCTGAGCATCCACGACCATGTTTCTCCACTTCTGAGCGTGGGTGCTCAGGCTGCCCCGCTTATTCTGGGGGGGGGGGGGGCAAAATTCCGCTCAAGACTACAACTGCTCGGGGCAAACGGAGCAACAAGACCAAGGCGACCCCTGCCACGCTGTCCGTGAATTTCTGCAATATCAGGGGACTTCACTCCAACCTAAACGCCGTCCACTACCATCTCGAGACGGCGAAGTCGGCTCTGCTCTTTCTGACCGAGACGCAAGTGTCCTCTCCGGCTGATGTCTCGTATCTCTCCTACCCGGGGTACAAACTGGAACACTCCTTTGTGCCTCGTGCTGGAGTTTACGTTTACGTCAGAGAGGACATCTGTTCTCGACGCCTCGGCAGACTTGAAGGTTCGGACCTGTCCATCCTTTGGCTACGCGTAGACAGCGACGACCATCCGCGCGTCTACGGGTGCCTCTATAGGTCCCATAGCGCTAATGCCGAAACAGACCGACTCTTCGACCACGTCCAAATGGCTGCAGATTCGTTGCTACAGCAGATCCCCTCCGCTGAGATCGTGATCCTCGGCGACTTTAACGCCCATCACGCCGAATGGCTTGGTTCACGTTTAACCGATCATGCGGGGAGATCTGTTCATGATTTTGCCTTGGCATATGGTCTGACACAACTGGTTTCTTCGCCTACGCGGATCCCAGATGTGGAGGATCATGCACCTTCCCTGTTGGATCTTCTGCTGACCTCTCACCCGGACGGATATCAGATTTCCGTCGACGCCCCTTTAGGCTCCTCGGACCATTGTCTGGTCCGGAGTGTGTGCCACTCACGCTGAAATCGCGGTTGCATTCTGCAGGCTGCCGCCTTGTTTGGCACTATAGGTCGGCCGATTGGGATCGGATGCGGTCTTTCTTTGCATCCTACCCTTGGGGGCGGGTTTGCTTCTCGCCGGATGATCCCAACGTTGTTGCGGATTCTGTTACTGATGTGGTACTTCAGTGTATGGAACTTTTTATTCTTTCCTCTGTGGTGCCCATTGGAGGCAAATCTCAGCCATGGTTTGGTCGCTCCTGTAAAATAGCATCATGCTATAAGCAGGAGTGCTACCAAGCCTGGGTTGATGCATCAGCGTCCCGGGATGTAAACACCAGCGCTCTAAAAAAGAAGTATAATTCCGCCTCTAGATCCTTCAAAAGAGTCATTGCCAAGGCAAAGTCAGAGCACATAGGCAGAATTGGCGAGAAACTAGTTCGCCTTCCTTCTGGAACCCGTGCATTCTGGTCTCTCGCCAAGGCTGTCCAGGGGAATTTCTGTCAGCCATCTCTTCCATCTCTGCACAGGGAGGGCGACTCACTGGCCCATACTGCAAAGGAGAAAGCCGATCTTCTAGGCTCTTTCTTTGCGTCTAACTCGACTCTCGATGACGGGGGGAGTACGCCGCCGACCATCCCGCGGTGTGAGTGCTCCATGCCGGAAGTGCAGTTCACACAGCGCTCGGTTCGCAAAGCACTCCTCTCTCTGGACATCCACAAGTCGAATGGGCCTGACGGAATCCCCCCAATTGTGCTGAGGACGTGTGCTCCAGAGTTGGCACCGGTTTTAACGCGTCTTTTCCGGTACTCCTACTCCCTAGGCGTAGTCCCAAAATCATGGAAGACGGCTTTCGTCCATCCGATCCGTAAAAAAGGCGAGATCCGTCCAACTACCGGCAAATCGCCATCACCTCCTTGTTCTCCAAAAAAAATGGAGTCCATTTTAAACTGCCAGCTCATGAGGTACCTTGAAGATCACCAGCTGATTAGTGGCCGCCAATACGGTTTTCGCCGTGGTCGGTCAGCTGGTGATCTTCTGTTCTACCTCACTCACAGATGGGCGGAGGCAGTAGAGTTCAAGGTGGAGGCATTGGCCGTTAGTTTGGACATTGCGAAGGCCTTCGATCGGGTTTGGCACAAAGCGCTTCTTTGGAAGCTCCCTTCCTATGGGCTTCCCGAGAAATTGTGCGATTGGATCACCAGCTTCCTTGCAGATCGGAGCATCAAGGTCGTTGTAGACGGTGCAAGCTCCGATTGCAAGCCTATTAATGCTGGTGTTCCACAGGGCTGCGTGCTATCGCCAACGCTGTTTCTTCTGCATATCAATGATATGTTGCATTCCCGTAACATTCATTGCTATGCAGATGACAGCACTGGTGATGCTCTTTACACCGGCCGAGCCCATATTTCTCGGGAAAACGTCTGCGAGTGCCGGGACAAACTTGTGTCTGAAGTCGAGTCTTTGCTGAACAGAGTCTGGATTGGGGACGACTAAATCTAGTCCAGTTTAACCCCCAGAAGACACAAGTTTGCGCGTTAATCGCTAAAAAGAACCCCTTTGTCGTATCCCCTCAGTTTCAAGGCACTCCCCTTGTTGCCTCAGCCAGTAACGGAATCCTCGGCGTCGATATATCGAGTGACGTGCAGTTTCGTGGTCACTTGGAAGGGAAGGCCAAATTGGCCTCCAAAAAGCTTGGCGTGCTCAGCAGAGCGGGACAGTATTTCATGCCGGCACACCGCCTGCAACTTTACAAGGCGCAGGTTCGGCCGCACATGGAATACTGTTCCCATCTCTGCGCTGGGGCTCCCCAGTACCAGCTCCTTCCACTTGACCGCATCCAGCGCATAGCGGCTCGAATCGTCGACGACCGAGTGCTTTCCGATCGGCTCGATTCACTGGCGCTGCGAAGAGATGTTGCATCTCTTTGCGTATTTTATCGTATCTATCACGGGGAGTGCTCTGAGGAATTGTTCGGATTAATCCCAGCCGCCAAATTTCGTGAACGCACTACACGGCAAACGTCCCGATACCATCCACACCATCTGGATGCTTGGCGGTCCACCACTGTACGTTTCACAAGGAGTTTTCTTCCACGTACAACCTCTCTGTGGAATAGTTTACCACCGGCGATTTTTCCGGACCGATACGACCTGGGGACCTTCAAGAAAAGAGCTTACTCCTTTCTAAAGGGCCGGCAACGCACCCGCAATTCTCCTGGTGTTGCGGTTGATCATGGGCGGCGGTAGTCACTTAACATCAGGTGAGCCGCATGCTCGTTTGCCCCTTCTTCCATAAAAAAAAACACGTCTAAAGTTCTAAGGGGTGAAATAAAAAATGAAAGTGTTGGTGTAAACAATTAATATATATTGTGTACTATAACTAATATTTTTGGGAAATCAAACAAAATTTATGATTAATTGAAAATTTTATTTTCAAGCAATAACCGCCTGTAAAAAACCCACACTTCGTCACAAGAACAATGTAAAATTTTGTGATAATTTTTTGCAAATATATGATTATTACACACATAACGTTTGTTTAAATTTATGACATTTACCAAATCATTGTATTTTGAACATTTGTATTCTTCGATATTAAATATTCTATCATTCGTCGTCAACATTTTTAAAAATTGTTTTTCTGTTGAACCACCTTTGTATGCGATCACTTCGTCTTTGCACAAATTTCTAATATACCAATTTAATATGGGGATGATGATCTCTTGTTTGTAGGCACATTTTAATTCTTCGGTCACATCAAAATATGGAATGCCGTGTACGTGTGTTTCACAATAACGAACAGTTTTTTTTTTGTCTTTTGGTGACAAATAATTGAAAGGATAACTTGGCCGAAACAAATAATAATCGATAAACGCATCATTTTTATTAGATATTTTTACGTTTAGAATAGCCATTTCTCTACATTGAAAATGTTTATGAGGATATGTAATGTAAAATCCGTCCATATCGATGATGTATCTAATATTTTTTAGATTTTGTGTCATTTTGAACCAAAATGTTAAAAGTATTTACACGTGACTAAAAATATGTTTGTTCCAACAAACTTCACATAACAATGCTTCATTACTTCCCATCATCCCATTTCTTCCTTCTGCTCTTGTCTTCCTGTAATTTAAGTAAACAGAATCACACTCACTAATGATCAACTAACGACTGTCATTGTTAAAAAAGTATTTTTAACTACTCTAGTATTCGTAGATGCGGTACACACACAATATTTAAATCTAATTTGTTAACACTAAATCATACACACGTAAGAAAATGACAGAAAGAAAAGTAAGTTTGTCAATAGAATAAACACTTAAAAAAATTGCAGTTAACAATTTAATTGGTGCCGGCGGGGATCGAACCCGGATACTGTGAAATTTACAGCTTGTGCTAACCATCTGAGCTACCACGGCTTAATCATATACACACACACAATATTTAAATATAATTTGTTAACACTAAATCATACACACGTAAAAAAATAACAGAAAGAAAAGTAAGTTTATCAATAGAATAAACACTTACATCCATGGTCTTTGATGCGTTGAAGTAACACAAATGTATTATTGATAGATCCACTGCGGTCAAACGACCATACACTAACTCCATGACTGCAGTTGCTTGGTCTTATATAGTACCAGTGAGTAATAATTCTAATCTGAAGAATTTCTGCAGTAGAATTGATAGTAACTTTATGCGTCAACAAGATTATCTCACATTTTGTTTGTGTATTGATGACTCAAATACGTTTTGTATAACACAAAATAATGCAATTTAATATTTATAAATCACTATAATTGATCATTACTATGTTAGTAATTGAGTAGATTGTACTGTAATAATCTACTAATAGCAGTAATATCATGGATACACTAGATGTACAACAACATCTGAAAAAGATTCACCCCAGTCTAGAAAATAATGTTTATGCTGCCAATAAACTGCCCATGTACACCCACGTACCAAGGTATATAATATGCAATTTGGATACAGATAAGAAACCAGGGTCACATTGGGTAGCTTTATATATCGATACGAATTCAGTCAGGGGGTTTTCATGCTGGTCTACCTTTCCGGTGATCATGTTATGGAATACGGGTACGCGACCTCGGCTCCCCGAGCTACTGTTATTCTCATACCTTTCCTGCCGAGATAACAGTATCCTTACACCTACGCTCCTACCCCCAACCTTCTTTTTCCTTTTCCCAAAATGGTAGCTTCCTCTACCAACAATAGCATACCCAAAGAGGGTTGGTGTCAGGCAGGCGGCCGACTGTAAAACGGCGTACCCCGCAGGCGACGCGCAGGGGTAGCACCCGGCTCCTGTGGGAAGTGGGCAAGGGTTGTCGCACCTTACGGAGCGTGTGCGACGTAAGAGGCGAGCCCGTAGAGAGAAGAATGTCAGAGTGAGGTTTGCAAGCTGGAATATAGGTACGATGACTGGAAGAGGAAGAGAGTTAGCAGATGTTTTGAAACGACGAAGAGTGAATGTTGCCTGTTTGCAGGAAACAAAATGGAAGGGCAATAAAGCAAGAGAGATTGGGGAAGGATACAAGTTTTATTACTGTAGAAGTGACGGGAAGCGAAATGGAGTAGGAGTTGTGTTAGATAGTGGAATGAAAGAACGAGTGACAGATGTGAAAAGAGTAAATGACAGAATGATAGTTGTTAAATTAATGATTGAAAACAAAGTAGTGAATGTTGTAAGTGTGTATGCTCCGCAAACAGGCTGTGAAGAGAGTGTGAAAGAGAAGTTTTGGGAGGAATTTGATTGTATGATGATGGGAATACCTGAGAGTGAGGATGTTTATATGGGAGGAGATTTTAATGGACATGTAGGGAGAGTGAATGACGGGTATGAAAGAGTACACGGTGGATGGGGGTACGGAGTGCGCAACCGTGAGGGCGAAGTTCTTCTGCAAGCAGCATGTGCTTTCGACCTGGCTGTAGTAAACACGTGGTTCCAAAAACGAGATCAGCATCTTGTTACTTATAAAAGTGGCCACCACGCGACACAGATCGACTATCTTCTGTTAAGACGGAACCAAATCAAGAGTGTAAAAAACTGCAAAGTGCTTCCAGGTGAAGACTTAGTATCCCAGCACCGAATTCTGCTGGCTGACATCTGCTTAACTGTTCGCCTCAACAAACATAAGGATCGTCCCCCACCCAAAATAAAGTGGCATTTGTTGCATAAGGAGGAGTATGCAAGTGAATTTAGAGAGCTAGTTGTATACAAGATGATAGAGATGGGTGATATGGAAGGAATGAGTGTGAATGAGTGCTGGAAGGAAATGGCTGATTGTATCCGAAGTGTGGCAAGGAAGGTGTTAGAAGAAACAAAAGGGAAGCGTATGATAGATAAGGATGGGTGGTGGTGGAGTGAAAGTATTAGAGAAGTTTTGAGAGAAAAGAAAAATGCCTTTAAAGAATGGCAGAGCGTAGAAGACCAGAATGAATCCATAAAAGAAAGTAAGAGAGGGGCGTATAAAGAATGTAAGAAGAGAGCGAAGAAGGAAGTTGCTATTTGTAGGGCAGAGGCGCAAGATAAATTATATCGGTCTCTTGAAAGCCCCGAAGGTCAAAAACGACTTTTTCAAATTGCAAGAGCGAGAGAAAGGAATGGAAGAGATGTTTCACATGTAAAATGTATAAAAGATGATTCTGGAAGGATTTTGACTGACGATGAAAGTATAAAGAAGCGATGGAAGGAGTATTTTGAGAAATTGATGAATGAGGAGAATGAATGGAATGATATGCTTGAAAACCCACCAGTGAATATGGGCTTAGTGAGAGAAATTAGTGTGGAAGAAGTAAAAATGGCTGTTAGAAATATGAAGAATGGGAAGGCAGTCGGCCCAGATGGAATACCAGTAGAAGTGTGGAAGTTGCTGAGTGCGGATGGATGGAAGTGGTTGAGTTTATTTTTCGGTAAATTGTTGCAGGAAGAACAAATACCTGAGGAATGGTGCAGTAGTATACTGGTCCCCATTTTTAAAAACAAAGGAGACGTTCAAAACTGCAGTAGTTACCGGGGAATAAAACTCATGTCACATACGATGAAAGTCTGGGAAAGAATAATAGAGAGAAGAATGAGAGAAGAGTGTGAGATAACACAAAACCAGTTCGGATTCATGCCCGGTCGAGGTACGACAGATGCCATTTTCGCATTACGCCAATTGTGCGAAAAGTACAAGCGCGTGCATAAAAATCTGCACATGGTTTTTGTCGACCTTGAAAAGGCGTACGATCGGGTTCCCCGTGAGGTTTTGTGGTGGGCGTTAAAGATGAAAGGTATGCCTGGGAAGTATGTGAGGTTAGTCCGTGCTATGTACAGAGAATCCCGTACATGTGTACGATCTGCCGCGGGAACTACGGGCAGTATCGATGTGGCGGTAGGGCTGCACCAAGGGTCGGCATTGAGCCCTTACCTCTTCCTACTGATTATGGACGCTTTGACGTCGGACCTGCAGGATGAGGCACCCTGGTGCATGCTCTTTGCCGATGACATCGTGCTTGTCGGGGAAGAAGGCATCGAGGTACAGAGCAGACTGACGGGGTGGCAACAAAGGCTGGAAAGTGTTGGCTTGAAGATCAGCAGATCCAAAACCGAATATCTGTGCTGTGATTTCGGCGGTCTTTCCAGTCCAGTACCCATGTCGTTGGATGGCGCTATACTGCCTACCTGCTCAGATTTCAAGTACCTCGGTTCCCTCATTCAAGGCGACGGCGGAATAGATAGAGCTGTGCAGCATAGGATTAACGCAGGGTGGATGAAATGGCGGCAGGTCACAGCCACAACGTGCGATCCCCGAATGCCAATAAGGCTGAAGGGGAAAATTTACAAATCGATCATCCGACCTGTCGTCATGTATGGAAGTGAATGCTGGGCCGTCAAGAAGAAGGATGAAAATAGACTGCATGCGAATGAAATGAGAATGTTACGATGGATGTGTAGTGTGACAAGGATGGATAAGATAAGGAATGAGTATATAAGAGGAAGCCTGAAAGTAGCGCCAGTGGTAGAAAAGGTGAGAGGAAGCAGATTGGCATGGTTTGGGCATGTGATGCGGAGGGATGAAAGTCATGTCACAAAACGAGTGTTGAATATGAATGTGGAGGGACACACGGGCAGAGGAAGGCCGAATAAAAGATGGATCGATTGTGTGAAGAGTGATATGAGAATGAAAGGAGTAAGTATGGAAATGACGGCTGATAGAGAGGAATGGAACAAGAAGGTTTACTGCACCGACCCCAGATAATGGGAAATGGTTTAGAGAATGATGAATGATGATATATCGATACGAATGACGTCGGTCAATATTTTGATTCATTCGGACGGGCACCTGTACGATATCATCTAGAGTTTTTAAAAAGAAATTGTATAAGATGGAACTGGAATGTTGATAGGATTCAGAATGAGTGGACTTCAGTTTGTGGCGAATATTGCTTAATGTATTTGCTATATAAGTTTCAGGGATGTTCAATGCATAGTTTTACGAGTATATTTACAGGGAACACATTGTACAACGATACTTTAGTGGATGAGATGTTTCGCTCCTATTTTATAGATAATAAGTAATAAGATTTTGTATTTTGTTATTAAAAATTTTAACAAAATTAGGTATTGTGTTTTATTGTTGAGTCAGATTAGTGTAGATAGAAACAAAGGAGTACAATACAATAGCACCACGCTGAGGAAGAATAGGTAATGACGGTATTCAATGAACAATAAATAAGTAGATAAGAACAATGGAGCGCTAATGACGGTGGAGGCTTCACCGGATATCAATTAGATAAGAGTTAATTGATCTGCACATCTCCGGAACCGTGCATCCTACCCAAAAATGGACCGCAGATTCGTGATCAGAGCATGCCAATTTTTTTTTAGGATCGTGTGTCGACGAACGTCGTACTTGTACCACTTCTGACTCAGAGAGCCAGAACTGGTACAACGTAACTACTGAGCATAAAGACAATTGTTAAAAACTTTTCAATCACTTGGGTTTCAAGTGGCGAAAAACTGAAACCAATAGAATGGTTCTTATACAGAAGACCGACATTCGCCTGAAGAGGTTCTTGCACTTAAAGACAATGAAAAAACATAGCGATGAAGGACGACCAATTGTATTCACTGACTAGTCGTATGCCCACTCATCACATACAAAAGGTAAGGCGTGGTCAGATGGTTCAGAAGGTTAGTGGATAGTAATGATATACGCTGGGTCAGAAGCAGGGTTTGTTCCGAACGTCCTACGAATGTTCAAATCTGGAATCAAAACTGGAGATTATCATGATGACATGAATTTCACAAATTATGATAAATGGTTACGGACCCAACTGATTCCAAATTTGAGCCCTAACTCGGTGGTAGTTATCGATACTGCTCCATACCACAACAAACTTATGAATCCTGCCCCTACATCTAATGACAAGAAGGCAAAAATGTAATCGTGGTTAGTAGAAAAACATATAGCCTATGAAAAGGACATACGTAAACAACATTAAGAGCAAAGAAAAACAAGGACGTGCATAAAAGATACGTGATAGAGGAAATGTTTAAAAAAAACAACCACGGTATCCTTCGTTTACCCCCTTATCTTCCCGATTTAAGCCCCATCGAGATGGCGTGGGCTGCCATTAAGGGGCAGGTAGCCGCTAAAAACGTCAACTGAAACGTAACCCGGACAATGGAGCTCATACAGGAAAAAGTAAATTTAATGGGTCGGGAAGAATGGAGTGCTAGTTCATAAAAGTGGAAGAGGTCGAAGATTAGTAGAACAGTTATTCATCATTAATACAGCTTCAGATTCGAAAAGTGATTCAGAAAGTGAGAGCGACGATTACGATGATAAACGTATGCCAAGTACCTCACATGGTAGCCTCACATCGAGCCGACGACTTTATGTTAGGGATTTCCCCTCTCAGCGACAGTGATTAAATAGTAATAAGTGTAAATATATAAAAAGTATTCAATGTAAATAATAATGTGTGTTTGTGATTAAAATCTGCAACTATCGAAAGGTGAGGTATCGAAATTTAATCGTTCTTTAACCTCCACAGTTCGCAGATTCGCAGAGCTTCTCATGTCAGTGGGACCATAGACCATAAACCATAGATTTAGTATACTATAATACTATAATATTTATAGATCTATGCCACAAACTAATAAGAAGTACTAGCGACAGACTAAATAGTGGATTCTACCGAATGTACTGCCGTAGACTAAACATTCCAATTGAAAAATCGATATGTACAATAGTCGATTCTTAAGAAAAATCGCTATCGATTCTTAAGAATTCATAATCATTTACAGTTTTATCTGGATTAAGACGACACATTGAAAAAATGGCTCCAGGCTATCGCCGTACTGATCCGAGTGAATACAAAATTTCTATAAAAACTTGAAAAAACGCCCTCATAAGGTCTAAAATTGCGTAGCGCCCGCGACTAATAAAAGCGCTCAGAAATTGTCAGAATCTTAAAATATTTTTAAAAAATTATTGATTTAAGTAATCAAAATAATGAGCAAGTAAATTATGAATATAGATGTTATGAATAAATTTGAGTGATTCCCAAGCATATAGATTAAGTAATTTCGTTGTAATTCCAACTATAGTGATTTTTATAGGTGTTTTCGCAAATAATTATGATCGAGTTAAAATTATACAATCGTGTTTTTGAACAATCAAATTCAAGATAAAGACATGAATTTACCTATATCAAAATTCCAGGTTCGTTAGTGGTGTCATATTCCTATACTATTCGATGAAAGGAGGTGAGTTTTTTTTCGCGTACCAGAATAAATTACGAACAGAAAATTAAAAACACAAAATTTATTAGTCTTCATATTTATTGCTTACTGCTAATTTCTATAGATAAAGTAATACAAATGGGGGAATGCACTAGATTAAAAATTTATTTAATCACTTTCACTACAAATAGTTGTGGCCTCGTCGTCATCATCGTTGTTTACATTAAATATTACTTGATTTTCTCTATTGCATTCAAAATGAATGTCTCTTTCAAAATCGTCCATAACAGTTTTCTTTGTTTTCTCCATCTCTTTGGCCCGGTCATCCCTTAGGTAGTAGTTGTATTTGCTACAAATTCTCCTCCGACGGATCCCACATGGAAAATTGTCCTACCTTTTTCCACGGTTATGTGTCATCTACCCATGTCCATGGCACAGCGTGGTTGGCATCCAGCCATGTTTTATCAATGAATATAAAATTGTCCCAATTTGTTATTTATTTCTTCTATTTATTTAGTTCATCAATAAATGGTACACTAATATTTATGCTTAATTGTAAGGCAGTAATAAACTATATAATTGCGTATTTAATAATATGTAAACACCGCATGCTCAGTGCTTACAGCATTTCCCATAAGCTGAACGTTATTATATAACTAAAAATATACGATACAAATTTTTATACTCAAAATAATTACTACATAAAAATATTAATATATTGATAAATTTTATGTCGAAAAACGTTAAGAGAGTCGTGGTGAATATCTATTACTTTGTTATAAGTATTCAGTTTACGTAGTACGACGTAGTGTACGTAGAACTGTACTAGGATGTGTGTGGAAGTGGCGGTGAAAGAGGATTAATGAATTTACGAGGATATTTACTTGGGATGCGTAGTAATAAAAGGCAATCAAGTTCATTTCTGAATATTTTACATAAAAGTTGCAAACCCAGAATATCCCGACGTTTTGACAGTGAAACCATTTTAAATGTTGTTGGTGGTATATTTTTAACTTCTGTTAAAAATTTTATGGTCTCTGATGTCTGAGACATGAATGCAGAGAATAAAATTGTCTCGAAATAATTATTTTGCGTTTGTCATTTTTTGTATCGGTCCAAGCAATTCCTTGTCAAATCGTTCCCAATAAGTTTTTACTACCATTATATAAGCCGGCATCTTCTACACTAACACGCAACTTTGCCGCAGTGGGATTCACAGAAATTACAAAAAAATTTGACTTGTTTAATTAATGATTCACATAATTAATGCAACTAAAAATAAAAATTTAAATATACAAATAGTAAATTAAAAATATAAAGGTTTGATTATTTTAATATTTTTTCTGATTATTTGCATTAGAATGAATGTGAATCATGCAAGCACATCACGGGAAGGTACTAAACGACATATCATTGAAACAACGTCAAGCAAAAAAGTTGATACCAGTTATTTTTTTAATATTTTGCTTTATTTGAAAGATCCGCATTTAAATGAATGTTATAGAACTATGCATATCGTATCGAAATATAGATAACTTCATAACTCTTAGAATTTACATAAAACCTTATTTAAGATCGTGTGAGTTCGCTTCTACAAAGTTATTGCGGAATGAATGAAACTTCAATAGGTATGTCTTAGATTTGGTGGAGAATAATAATTATATGTATTTACTATTCCGTTCATATCAAGCCTAGGTAAGGACGGGACAAGTCAATATTATGCTAAATATTGAACGGATGTACATTATCAAAAGATGAAGTAATCAATCACTCTCCTACGTTATTATGAGAAAATAATTGACAAACGAGCCTTAAGCGTACGTTCCAAAGCTATAATGCTGCAAAATAATCGGTCACGAAAATCAAAATCAATTTTTGTAACAATCGTTATGATCGATTATTTATAGTCGATTACAACATCACTACCACTATTATAACCTAGGGATGTGAGATTAATGGAAAAGAATCGATTAAATAAAAATTGAAATTTTCTTTATTCAAATTAATCGATCTGTCAATAATCGATTAAAAAAAATCGATTTTTGCGAAAAAACATACTTTTCACATTACAATAAACCTAAGATATTCATATGAACAATTTATCAGATTAAAAATCAAAGTAAATTATACAAATAAAAATAACCAATACAAAACTATAAATCAAAAGGCAATGTTCCCTTAAAATTTCAAGGTAAGGAATTAGGAAATCAAACAGCATTATTGATACAAATTATTTTTTATTTTTTTTATAGAAGAGGGGGCAAACGAGCATGCGGCTCACCTGATGTTAAGTGACTACCGCCGCCCATGATCAACCGCAACACCAGGAGAATTGCGGGTGCGTTGCCGGCCCTTTAGAAAGGAGTAAGCTCTTTTCTTGAAGGTCCCCAGGTCGTATCGGTCCGGAAAAATCGCCGGTAATAAACTATTCCACAGAGAGGTTGTACGTGGAAGAAAACTCCTTGTGAAACGGACAGTGGTGGACCGCCAAGCATCCAGATGGTGTAGATGGTATCGGGACGTTTGCCGTGTCGTGCGTTCACGAAATTTGGCGGCTGGGATTAATCCGAACAATTCCTCAGAGCACTCCCCGTGATAGATGCGATAAAATACGCAAAGAGATGCAACATCTCTTCGCAACGCCAGTGAATCGAGCCGATCGGAAAGCACTTGGTCGTCGACGATTCGAGCCGCTCTGCGCTGGATGCGGTCAAGTGGAAGGAGCTGGTACTGGGGAGCCCCAGCGCAGAGATGGGAACAGTATTCCATGTGCGGCCGAACCTGCGCCTTGTAAAGTTGCAGGCGGTGTGCCGGCATGAAATACTGTCCCGCTCTGCTGAGCACGCCAAGCTTTTTAGAGGCCAATTTGGCCTTCCCTTCCAAGTGACCACGAAACTGCACGTCACTCGATATGTCGACGCCGAGGATTCCGATACTGGCTGAGGCAACAAGGGGAGTGCCTTGAAACTGAGGGGATACGACAAAGGGGTTCTTTTTAGCGGTTAACGCGCAAACTTGTGTCTTCTGGGGGTTAAACTGGACTAGATTTAGTCGTCCCCAATCCGAGACTCTGTTCAGCAAAGACTCGACTTCAGACACAAGTTTGTCCCGGCACTCGGAGACGTTTTCCCGAGAAATATTGGCTCGGCCGGTGTAAAGAGCATCACCAGTGCTGTCATCTGCATAGCAATGAATGTTACGGGTATGCAACATATCATTGATATGCAGAAGAAACAACGTTGGCGATAGCACGCAGCCCTGTGGAACACCAGCATTAATAGGCTTGCAATCGGAGCTTGCACCGTCTACAACGACCTTGATGCTCCGATCTGCAAGAAAGCTGGTGATCCAATCGCACAATTTCTCGGGAAGCCTATAGGAAGGGAGCTTCGAAAGAAGCGCTTTGTGCCAAACCCGATCGAAGGCCTTCGCAATGTCCAAACTAACGGCCAATGCCTCCCCCTTGAACTCTACTGCTTCCGCCCATCTGTGAGTGAGGTAGACCAGAAGATCACCAGCTGACCGACCACGGCGAAAACCGTATAGTACTATTGTACGTTTTATTTGCTATAATAAAAATGAAATGTTGAGCATCCCAACAAAATGACAAACTTATTGTCTCAAAAACAAAATGATATACAAATCTTTAGTTATTTCTTAGGGTTAAACAATCAAAACACGAAAACTTAAACTATTGACACTAATTTTCAGTCTTGTTTTACGTAAGAGTAGTATTAAATATACCCATAGCATATAGCCATATATCTTGTCCGTCGACCGTCGCTTTTGATGAAAAAGATGATTCAGAACTAGACGCTACCGAATTGTCAATAGTAATACAGTTCTTGGTATAATTTATTTTTTTGGATAAGGATATAAGGTCATCATCTAAATGATTTTTTTAAATTCTAGGATCCAAAAACATTCCAACCAAAAAAAGGTGAACTTTTTTGGATGTTTTCAAATCTTTTATTAAATGTGCTGTTTTAAATTTGCAGTATTAATACAAATTTTAATTCTTTCGAACAGTACTTGCATATTGCTGTGGTATTATTCTTCTTCGTTATAAAATACTCTCGCCAGCCGCTTTTAGGTGTTTTACGGTTAGAAGAAATTTTTATTGTCTACCAACAACGGCAACAACTTTATCTCACTCACCACTACACTGAAACTACTTTACACGCATTCATACATGCCTCTGATGGCGCCATTTTCATTTAATCAACATACGAAATTTATTCAAAATTACGATTACGATTAAGATACAAAGCATAGGTGGCGCTGTTTATAAAATTGAAACTGAAAAAATCTTGCAGTATTTTTTTCATCCATCGCATAGATACGGGCTGTTCCTAAAAATCGATTTAAGCACTTAATTTATATAATCGATTTACTATCGAATCGATTATAAGAAAATAATAATCGATTAAAATAAAAACCGATTATTTTAACATCCCTATTATAACCTTACAAATACGCAGAGCATTTGTATAAAATTTTGTAAACACTTTCCGAAATAAAAGTTAAAATTAAAAATGAAACTATCACAAATTTTAAATAGACAACATATAGATTTTATGTTCAAGAAACATTGGATAGTTCAAGGTAAACGAGTTCCCATTGACACCGGCCTGGAACATTTACTTAAAGAAAAAGGTATTCCCGTCGAAGATGCACTTGAGTTTGTGAAGGCTAATGAGAAGAAACCAGAACCAAAGGAGAGGTAGGTGGTAAATATTATTATTGTTATAGTGGTAAAATTGTTTACCAGTAAGAATTTCCCAATAAAAAATGAAAAATGATTCAACAGGTGCACCACTTGAATTTCATCATTGCAGCCCTTCACAGGTCCACTGCTGAACATAGGCCTCCCCTAGAGAATACCACAAATTATGATCCTGAACCACCTGCATCTATCGACTTCCCGCATGTCTTACCAGGTCGTCACTCCCGTCTAGTGGATGTTACTGCATTTGAGTATATGAATAAATATATTAACTTCTATAATTTAGGAGTATAATTAAAAACTAAATAAAAGAAAATATCTTATTCTAACATAAAATAACTTTAATTTCAGAATCAATATTGTAGGTGCATATGAAACTCCTCTCCCACTGGATGAGAATAATCCAGACTACAAAAGTAGGCCTTGTCTAACACTTACGAATACAAATGTGTTACTAGAAGGTATTTCACAAGCTCAAGTTTTAACAAAAACTGTAATAGCTGAAGACAAACTACCAAACAAAATTGAAGAACTGGCTGAAATTTCAATTCCGAAAATGGTTCATGAGGGTGTGAAGAAGGCTATTCTATCAGCTAATGTGTTTGATTGTGAACAAAAGAAATTGCCTAAAATCAAAGACCCTGTTAGACCAGCGTACAACTTTCCTAGGATTTTAGGCATATCAGATAGGAGACGCAAGTAAGTAAATTAAAAAAAAACTTTTGGAGTTTTGCATACCTATTTATGTTTTAACTTTTTTAGTGGACACTTTTTAGTATGGTCGAGTCGATAATACAGTGGCTGTCATATGCATCATACTCATGAAAATATTGTGATGCTTGTAAGGCTGGTCTGCTCAGGTTTGCTTTACATTGATAAGCTCAAAATTTCAAAATCCTTTGTTTTTTCTTTTAATGAATTAAAATGCTTCATTCATTCATTCATTACAGCCCTTCACAAGTCCGCTGCTGAATATAGGCCTCCCCCAAGGAACACCACAAAGCACGATCCTGAGCTACCTGCATCCATCAACTTCTTGCATGTCTTAACATTTCTTATGTTTATGTGTTATATGTTTCTCTAAGTTTAATAGAATGACAGTATTTCTTAGCGATCAGAATTCCTGACTGCAAAATTGAGGATGGGGTTTAAAATTCATACTAATTGTTGGCTTTAAGGTCTGGTTGTTATAATTTTTTTTATAGGAGGGCAAACGAGCATACGGCTCACCTGATGATAAGTGATTACAGCTGTCCATGAACAGCTGCAACACCAGGGGTATTGCAGATGCGTTGCTGGCCTTTTAAAAAGAAATAGGCTAATAATCTAATCTTGAAGGATCTTAAATCATATCGGTCGGGTATAGACATGTGTCAATCATGCATGATACGTTCGTTTGAGCTGGTATACTTAAAAGTATTGATGGGTTATTCATTTGTTTTTGAATGTACCAGTACAACCATCACAAACAATTGACGGTACCTTTTTAACCCGTGATTTGTTTGAAATGAGAATGAGCCTCAAACCGACCAAATCCCGAAAGATCTGAATGAATTGTTTTTAATGTAAGGTATACCAGTGCAGTATAATCAGTGCATGCATTCGGAAATGTTGCCAAGTTAGGCGATTTTTAGCTATTTAGGCTAGTTTTAAAGTAATTGGAGCGACCAAAATTGTGATTTTCTACTAGTCTCCGAGTAGGCTATCTCAGAAAGAAGGCGATTGTAAAGGATATTATTTATTCTATAACCCTTTTATTAGAACATAATAAAATGTAGATATTGCAACTGACTTCTTAAGTATTTTTTAATACCTTTGTAGTCTACTTCTACGCTTACAATCCTTATTACTTCTGATGAATAATATAACACTAAAGGTACCTAACATAAGTTTAAATTAAAGCATTTTCTTAAAATATTTCTTATAAAATTGGGTGACTTTTTAAGACTTTCAACTTTTACTCTGCGTCAACCTTTTGGCAACTTGTATTCGGCTAGAATAGGTAACACTACACTATTTATACAGAGCAAGGAAACGGAACATAGGTACTATTATTAAATACTAACTAATCTCTGGCGAGACGCGAGAGGTATAAAGATGAAATGAACAATTAAATACGATACGTCAAACAAATTAAATCGGAATCAAAGTTAGATCTCTCGAATCTGGATTCTGGATTCCCCGGTCTGGTCTCTGTGACGATCTGATGATGAAGTGTACTCGTAGATGGAGGATAGGATTAATTTAACGTTCTTTTATAATTGTGCAAGATTGAAGTAGCTCAGTTCAGAGAAGCTGCAAAGTGCAAACGTGGATAGTTCTTTATGTGTCATAAGGAAGCACTTTATTTTTATCAAGTAGCTACACCCGCACTGGTAATAAAAAATATTGTAGAGTATTTATTATATAAGGGTTTTTTTATTATTATATAAGTAAAATAAAAAATATATTTTACATTTAATTATTTATTACATTTGATTGTTGCATCTATGATTTAAAAATATCATTTCGTGGCAAAGGCGTATAAAAAAGGACTTTAAAACACCTAAGTTTCGTGGGGTTTACTAAAAATAACACTTCAAAAGATTTCAAGGCAAATTATTTATTTAATATGGTGATTTTCTTATTAGATAAAAGTTTATCTTATAAGAAAATCATCATATTAAGTACTTTGTAGCAAATAAACATTACAATCCTTATTTTTAGACATGTGAAGCCTAAATTTTATAATATTAGATGAAAACAATATCTTCTTTTTACTGAAATTGCTTTCAATGCTTTGCTTTGTAATAAATAGCGCCATCTTATTCGATCTATAGTTAAAATCATTTCTCATTTTATCGAAATCAAACCAAAATGCATGAGACTCAAGGTGGTACGCTCAATAGATGCTAGATGGCCTAAATGCAAAGTAAATTTATAAGAATCGATAAAATTAGGTATAGTTATGAATGAAATTTAAAAATAAAGAAATTTATTAAATTAATAAAATATATAATAATAATCTTGAATAAAGTTATCAATTAAATCAAATCAATTGAAGTTTTTGTGTTTATGCCATCTAGCATCTTTTGGACTTACCACCTTGAAAATCCATAAATTTTTGTTCGATGAAATGCTTTATTACCTATAACATGCAGTAGATGGCGATGATAGCATTACAGAGTCATAAATATTTTTTTCCCATTTGTTCCCAATGGATCTTACAGACACAGAGTACTGGAGCCAGAAAGGATCCATTTGAATGATCGATCCGAATGTACCGGTACGCGTGACGTAATGTACTAGAATGATTCGGTTGCTAGAAATGAGTGATCTACACATGTCTAGTCGGGTAAAATCTCTGGTGGTAGTTTATTCCACAAGGAAGTTGTGCGAGGATGAAAACTTCGGACAAACTTCGAACAAAGGAAGTTGTGCCACTACCTACGAAGTTGTACATCTACCACGCAAAGAGATGTTGCATCTCTTTAGATGTAACATCTCTTTGCAGTGCCAGTGAGTCAGGCCGACCAGAAAAAGCTTGGTCGCCGTCGATTCAAACTGCTCTGTGCCAGATGCAATTAAATGGAAGGAGCTGGCACTAGGGAGCCCCGGCCCAGAGATGAGAACAGTATTCCATCTGCGGCCGAACCTGCGCCTTGTACCCTTGTTCAACAAAGTCTCGACTTCAGACACAAGTTTGTCCCGGTACTCGGCGACGTTTTCCAGAGAAATATTGGCACAGCTGGTGTATAAAGCATCACCAGTGCTTTCTTATATTTACGTGAACACTACACATTGATTAAAACTACTTTTACGGATTTTATCGCATTTAATTTTACTTTTAACTATTTTTATTTTTAATTCCCGACGTTTCGGGTGCTTTCCAGAACCCATGGTCACGGGGGACTGAGGTGACTGATGTCCCGATGTCATTGTTAAACCCGGAGTACCTTCTGCTTTTTAAATTATTCTTTTACGCGAATCCACGTAAAAGCATCAACGTTCCGGGAAGTCTGCAGTTTGTGATCATATCCTGGACGACCCCAACCATTACATCAGATTTGGCAGACCACAAATCCTCGCAAAAGAACACCGATTCTTCCGAAGGATGATACGTGAGGCTATTGAAATTAAAAAACATCCTAATTTCAATAGAGAAGGAGGCTGGGTACTACCACCTGCTTGGGATCCTATAATCAATAAAATTAAAACTAAACCCAAGCATGCCACTGCAAGACCTCAGGACATAATCAGTTCATTTTGCATAGATCGGACCATAAACAATAATTAAAAAAGCTGAAGGTACTCCGGGTATAACAATGACATTGGGACGTCAGTCACCTCAGTCTGCCATGACCATGGGTGCTGGAAAGCACCCGAAACGTCGTGAATTAACAAAAATAATTAAAAGTAAAATTACATGTGATAAAATCCATAAAAGTAGTTTTAATCAATCACCAGTGCTGTCATCTGCATAGCACTGAATGCTACCGATTTGCATGATGTCATTGATATGCAGAAGAAACAGTGTTGGTGATAGCATGCAGCCTTGTAGAACACCAGCGTTAATGGGCTTGTAATCGGAGCATGCACCGTCTACTACAACCTAGATGCTCCGATAGCAAGAAAACTGGTGATCCAATTGCACAATTTCTCAGGAAGCGCATAGGAAGGAAGCTTCATAAGAAGTGCTTTGTGCCAAACCTGACCGAAGGCCTTCGCTATGTTTCCTCTTCGTTGTTTCCAATTTTCTTATACTAAATCCTTATCCACCTCCAGTCTTAATAAGAAGTAAATAATGCACCCAATACACAAGTGCCTCCAGTTAGTCAATTTTTACCTCTATTAAATTTTTCCTCCTCATAGGAAGTATATTTGTCATAGCTTTATAATTATTTCGGGGAAATTGTAGTAAATATCTTGAGTCCCAGCTTACAACCTTTTATTAAAAACTATTGACTATTGGCATTCATTCGTTTTAACAAATTCAGTTTCATCTTTAAGAACTGAAACTAATTTTTTATGAATTATTAAACTTTTTATACAATAAATAATATTTCGAAAAGTATAAATATTGAGTTACTGTTTAATTTTTTTATTATTTTTCAGTGAAATAATTACCAACAAATTGTTACAACTTGTAGAAAAAAGTAGTGATTTTGAACTATCCCAAACAAGATATGTTTTAAATGATGTGGAATGCAAAATAGTTTTTGAAAAAGAAGATGATCTGATACAATTTCAAGATATGTCCCATATATTGGTTACTAGCAACAAGCCTTTGATGCATGAACTACCAGAAAGAGACATTCCATTTGTGGAAATACCAGACCTCTATCCCGTGAAATACTCAGTCACTCTCCCACCTCAACATTTTTATGATGAGAAAAGCATATACCGTAAGTTAAAATTTTTGCATAATTTCAAACATTATTATTTAAACAACATTGTAATAACAATATATTGCACCAACATCAACACTTAAAAGTTTCGAATGAGATGTTCCAAAATGTATGGAGCCTGGGTCAGGTCCTTGTACACTATACTTAAAAATAGGTAAACATATTTTAAATGGTTCTCAACTGTCTAATTATTATATATATAATGGCTTTGTTTGCTGGTAAAACACAGGAAATTACACTTGAAATTGCAACACACAACAAAAACCGGTTATGGCGGTAAGCTGTCATTAGCATGCAGGTTAGAGGGAAGGAGTACGATTGCTGTAGAAAAATGTCCCAGAAATATGGAAAAAATAAATGAGGCGCTGCGATCGCTAAGTTGTCTCAATAAAAGCGGCGTGTTGTGCGCTAGTTTGAAATGATCTATCAACGTTTATAGTCAACCAAATCTAAGAAATACATTTTGACAGCTGGGAGTGCACAATATTCGATTCTTAAAAAAATTGATATTGATTATTTAAAGTTGGTAATCATTTACAGTTTGGTTTGAAAAATACCAAAATAAATTAGAAACGGATAATTTAAAACACAAGATTCATCAGTTTCTTCATATTTTTTGTTACTGCTTATTTCTAGAGGCAAAGTTATAAAAATTTAAGATTGAAACTAGAATAAAAATAAATTTATTCAATCACTTCAGTTCAACTAGTTGAACTGTCATTGTTTAGATTAATTCTTATTTGATTTTAAATAATGCAGTCAAAATTAATGTCTCTTTCAAAGTCATCCATAATATTTTTTTTTTGTTTTTTCTACCACTTTTGCCCAATCATCCCTTGTGACATGGGCATATGCTTCAACGAATATACATAGAAGAAACAGTCCAAAAAGTTAAAGCCGAGTCACAAAATAAGAAGACAAACACAACAGTGTGAGATTGAAATTACGTATTGGTTTTTTAACGCGGCCTTGTTAGTTTGCCTACACAAACTTACGTCGACAAAGTAAAAAAATAGGAACTTGTTTTATTCACGACTCACGTAATTTAAGGAACTTTAAAAATAAAATGTAATTAAACAAAAAATACATTTAAAAAATTAATGATTTGATTATTTGAATATCTTTACCGATTATTTGTATATCTTTACCGATTATTTGTATATATTTAACGATTATTCACATAACAATGAATTTTAAGGGTACACTAGTCGCTTATTCTTCCATACAAACGTAGTCCGGCGATAACTCCACTGTTTGATGGTGTACGTTCAAAATAAAAAATGATTTCAATTTGTCTCATTATCTAGCCCTGTATGGAAACAAAAAAGTAAAACAAGAGTATATTTAAAAGTTATAAGCGTCGAAAATACCGAATTTCAACACTATTTTTAACACATATTTGGGCGGAAATAAATACCATAAGAAGAACGAAAATTGCAAAACAGTTACCGTACAGGGATAGATTAGTTGTTCAAAAATGCAAATAATTTTATTTTAAACAGATACATTCAATAGATTTTTCGTGACATCCAGACTACCAAAGGTCTGTTTATAAAATTTCGCGCGCCCGTTTTTGTTATAAAACATCTTGCCTTTCGCTACAAATTGTTTCCCCGATCAGTGGGACGGACGGAGGGGGGACGCAGCGCGCACTCACACATACTCACTAGGTTAGCCGCTGCTATCTATTTATGGTTGTAATACCTACCTACATACCTACATCTTTATTTAGAAAAATTGCTTCCTTTTTTTGTTCGTGTCCATTGCTGAAGCCGGGATGAATATAGCTGCTAAAATGTTCCCATAAGTTTGTTGAAGCACATTTAGTTAAAATTGGAAAACATAATAATGAACTTTCGATACAGGTAGTACATTAGGTAGGTACTTAACTACTTTAATTTGCTAAGTGACGAAAACATCTCATAGATAAGCACGATTATCGAAAATCTTAAAACTATCTATAAATTTAATTAGAATAGGTAATTTTTAGATTTTCGATAATCGTGCTTACGTATAGGAATCTCATATCCTAATATACCTAATGTTGAAATTAAAGGATTTTCTACTAGAAAAAGAAACATGTATTTTTGGCTTTTTTTGATCGATAGTAGTATGTATAGGTATTTAAATCTTGTAATCTCGGAAGCTCGGAAGTCCGATTCGCACTTGGCAAAATATTTGTTTATATTTAACCTTACCTCAGACATACTCATATTTTTTATATATAATTTACTATACTACTATATAAGCTACTACTAAATAAAATAGTAGTAGCTTTGCTTATGGTATTATAGTATATTTTGGATTAGATTTAATTTATTACAGAATAACCTACCTTAGATATTGGGTTATGAATACAGATAAGTACACATAGGATTTAGTTTCTAAGTTGTATATTTTATAGCCTTCGTTATGAATAGCATAAACAGGCCAAGCCCCCTAGCCTACAAACGTTTCGTAACGAATTTCTTTCTACAATCGCTCGCGCCTTTTATTTGTTTGGGCTGACCACCTGACTCGTTCAGTGATGCCATTCCCATACAGTGTTTAGTTTTCAACTAGCGTTATCTATCATAAAATAAATAAAAATTTTATTCATATTTCGCTAATTGTGTCTGTACTGTGAATTTGATTTACAATCGATCTCTAAATTGTAGTTTTCTTCTAATTACTTACCTTGCCTAGACGTGTTCTTTGGACTTCTGTAAGGAAGTCTGTGCTGTTAGTATTCCGTTTATATACGTTACTATTTTGATAGACGTTTGTGCTTGTCCCTGCAGTGACACAATGCCTATTGTTGATAACTTTCTAAGTACTAAAAGAATATTTCAAACCGCTATTGAACACAAACAATCAATAAACAATTTACAAACTAACATTTTTTTTAATTTGATTAACCTATATAAAAGCCATACTCACATCAAAATCGCGCTGTCGAAAAAGCACTTATCCTGACACTGGCTGACATATAGGTACTTCGGGGTCGGGGAGTTGTCTGCGGGCTATTATAGCTAACTAGCTATGGAAAGTAAATACCTATTTAGAATACATAGTACCTACAGTAATATTTGCATAACCTGCAGTAAAATACAAAAACGTAAAGAAAACATAATTATGTTACACTTTTTTGTGTTTGTTTTAGAAATTGTTATATTTTTTTCAAAAAAATTTTTTTATGTTACCGTTTTTAGTTTAGAGTTATGTCCATTTAGTGGGTACAGGCGTGATATTATATTGTGTGATTGCGTAAAGAATGCATAGATAGGCGATAGCAGCAATCGCGGTTGATTTGCTGTCATTTATTGAAGAGTGCCCCCGATTTCTCCAAGATCCCATCATCAGATCCTGATCTGATCATCATTGATTACCGTGGGATTATCTGGAAAATATATCCTTTCAAACAAAAAAAAATAATTTTACAAATCGGTTCAGGCATATTCGAGAAATCGGGGGACAGAACATACATAAACAAAAACCAACCAATTGAGAACCACCTCCTTTTTTCGAAGTCGGTTAAAAAGTAGGTAAAACAAATCAATGGAATTATTATATAATAACAACATCTACTTAAGTTCACATAAGAACTTTCATCATAACAACTAGGTACATAAATTGGGTTCATAATAATTACGTTTCACACAGCAGATCCTAAGTTACAATAACACCAATTTGCTTTCTCTCTCCTTTCTCTTTTTAAAATACGTTATCCCCACAGTAGGATTTTCTCCAGTATCGTGGAGGCAGTTTACAAATATAAATTGCACAAGAACAAACATCCAGACCCGGAACAACAATTTGTAGTCCATACAAAATATTTGTTCCGTGGGGGTATTCGAACCCGCGGCACCCAGCGCAGCTACGCATTGCTAAGCCATTGCGGCACGAAGCACGTTTGAGTTTATGTTATTTTTCTAAAATGAATCACATAGGTACCTAGGTACGCGATGATGCCGTCGCGCATTGCGTCACTCGAGTGCGTATGTGTGTGCGCACTAGCTTCTTACTGCTCATCACAGCGTCTATCCCTTTCGCACGAGATGTCGGCTGAGATAGCATGCATTTTTGCCCCGCCCACCACTTAGTTCGTGCCATCGACTAAAGCAACCTTAATCAACCAAACACTACGGTAAGGTACATAGTGACATATCATTGAAACGACGTCAAGTAAAAAAGTTGGTACTGGTAATTTTTTTTAATATATTGCTTTGTTTGAAAGATTCAAATTTAAATTAGTGATAAAAAACTATACACTTTGTAATGAAATATAGATAACTTCATAATCCTTTGGATTTACGTAAAAAGTTATTTTAAATCGTGTGAGTACGCTTGTGCAAAGTTATTGCGGAATGATTAATGTGAAACGTCAAAAGGTATTTCTTAGATTTGGTAGAATATAATATATGTCTATATAATATCATTAATAAGGTTTCTGATATCCGTACAAAATCCAGCAAATAGGCATAAATGGTATGGTTCATACAATCTCGATGCTAGCACCGTACATGCACATACGAACGCACTCACACACTCAAACACGCATGCAGACAGTCACATACACATACACAATTTATTTTATTTTTTCTGTATAACCATATATAATAGACAAATTGACGCCTTCTTTCACATTCGCACACGAAAAGATAGATTTATGCATACGTCTTGCATAGCGGTGTAATTGTTTGTCCCTTTCTCCGTGCCGGTTTTTTCGTTTAGCAAACTACACTTTGCTAAACAACTTTGACAGTTCCTAGCAATCTAAGGAGTTTAAAAGTTGGTTTAAGTGAGAAAATAGTGTTTTGTAAGCTTAAGATTGGTGAATCTTGTTCAGTTCAGTTTCTAAAAACTGTAACTGTTCTAAAACAATTAAATTTTTTATCTAAATATGTTTAAAAGTCATAAAGATTATTGTATAACCTAAAACTATGTTATCGTTCTTTCTCACTCGAGGCATAATCGGTAAAGATATTCATTAGTCTATAGGTTTCTCTGTCTACGATCTCTATACTATCAATGTTGCACTGACACGTGGAATTTTGACAGTTTTTTTTTCATTTTATTTTATATTTTTGTTTAGTTTTTTTTCTCTTCTGTTATTTTTCATCTGCCTCACACTTCTGGCTCCACTGAAAATCAGCGTTACGAATTGATGTATTTATATCTTCAATTTGTGACTTAAAGCTGAGTGGAGACCATTTTGGTGCATATAATGTTATTTCTTTTTTAAATATTTTTGATAAGATACAAAAAAATGTTTTGTTAATTTATTCTTTTTGTTATAATGTATGTACGAAATAAACTTTTTCTTTCTTCTTTCTTTCTTTCATTCAAAGTAAAAATAAATTACTTATAAATTATGTTTTTTATAATTTTAATTAATAGAAACATAATATATAATTTTAATAATAAATATTATAAATTATTATAAATTATTTACTAACTTGAAAATCTTGTTATTTACCTTAATTTCAACAATTTCTTAAAAGTTCAATAAATATTAATTTATTTAAAAAAAACATGATTAATTAAGCAAATAATAATTATACATATTCAATATTTCAATGTGCAGCCTATGAATCAATAATGTATGAAGATATTACCTATAGTACTTTAAATAATGATAATTGACGCGTTCTTTTTCAGTCTATTTTTCCGATCAGATGCTAAATCACTTGCACATCCACGCACAATACAATATTTACCATTTTTGTCAAAAATTAAAAAATTACAGAGCTCGATTATTTTCTCATCAATGCTGCGAAGAAAATTTGTATATTATTCAACTAATTTCATCTACTTGTACTTAAAGTTGGGCGTTATAGCAGATAACAGATAATATATTTCATTATATATTTATAATATAATCTTACAACACATTAGAATAATTAACCATTGACTGTTATATATGAATATCGTTAGAAAGCGCCATCTAACAAAAGTAACAGTCACAACTCACAAATATCATTTCTGATTTGCGTACGCGCTAGCTAGTTTACGGTCTCTCCCTAGCAGTCGGCCGAGACGCGGCGCTTCAATCGGAGTCACAGTGTGCCACAAGGATTGCGTTGGATTGCGTATGGTTTACAGTAATTTAAACTCTAAGACAACGATATAGGAGCTTATTTTACAAACGCTTAATATAACGATAAAGAAATACATTTGCTAGTATTTCGTTCAATGCTAGCTGTTGTGCCTGTTGTTTAATTTTTGGACGGTTATAATATGTAAGTGTTCAGTTAGCTGTCTAGCTGAGATGACAATGACACTGTTATCTGTTATATACGTAATGTTTTGATAGCAGGCGCTTCATATTACGTGACGAAGCTACTGTTTTTGTTTGTTTTTCGTTAAGATTTATACCCAAAGTAATAGAAAATATTTAGTGTTATATAGATAGGATTTTGCGTGTTAGCGTAGCGCAGCAGCTGTTTGAAACTATTTTATAGTCTTAAGTGTGGACGAAAAAAAAGCAGTGTGCAATTATTGGAAAATTTTAAAAAAAATTGATATTGTAACATTCATCATTATCATATTTATAATCGTTATAATAACATAGCACAAAACGCTAACACTGCCGACAACTGAACTGAACTAACCGCGTGTACAATGTAGTATTTGAAACTGTTATAATATATTATAACAGTTTAAAACAACAGTTAGAAAAATATATTACAACATCTTAACGAAATAGGAAAATACAGTACATACAGTTTCGCCCACCTTTACTTATACTCATAACAGCTTACTTCGCAGATACTACTTACCAACGGCAGTTCAAGGACAGGTTAGCACGTAGCTATCGTTCAGCTTCTCTCTAACCTCCATGATGATTAGTGACGTTTGACATGTGTATTTCACGTATTTTTGACACTGTTGACAACTGATATTCCCTCACTCTTATAGTACGATGGGACGGCAACGCGGCCAGAGTTGTCAGAGGCAGGACCAATGGCTTTACGTGTTTTTACGTGCAACAGTCATGAGGGTGAAATTAGGCCAACTTTCTGACTGGACTAAATAATCCTTTCAAAGTTTTATAATGAGTAGTTTTGGTGTACTATTAAAAATACTATATTGTATTATAAATAACCCTTTTTCAGCAATACAATCAAGCATAACAAAAAAACATCCACATACAACATGGTTACACTTCAATAGAACTGAAGTCAGCAATATCTACGAGACGCCTGTTACCGACGCACAAATTCGTGGACGTGGGCTCACCCACGCATTTACGGTTGCGACAGCGTATGCAAAACAATTGCATGGGGTAATATTTTATTTAAGTAATTTTATTGCAATAAAATGAAAGGTAAAGTCGTTTACTACTGACTATCTGATATTAATTACCCAATGTGATATTTATTATATTTCATTAGATTTTTTTTAAAATAAGTGTGACAAACCACCTGATGGTAAGTGGGTACTGTGGCCCATACACATACACATAACAGTTGGGCTGAAAAGTTCGTATCGTTTTATAGAAAAACACATTTTTTTGGCAAAATTCGATTTTATTATTCAACATAGTTGGCATTTAGGGCGATACAACGATTATAGCAATCTTCCAACTTTTCAATACCATTTTTGTAGTACGATTTGTGTTTAGCCTCAAAATAGGCCTCTGTTTCGGCGATTACTTCCTCATCGGCTTTAAATTTCTTTCCAGCGAGCATTCTCTTGAGATCTGAGAACAGTAAAAAGTCGCTGGGGGCCCAATCTGGAGAATACGGTGGATACGGAAGCAATTCGAAGCCCAATTCATGCAATTTTGCCATCGTTTTCATCGATTTGTGACACGGCGCATTGTCTTGATGAAACAACACTTTCTTCTTCTTCAAATGGGGCCGTTTTTTCGCGATTTCGTCCTTCAAACGCTCCAATAACGCTATATAATAGTCGCTGTTGATGGTTTTTCCCTTTCCAAGATAGTCGATGAAAATTATTCCATGTGCATCCCAAAATACGGACGCCATAACCTTACCGGCCGACTGTTAAGTTTTTCCACGCTTTGGATTCGGTTCATCGCGTGCAGTCCATTCAGATGACTGCCGAATGGACTCCGGAGTGTAGTGGTGGATCCATGTTTCATCGATTGTCACATATCGACGCAAAAATTCACTTCTATTGCGGTTGAACAGCTCCAAACATTGCTCTGAAGCATCGACACGTTCTTGTTTTTGGTCGATTGTGAGCTCGCGCGGCACCCACTTTACACATAGCTTTCGCATACCCAAATATTCATGAACGATATGTCCAACACGTTCCTTTGATATCTTTAGAGTGCCAGCTATACAAATCAACCTCAATTTACGATCTTCCAAAATCATTTTGTGGATTTTTTTTATGTTTTCGTCCGTAACAGCCTCTTTTGGACGTCCACTGCGTTCATCGTCTTCGGTGCTCATATGGCCTGTACGGAATTTGGCAAACCACTTACGAATGGTTGCTTCGCCCGGCGCGCAGTCCGGATAACATTCATCAAGCCACTTTTTGATATCAGCAGCACTTTTTTTCAAAATAACAAAAGTTGCTTCACTCAAAATGCTGTATCTCACAAACTAATAATCAGACAGCTGTCAAATTTATACACGTTTCTTTTGAAGGTTGGTACTACCTAAAAATGATATGGATTTTATTCTAGTGGCGCCATCTCATAGAGACGATACGAACTTTTCAGCCCAACCAATATATCCCCGATTAAGATTTAATATATCGATATAATTGCCGCCACGAGTCGTGAGCACACTTTTTGTTGGTCGATATAGCATTGACCACGCTGACGCTCAACGTGATTGGTTCGTCTGTCGATGTTCGTCGTCTACTGGGTTCGCACGTATCATTCGGCTACCGTACACTTGAGAGCAGTTTTAGTACAACTATTTAATTAATTTATTTTTGTTAATTGTTTTTTTTACCTCGTTATTAACTGTTGTTTGTGTATTTCTTGTTTTTATTTGTTTGTGTTAATTTTTGTTGTTAATTATTTATTGTGTTATAATTTGAGTATTAAGATATTGATCTAAATATGCAGAGAAGATAGAATTCGGTGTTAAATAGACAATACCGACAAATGCTCCACTCAGTGTTTTTTTACATGAAAAAATTAGGTATTGCGAAAAACATGATAGACGTTTATAAACAGACTGTTGAGGTGACTAATGTCTCAGTAGCTACTGTACGGTGTATAGTTAAAGATGGTAACGACTCAGAATTTCGAAAAAAAAGTCGGTAAAAATATTAGTAAATAAAAGTTAAATAGTAGGTACCGAATAATTTTGGCCGACAGTGTACCAACGCTGGCTTAACCCCTACCACAGTTCATCTGTGCTCACGACTCGTGCCGGCAACTATACATTGTCATACCTGAAGACTAAGATCAAATGGCATGGATCCAGTAAAAAGGGTCTCCGGTTTTCTACATTCGTAATACCAAACAGCAACATGAAAGCTTAACTTTCATTTTACGCCAGTATTCTGTGGGAGCATGGTCCTTCCTATATTCCTTCCTTCCATTGTAGTTGTAGCATGAATGGGGAAGGACATGCTGCAGCATGGCTATACCACATAAATATGGGTAATGAATTGAGTGATAAAATGATAATAGTGGTCACATAGCACTATAGCAAATTGTCGATCCAAATTAGATACGATATTGGATGTATAGGTGACCTTGACACTTCTTTCTTTGAGGTTATATTCGAAGTAAATGTATACTTACATTTATTTTTATGCTGCCATTCAGTTTTAAATAAGTTATATACAAATATATCGCAATTTCTGTCAATTTCAACTCTTACTACTCCAACAATCCCATTATTGCCATTAAGACTACCCTGAGCCGCCATAGCTTTATCTTGCCATAAACATTTTCTATAACACACCTTTAACTTTAAAAGAACCTAAGGTGCCTGCACCTTTCAGTGTGACTTTTCAACAAACGCACTTTTTTGTGTTGCAGTATCTTTAGTAGCGTAGTTTTCTCACAAAACGCTTTCCACTCAAACATTACTAAAATCTATCACTTAGTGGTTGAACACTTTAATTAAATGACTGCTATAAAATGAATTTAGAAAGATAAATAGCAGAAAACTTCCTGCTATTTATTTGCTATACGAGGGGTGATCCAAAAGTAAAGATAATCGTTTACTTCAGGTCCGCATAAAAATCCAAAAAAAATATTTTTTGCTTGCTTAAATACTCACTACGTCAGCCTAAAAAAATCATAAATAGATCACGATTTCCGGGAGATACATTCATTTGAATACGAACTGTCAAAGAGATAACATCAACATGGAGAAAAACGAAATTAGAATTAGAGCTGTCATCAAGTTCCCCTAAGCCTCTGTTTGAAGAAAATGTCTTCAAAAGACATACACAATGACTTAGTGGAAACATTGGGGGACTCTGCTCCTCCATATTCTACAGTTGCACGCTGGGCCAAGGAGTTTAAACTGGGCAGAACATCCACTGAAGATGAACATCGCGAAGGACGCCCATCCACGTCCCTCTCTGAAGACAACGTGAAAAAAGTCGAAGATGTTGTGTTGGCAGATCGAAGAGTGACCATCAGGCATGTAGCTAAGGTCACAGGGATCTCATATGATAGCGTTCAAAGAATCCTTGCGAACGAGTTGCATATGAAAAAGTCTCTGCGCGTTGGGTACCCAGAATGTTAACCGACGAGCAAAAGAAAAATCGAGTTGACATTTCGAGGGTCAATCTCGTTAAAAGTTCCAAGCAGATCAAGAAAATTTTTTGTTCCGTTTTGTGACTATGGACGAGACCTAGATCCACCATTTTGATCCTGAAACGAAACAACAATCAATGACTTGGAAGCGAGCCTCCTCACCGACGCCAGAAATTCAAAGTTTCAAGTTCAGCGGGAAAGGTGTGATTTTTGGGACGCTCAAGGCATAATTATGGTGGAATATTTTGAAAAGTGAGCCACTATTACGGGCTCTTACTGTGCAGACCAAATAACATTACGGGAGGCCATTAAGGAAAAAAGACACGGCAAACGGCGAGCTGGAGTGCTGTTTCACCAAGACGCCGTTGCGATGGCTGCCATTCAAGAAACGGGATTCGAACTGCTCGAACACCCTCCCTATTCGCCAGATCTAGCTCCTAGTGACTTCTACCTCTTTCCTCGGCTCAAGGAACGCCTCCGAGGCAAGAAATTCGAAGACGATAGCGAAGTAATGGCCGCTGTTGAAGCGTTTTGGGAGGGTCAAGACATAGAATTTTTTTTCAAAGGGAATCCTGGGTTTAGAAAAAAGATGGACTAAATGTATTTATTTGTTAGGAGACTATGTAGAAAAATAAATTATTATTTTAACTTTGATTACCGTGTTTTATTTTCATTATCATTACTTTTGGATCACCCCTCGTATGTTAACATTAGCTATTGAAAACGGGCATATGTAGACATTTAAAAGCATTAAAATATATCTCCAAAGTTCTTTTATTACTATAACAAAAATATACATTTAATTCTTACAGGAAGAAGTTCGAGACCTGCCAAAACCCATATACGTGAACTGCATACAAACAGACGGACAGAAATACCATTTTGGTATCTTTGAATTGAACACTTTGAATGTGGATGGTGTTGAAGGTACAAAGAACGTGTGGTATTGCAAAAATGACGTGAAACTGTATGATCGGAGCTGTTACTTCAACGGCATGCCAGTCTTAGAAAACTATAACCCAAAAGTGTTTGGCTACATCAACGCTTTTTACCACTGTTAGATATTTATTAGTCGAAATGTTATTTATTAACTTACAGCCTTATTCATTAAGATTCTTACAAAAATGTTATAACTTATAACAACAATGCGTAACGCTTAACTATCTCAGATACTGTAGGACAATCCTGCAATTGCAATCACGACTAGTGCTGCCGGGTCTGACAAGTAATATTTCGGGACAGAAGGTAAAAATAATCGGGAATTTGGTTTTCACATCGGGACAGCTACAATGGCTACAAATTATAGGTTTTTTTGTAGCTTTTTTGTGCTTTATAATTATTATTCGGGTCTGATCTCATGAACGAATAACTTTTCATCCAAACATCGTGGGTAATTCCATATTCTTCATCTATGGTTTTTCGTTTTAGGCAAATCAAAACATTTTTGAACGATTTGTATTTTTTTTGCAGTCTCTGAAATTTTCAAATCACTCATTTTCATATAATTCTGTTTAAAACTTTTGTGTTTTTTTTTCGACTGGTGAGAAAATTAGTAAAAATATTTTAATGTAGTAGTAGATAACAGTTGCAATCATTTTTGCTGTCAAAATTATGGATTAAAGTATAGAATAAGAAGGTTAGTGAAAGTCCCGATCAAGGATGAATCGGGACATGTCACCAGACCCTTGAAAATTGGGACATCCCGCGCAAATCGGGATACCTGGCAACACTAATTATGACGGTTATTTAAATTGTCCTGTATATACCACATTCCTTACAAAATCGTGTCCGAATGCAATATTCCATTCTGTTCTATTGATGAATACACCTATGGGGACTTGGAAAAAAATACTGTTTATAATTAAAATGTTATACAATGCATATCTTAAATAAGCCAAGGCTAATGAAGAAACTGAAAAAATTCCTGGTAAAAGCACAAATATGATAAAAAAGTGTCATATTGATTTAATGGATATAACTAAATTGTTTAAGGAGTTTTTGTGAATAAGACTGTAAGTTTTAATCCTCAAAGTAGTTTAAGTTGAAGAAGAATGTAAAAAATAAAGTGTTATTTAAATGTATTCATGTGTATATCTTTTTATATTTACAAAAACATAAATACATTTATTTTTGATTAGAATACACAATGTTTGCATACTGAAACACTTTTTACATTAAAATTAATAGCAAGTTGAGAAGTTGAACAAAAAGTTTCCAGGCATCAAGGCTCATTTCTCCATTGTGAACTTTTGCAATCGACGTCTTCTTAGTTCTTCAGCATCATCGTCAGTCTTCTCTCTGCATAAATACATTTAAAATGATCAAAAGCTTCATAAAATTATACTTGATTGTTATTAGTTTAGACTATAACTGACAAATAGATTTTATAAATAATTTAATAAAAACGAACTCCTTACACCATATCTTACTTTAAAATTTACATATATTTATCAGCTTGACTTATTGCAGGCATAACTTAATTAACAGTATATTAGGTGGCGGACTTGTTTTTCGCCTAGGAGTGTAGGTACCACCGTTTTACTAAAGGTTCACTTAGCGGTCATCCGCCGTAAATTCTACATCACCTGAGGATGCCTCGTGTAGAGGCGAAACACGTGTCGTATTATCGTCGATGGTGTGTCTTACCTGGAATAGTGGTGTTGGGAGTAGTGGTGCTGGGACTAGTGGTGACGGAGTTAGTGCGTGCAATTGAGGGAGGGCGGGAGGTGCTCTTCAATCCAGGTAAGACACATCATTGTATTTAGTTAGCGGATGGTTGCAAATTAATCAATATCTTTATTACAACGGATTTGAGCAATGTAACGCCTGATTCTATCAATTATCTTAAAGGTACCATTACATTGGCCCGCGCCGGACGAAACGCACGCACGGCACGCAACGGATTTTAGTTTGCTTTTTATGAATTTACATGGCGCTGCGTCCATTATCCGCGCCGCCTGCACGGAACGCCGGCATTTATGAAAAAAAAAAATGCGTTGCGTGCCGGTGACGCATTTTTTGCATTTGGTGACGCACGCGGCGCGGGCCAGTGGACGCGTACCCTTATGCCGCCAAATAACAGTGCTTGCACCACTGTGTTTCGATCTGAAGGACATGTATAGAGAGCCAGTATAACAGACTGTGAGACATTACACCTAGGTCCTCCAGAGGTGACAACGCATCTGTAGCCTTCTTTAAGATTGATTTATACTTCGACAAGTACAGTAGTGAGTTAACTTGCGAACCTGGCGAGTAAAGTACAAAACCTCGTTTGAACGGCAATTTTTTTTAATTTATTATCAAATAAAAATTGTTATAAATTTGAATTTAGTGAGTTAAGTAGCAAGTTAACAATTAAGTTGAACGTGATAGCTGGTCCGGCTATTTTTCGGCGAGTTAAGTGTGAAGTGTTGCCCTCCCGCGCGTCTCTTGCCACCCGCAACTAAACTCGCCGCTCGTGTGAACCGACCTAGTTTAGTTCAATGCATAAGTTGACAGGACGCAATGTTTGTGCGCGCCAAAGCGTACAATTGTACTTTTTTGTTATTAAACTCGCCACAAAGTTTGTACGGTACAGTTTACTGAATATTTATACGTCTTATATTGAGTTTTAATAATGAAACGGACGGAAGATATCACGTATAAATTCGTAGAGGAGTATTAAGAACACGAATGTTTATATAATAGTAGAAGTTCAAATTATAAAATTAAACCTGCTTGAGATGCTGCACTCCTGAAAATTCTTAAAAACTTCTTTAACAACAACCAGTAATATTTCTTTGACTATATCATTCTTGGCGTAATCTTGAAACCGTCTTAAACGAAAACAAGAAAAAAATTTTTGGAGTCTTGAAACATCATACTCCAACGAACTTCATGAAATAAGGTCCTTAACTAAACTCGCCACGAAGTCATTGTTTGGACGCTGCTGCCCACTTAACCGTTTACTGTCAACCGGTCTTTATTTGAAGTCAAATGGAATGTCCATGTACTGCAATAATCGCCATTCGTATATCAGCTTCAGCTTTCTGTAATATAAAATGTGCTAAAACTTTATTTCACCTTTTCACATTTAAATTAGTTGTCTCAGATGAAGAAACATCTTCAAAGTCCTCTGTGAGTGTAGCGGTGCTGGTTGACGGAGTAGCAGCAGGCTGCTTGTAATTGGAAGTGGTTGGAACAACGTCCGGCTCTGTTTTCACTTTCACCGGCGACGGTTCTGGGGAAGGCTCGGTTCGGCTGCAAAAAAATATAAGTTATTTAATTGGGAAACAGTTTTTATAAACTGTAGTTTTATAGTTTTTAGGTACTATCTCAAACGTTCTTTGTTAAAATCTGTATAGATCAGACATGTCGCAGTAAAATCTAAAAACTGCGATCAAGCTTTTAATCTCAAGGCAGGTGACAATCCTATCAGAATTTGTATAAATTTTGACGTTAGGAAGGTCCCTCTCTGTCATTACTTCTTACCCTGTGATGAAGGTGTCAATTAGGTACTATTTGGTTCTAATACGGTGTATAGTAATAATAAGGTGATTTTTTAATTTAAAGAAAGGAGTCCATCTCTCCGTTCAAGACATTAGATGATGGATTACTCTTATCCCGCCATCATACGGCATTTGTAAATTTATAACCCACAAGATGAAACTCGGACAATGGAATTAACACCACCAAACATAAAAACATAAGTTCACTCCATCAATGAAGATAGAATGGGACTTTAACAATTTCATATGGGCAATATAGAGTATATAAAATATGGAGTGAAACTAATATTGAACTTAATGACTCAAATTTAGGATGCAACAGGGTCGTATTGGGTCCCAAAACATGCATAAGCAATGAACAGGCCGTATTCCCACACTGTGATGTGTCAACCGAAAACACGATTTTGACCAGAGCTATTTGATGGAATCTAAATGCTTGGTCCGAGTGGCTCTTGGAATCGTTTTACCATACAAATTCTCTTAAGGCTCTTATCAATGATTACAGTCATAGAATACTATAATACATACAAAATAGAATGGGGGAGTGGGCAGAGCCCGTGTAGCCACTAAAATATAACTAACACGTCAATTCACACGTATAAATGTCAACACGAGATGTGTTTTGACGTTACAATCGTTTCCAAATTTCGCATGCAAATTATTTAGAAAATGCCACATTGCATGCTATTTACAAATAAATATGTATTAAAATCTGTCTGTCACCACAGCGAATCGAAAAAAAAACCAAGTCTCGCAACTCAGTTCTTCTACCGTAAAAATGTGTGAGATCCATGTAATACAAGTCGGTTAATTTATTTAGTCTCTACTTAATGGTCTTAAGTTATTACGTAATTAGCTAACATAACAACATCTTATTGTGACCATATCAATATTAAAAATCTTTTAAGTTTTAAATAAATAAATTGTATGAAATTTGAAAAATATCATGTTTATACAATGCCTACTCGCTCGGTCACTGAAAATTAAGGCTTCTAGCTTTATCCACAACGAAGTTATAGTGTGTCGAAAATGGCCTGAATTGCTTCGAGAAAAGTATGTTACGGCCGTGCCGATTTTTTGCTCGACTAGGCGGGGGCACTACCGTGCCCCCAGATTACAATCATGGAACAATGAAAATTGTTATAAAGCGCTAAAGACAATACGCGCTACTCACAATATTTCAGTCTGCGTGGCAACATTGGCGCTATTCTGCGGCAGATTTGCCACCACGGTTGAGTATTGCTGCATCAGCAGCACTGACGCATCCAACATCGCTTGAATTTCCCGAAGCAACTGAAATAAAACCATTTGGTTTTCCTTAAATAATATTATTTCGAAAATGTTAAAAAATAAAAGACAAAAAACCTCACAGGAAATAAAACACATTGTGACTTCGGCATGTTTTCAGATCGGTATATTAAACCTATCACAGGTATCACAGGATAAACCAGTCCTCCTAAAAGATAATATTATATATTCTTTCGCCGCCTCTGTACGGCTTCCACCACGCTTAAGGCAACGTAATATGAACCTATTAAATTAGCAGAGTAAGCATTGCTTATTTGACCGGTCACTTTAGCATAAAAAAGGGCAACCTCGGAGAGATAATAAGCTGAATTTTTGTATATACCTTTATTTTTGCGTTCTAAAAGTTGTCTCAAGTCTCATTAAATCTCATGTCTGCGTCGTAAGTTATTCAAGGTCAAAGGTAAAACAGATTTTCGTGATTCGCAATGAATCGCCATCGAGGCAAGCTTATCCAGTACACTGACCACAAGGTAAAGTGCATTGCCACCCCGATTTTCTACACAGCAATTATTGTAATTACAAAATAAAGTATTAAGTAAAATCATCGGGAGCTGAAGTTAATATTGTTGTCATCGACTCCAGGAATTAATGTTGGTAAGGTAATGGTATCAAGGTATTCACAGATATTCATGGTTGACCTTGCATTACAGTACGTATGGCTGAGCGCTGTGCGCACACAGTCCTCTGTCGCAAAACGATAGGGCGCATGAAAAAATATTACAAATAAAATTTATCGCAAATTTTATGCTCTACTTTTATAACAGACTAATTACTCTAATTTTTATAACAGATGTTAACATCATTGGAACTATAGAAACCATGATAATCACGCAAAACTGTTTTTTTTTTCTTTGACCTTGAATAACTTACGACGCAGACATATTTAATGAGACTTGAGACAACTTTTAGAACGCCAAAATAAAGATATATACGAAAATTCAGCTTGTTATCTCTTATTACGAGGGTGATCGCTAATTTGACTGGACTAATTTAATAACTAATCAAGTTATTACCTGCAAACGCGCTTCAATATTCCTGCGTTCGTGACCCTCCATGCGCTGCAGCTCTGCGGTGGACAAGTTGGCGAGGGAAGCGGGCCGTGGTGGTGGCGGTGGCATACCCCACGCCATCATCGCTGGTAACATATTCACAATTTAAATCACTTTGCCGTTAAAAAAATTATACAAGAATGAAGATTCCTTCGTCAATCATCATCCAAGGTTTTACATAGACCTTCCTTTGGTCGATCACTTTCAAGACTTCTAAAAAATTTTTTCTATTTATTCTTCACTTTCTCTACTATTTACGAACACCTTCCATAATATAAGTAAGGGCGTTATTCATGTGCAGAGTGATGTGCCGACCAACATTGAAGATGCAATACAAAAACAACTACAATATAAAGCGTGTGGTTGCGAAAGAAAGAAATCAACATTGTATGATTCTGAAGATAGTGAAAAATAATTAAATCCATTTCGTCCAGTTCTTTTCGAAGTTCTCATTAACTAGTTTTTCTATAGACTAATGCAAAACTTAAAAGTATCAGTTTTATTACTTAGTGTTTTTTCTTAATATGTGCTCTTCTTCACGAATTAGTACATTTAAAAAATAATATACCGAATTTGATGAGTGAGTAGCGCAATCTTGTAAGCGGTCATAATGATTAAAAGTTTAATTATTGAAACGAATCATCGTTTAATATTAAGTATTAAAATCTGTCATTTATTCATTATATGGACTGAAATACCCACTTATCATTAGATAGACCGTAAGTTTGCTTGACTCTTGTTTTTAAAAAAAACTTTATTCATAAGAGATTTTTTAAATACTTGATTACGACATCAGCGTTAATTGTTTTTAATAGAAGAGTGGGCAAACGAGCATGCGGCTCACCTGATGGTAAGTGACTACCGCCGCCCATGAACAACTGCAACATGAGAAGAATTGCAGGTGCGTTGCCGGCCTTTTAAAAAGTTTGAGTAAGTTCTTTTATTGAAGGTCCCTAAGTCGTATCGGTCGGGAAAAATCGCCAATGGTAAACAAACCACAGAGAAGTTGTACGAGGACCGCCAAGCATCCAGATGGTGAGGATGGTATCTTGAATTTTGACGCGATGTGCGTTCATGAAATTTGGCGGCAACAATTTCTCAGATCACTCCCCGTGGTAGATGCGATAGAAAATGCAAAGTTATGTAACATCCCTACGCAACGCCAGTGAATCGAGCCGATCAGAAAGAATTCGATCGTCGACGATTCGAACCGCTCTGCGCTGGGGGTGGTCAAGTGGAGTGAGCTGTTACTGGGGTGCCCCGGCCCAGAGATGAGATCAGTATTTCATGTGAGGCGAACTTGCGCTTTGTAAAGTTGCAAGAGATATTCCGGCATGAAATACTGTCTCGCTCTGCTGAGCACTCCAAGCTTTTTAGAGGCCAATTTGGCTTTCCCCTCCAAGTGACCACAAAACTGCACGCTATTCGATATGTCGACGCTGGGGATTCCGATGCTAGCTGAGGCAGCAAGGGGATTGCCTTAAAACTGAGAAGATACGACAAAGGGGTTCTTTTTAGTGGTAAACTTATGTCTTCTGGAGATTGAACCGGACTAGATTTAGTCGCGCCCAATCTGAGACTTTGTTCAGCAAAGGCTCGACCTCAGGCACAAGTTTGTACCGCCGGTGTATAAGGCATCAACAGTGCTGTCGTCTGTATAGCAATGAATGTGATCAGTTTGCAACATATCATTGATATACAGAAGAAACAGCGTTGTGGATAGTACGCAGCCTTGTGGAACACCAGCGTTAATAGACTTGTAATCAGAGCATGCATAGTCTACTACAGCCTTGATGCTCCGATCAGAAAGAAAACTGGTGATCCAATTGTACGATTTCTCGGGAAGCCCATAGGAAGGAAGCTTTGAAAGAAGCGCTTTATGCCAGATCCAACCGAAGGCCTTCGCTATGTCCCAACTAACGGTCTTGGATTCTACTGCCTCCGCGCATCTATGAGTCAGGTAGACCAGAAGATCACCAGCTGATCGACCACGACGAAAACCGTATTGGCGGTCACTAATCAACTATTGATCCTCAAGGTACCTCATGAGCTGGCAGTTTATAATGGACTCCATTATTTTGGAGAACAAGGAGGTGATGGCGGTAAGCCTGTAGTTGGACGGGTCTTTAGCGGTCGCCTTTTTAGGGATCGGGTGGACCATAGCTGTCTTCCATGAAATCGGGACTACGCCTTGAGTAAGAGTACCGGAAAAGACGCGTTAAAACCGGTGCCAACCCCGGAGCATACAGCTTCTTCAGCACAATGGGAGGGACTCGGCCAGGCCCACTCGACTTGCTGACGACCAGGAAGAGGAGTGCTTTGCGAACCGAGCGCTATGTAAACCTCACATCTGGCATGGAGCACTCACACCGCGGGATGGTCGGCGGTGTGTTCTCCCCGTCATAGAGATTCGAGTTGGATGCAAGGAAGGAGCCCAACAGATCCGCTTTCTCCTTTGCGGCATGGGCCAGTGAGTCGTCCTCTCTGGACAGAGATGGAAGAGATGACTGAGAGTAAATTTCCTTGGACAGCCTTAGCGAGAGACCAGAATGCACGGGTTCCCGAAGGAACGCGAACTAGTTTCTCGCCAATTCTGCCGATGTGCTCAGACCTTGCCTTGGAAATAACTTTTTTGATGGACCTAGAGGCGAAATTTACTTCTCTTTAATCTTGCTGGTGTTTACATCCCGAGCCATTGAATCGTCAGCACAGGTCTGATAACACTTCTGCTTACAGCGTAATGCAGTCTTACATGAGCGATCAAACTAGATCAACCTTAGATAGATACCACAGATGATGGAATAAACAGGCGGAAGCTGGAGGCGGAATTATACTCTTTTTAAGAGCGCTGTTGTTTACATCCCGAGACGATGATGCGTCAGCCCAGGCCTGGTAGCACTCCCGCGTATAACGTGATACTATTTTACAGGAGCGACCAAACCATGGCTAGGATCTGCTTCCGATGTGCACCATAAAAGATGGAATAAAAAGTTCCATACCCTAAAGTACCACGTAAGCAACAAAATCAGCAAAAACGCTGGGATCGTCCAGTGAGAAGCAAACCCGCCCCCAATGGTAGGAAAAAATACCGCATTCTATCCCAATCGGCCGACCTATAGTCAAAGATTTCAAAAGGAAGGATAGGCCCATCTAAATATTTTACTCATAATTTTTTCATATAAGAAAAAGTAGCGCATCTGTCATAAACAAACGTCATATATGAGGGGTGTAATTTCAAAACCCACTAAACTAACTTTAGGACGTTTTGTACGAGAAGTTTTTATTGATTTTACTGTAGTTAATTTAACGCGAAAGGTAATAATTCATGATAAATTGGTTGCTACGGTATTGTAATCCTTATAAATGTGAAAAACCTTTTCATATTTAAGAGCATTTTCAAGAAAATTTAAAATTCAATTCTATTATGGAGGAATTTGCAGACAACCTGTCATTATAATGGATTTTGAAAATTAACTGTCATCCTATAGAGGGTTTTGCAACTAACCTTTAATGCTCGATGGATGGTGTTATGCTATGAAGCCTAGAAAACAATCTCACTTAACTGTATGTAGCTATGTATGAAAATGTACAAATTAAAAACAAAGAGCGGGAACAATTTGTTTATTGAAAAAGAAAAAAAAATTAAATATGTGCAGTTACGTCTTGGAAACCATGCTCACATAAGTCATTGTTCATGTTGTCGATGCCATGTGATGGTATGTAAGTTTTATTTTCTATATCAACATAATATTTTAGTTGAGGCAAATCCCTCCATTCTCCACCAAAATGTTTTTGAAGTAAATCACAAACATCTTTCACTTTGGCTTCGTTCGGTAGTATAGTGTTTGGTGATAACATTTGTGGTATAATCATTGTTATTTTTTTGTTTTTCTTTGTTATAATTTTTTTTTATTAATTTCATTGTGGTAAGTTTCTTCCCCTTGCACCAATATATTTTCTGTTTTAGTACGAGTAAGGAAAAATCGTTTGCTCCTCATGAATGGAAAGTGCCAGGATGATGTAGGTTTTATCACGGGATCATAAGCTGCCTTCCAATCATAAACTGGTATCGTTGCCAGATTGATGCACGTTCCATTTTCTTGCAAAACTTCGGTGTATTCCGAAGGAGTAACAACCACTTCTTTGGTTTTTAATGTCCTCTCAATTTTAGCGAAAACACGATCGGGAGGAATGAAGGAGGGTCCTACCACTGGAAAAATAATCTCAATTTTTTTCACATTCCGAGGCGCTTCACTATACAACCATTTACCTAGCATGCTAACCATTCCCGTATTTTTATTTTGGCCGGAACATCCATCACAAACTACTCTTAGTACCTTCACGTGCGATTCTATAACGGTTCCTTGCAAGAAGTGGTAAACTGCACTAATAATTTGGTTGCTGCCCTTAGCATGATTCAACTCAGTCCAATAATAGGAACGCACATTTTCCTTTGTCAGTTTTGTTTTTGAATTTCCTTGTACTATGGCAAAATGGTAGAAATTAAATTGCCTGCTAAAATAAGCCGACTGATCGGGCAGTTTCGGAAGCGGTTGGTTTTTTTGGCAATCAAATGTAATTGTTAAAATATCTTTATTTTCTTCTTTTATAATGTTATAGAAAGCTTTGTATTTTAACCTGTGGATCCTCTTTTCTATCATTAATTCATTTCTCTTTATAGGACTTTTTTCATTTTTCAGGCGTTCTTGTAATGAAATGCACGTGGAACATACATCTGTTCTGGGAGACCCAAAACCAAAGTTGTACGAATTATTTACAATTTTTCTAAAAAAACTTTGCTTAACTTTTAAATCCTCATCTCTTTCTTGGTTGTACACCCGCCACATCTTTCTAATATTCAACCCTGATGGCAAATAAATTCTGTTTGTTTGCGATCTGCAATAGTGACTCTCGATCCCTTAAAATTTTTCCAAAAACCAATCTACTGACAACCTCTTCGCTTCATATTGTTCACTTTTCCTATCTCCTCCTCTATTTTCTTTTAATGGAGAACCATCGCTCAAATAAAAACGTTTCATCACCCCCTGAACCCTATCTTTCTTTATTTGAAGCGAGTCCAAAAATGTTTTTTGACATACCGGTTTTCGACCACCTCCACTGACAGGTATATTGTACTTAATAGTTAATTTCCGTTTACTGTTTGGATTATTTTTTATGGTTTGATTGACAAGACAATATCTTAACAAAAAATTATCTTGATCGATTTTGGTCTTACATTTATAAAAATTTCTATGAAATTTTCGGATGTCTTGACAAGAAACTAGGTTGCACCGAAAAGCTTTTTGATTATGGTCGCAAGAAGAAAATTTCGGGAGTGATTTTGGCTCGTATCTAAAACAAAAATAGCAATAAAAGTTTGGGAATAGTAATACTTGACGAATTATTTTGGGAGCTGACCTTTTTTAGCTACTGAAAAAAGACATGATAGGTAATTGAAATAGATGCCAATGGCACTCATTAAGTTTTCATTATTATTTTTCCCCATTCTTTTAGTAAATAACTTACAAATAAATAATAATAGACCCCAGACAAAAATAAATAAAAAATATTAAAGTAAAAAGTTTAAATAACTATGTGCCATTGACACCTATTTCATTTACCTATATACCCAATTTTTTTAGACAGCTTAAAAAGCCAGCCGGTATACTACTCAAAACAAAATAAGGTTCACTCCAACTCTGTGTTTTTGTTAAAATACTAATTAATTGATTAATATTTATTGTTAAGTAGTTACTAATAAATACAGAGAAGAGAATACACAGAAAAGTTTTCTACATTGGCCCAACCGGGAATCGATCCCGGAACCGCAGAGATGGCAACGTCAAGTCCAAAATTTTCGCTTTTCGGCTACAGAGGTCGTCAATTGAAATAATCGAACATGTTTTGAAAATAATATATTAATAGCCTTTAAAATACGGAGGCCCTTATTTTATTTTAAGTAGGTAAGTATCTACTTTACTTAGAAAGTAACATAAAACAGTAAACATTCATGTCAAAACGGTATGTTTTCCTTAATTCCAGTGAGTCTCCTAATTGCGAGACTTACCTACATTACTTCATGTTGCATAAAACTTTCTAACGAACTTTTTAAGTAAGTTATAGGTAAGATTGTACTCACCGTTTTCGGCGCTCCTTTTCACGTTTCCAAGATTTTGGATTGCGTGGACGCTTCCGAGCATATTTAGGATCACATTTTTTGACAAATTGAGCTAGATCATCCATGTTTTTTGGTAAATTTTAATTAAAAACCGCGAGCAACTGCTATCAGCACAACCAAAATCGCCATACTGTTTTTCAAGTCACGTGTTTGCAATGCGTCGCTCCGATTGGTCGATTTCATTTTAGAGGAATTTGATAGTAACACTCGATATTTTAGCGGCATTTGCAAATCGGCTGGGCAGCGTTCGGGAAATCACGACACATCTTCTCGTCAGGTATACCTCAAAACCTGAAAACTAAGTTGTACAACCAGTGCGTGTTGCCAGTGACATATGGAACTGAGACGTGGTCCTTCACTGCTGGCCGTATGATGACGGTCAAAGTCGCTCAGCGAGCTATGGAGAGGGCTATGCTCGGAGTTTCTCTGCGTGATAAACTTAAAAATGAGGATATCCGCAGTAGAACCAGAGTGACCGACATAGCCCAACGGATTAGTAAGCTAAAGCGGCAATCGGCCGACCATATAGCTCGAAGAACCGACAACAGTTGGGTAAAAAAGGATCTCGAGTGGTAGCCTCGTACCGGTAGACGAAGTGTAGGGCGACCCCCCACTAGATGGAGTGACGACCTGGTAAGACATGCAGGAAGTCGATGGATGCAGGTGACTCAGGACCGTGCTTTGTGGCATATCTTGGGGGAGGCCTATGTTCAGCAGTGGATTTGTAAAGGGCTGTAATGATGATGATGATGATGACATGTACAATATTTTTGAGGGTCTGAATCCAACCATGGCCTAATCTTGGTAACGTAACTAAACTAACTGTAAAATAAAACTTTAAAAATGCGTTTAAATAATAATTTAATTGTAACAAAATTAATATAAATTTATGAACCGATGATACGATATCCCATGTTCCTTTTTAATCTTTGTATCGTAATTTTTGCATCTTTTTACCACGCAACTAGACATATTTATGACAGGCAAATCTGTCCTGCGCGCGCACCACTGTCAACCGATTCGCGTTGGCCCTAAACTGTTATTTTAGGGCCAGCGCACTGGTCCGTTTTAGTTGTTCGGTCGGCCCGGTCCTTACGCTAGTAATATATAAGTCAATGCCTATAGTGCCATAGACGTTAATGTGACAGGCACCACACCGACAAGACAATGATCCGACAAGCCTAGAGGGGTGTCGACGGAAGCCTGATATCCATCCGGATGAGAGGTCAGCAGAAGGTCTAAAAGGGAAGGTGTATGATCTTCCACATCTGGGATCCGCGTAGGCGAAGTAAACAATTGTGTCAGACCATATGTCAAGGCAAAGTTATAAACAGATCTCACCGCATGATCGGTTAAACGAGAACCGAGCCATTCGGCATGGTGGGCGTTAAAATCGCCAAGGGTCACGATCTCTGCGGATGGAATCTGCTATAGCACGGAATCTCTAGCCATTTGGATGAGGTCGATGAGTCGGTCTGTTTCAGCATTACCGCTATGGGACCTATAAAGACACCTGTAGGTAGACGCGGGGATGGTCGTCAATGTCCACGCGCAGCCATAGGATAGACAGGTCCGTACATTCAAGACTGCCGAGGCGTCGAAAACAGATGTCCTCTCTGACGTATACGCAAACTACAGGCCGGGGCACAAAGGAGTTTTCTAGTTTGTACCCGGGTAGGAGAGGTATGAAATATCCGCTGGAGAAGACACCTGAGTCTCGGTTAAAAAGAACAAGGCCGGCTTCGCCGTCTCTAGATGGTAGTAGACAGCATTAAGGTTGGAATAAAGTCCCCTGATGTTGCAAAAATTCACGGAAAGCGTGGCAGGGGTCGCCTTGGTGTTGTTACTCCGCTTGTCCCGAGCAGTTTTAGTCGCAAGCGAAATTGCCCCCCCCCCCCCCCAGAATACGATAGGCAACCTGAGCAAGCGTACTAAGCGAAACGCAGAGGTATATCTCTATTTCACGCTGGTATTCTGTGAGGTCGTGGTACCGCCCAGGTTCAGGTCAGGTGCGACAGCGAAAGTTGCCACGTGGCTCTACCTCCACCACTGTTAGAAATACGAACATTGCCATTGAACCATCCTTAACAAATATATAAACAAAAAAACCTACCCGTATTTTTTTGCGTAACATTAACAGGAGACACCGACGAAGCACTCTGGTTATGGTTTGATTCACAGATTTGAACATGTTTTCTCATTCGATCTAAAATACCTTGCATTTCCTTATTACACTTCTTACATCGCGCCCACATCCCACTGTTTTTATTAGTGATGCAATGAAATTTTTTCCACACTGGATTTTTAGGTCTAGGCATTATATTTGATAACAAACTTCAATTAATCAAAATCGAGTTTATATTGTATTTATTTGTAAATCAGAAACCAGTGTTGTTTCTTTAAAATATCGGAAAAGACTGCACAAATTGAAGTATTTTATTGCGATGAACATAATACAGTAATAATTATCATTTTTTTCTCTCGATAAATAGCGACGTTATTATCTTTAAATATCTGCGATAAACGATAATTATCGTGCGAAATTAATTGCCTTGTGATAATAACACAGTCCATTCATGTAATCAAGGACACAATGGAACATTTTCTTAAACTTTGGAGTTAATTACTAGTTAAAGTAGTGTGTAATATAAGTGAAAATAAAAAAGAATGTGTATACAAATTAAAAGAAAAGCGACTTGTACGACTAAATTGTTCGATAGCTCGCCGCTCTTCCTATCTCTTAATTCGATCAAAATTTTTACGTGGTACAGCCACGCAGCAGCTATACTTATGAGGTAGAGCCATGCTGCAGTTATATTATAGTTGTAGCACGAATGAGTCGGCTCGACCGGAGTCTCTCACAGAATACTAGTGGAAAATAGCAGGTAAATGCTGCTTTGTGTGTCTCTGTATGGTGTTGCGAACCGGAGACCCTTTTTACCGGAAACGAGAAATTTCATCTTACTCCTCAAGGCTGACAACGCATCTGCATTATGATTCGCAAACGAGGATAGATGTAGATGTTTATGGGCCACAGCAACCACTTACAATCAGGCGGACTGTGTGCTCGTTTGTCACCTTTTCATAAAAAAATAATTAAAAAAAACTAAAGTACCGACTTCAGAAGCTTCTATGTGGAAATTATTTTATTCTTCATAGTACTTTGAAGTCGACTTTTACCTTATAAAAGTTTAATTTTATATTTACAACATGAAGCTAATACAGTGTCTTAAAATAATTGTTGTACTGTATAATATACTATAGCGTTGTTATTGGGTCATATGAAATTGGCGTTTTGTCGTACTGACCACTCTGATCTGAAATATCTCCTCTATGGGTGACAGCTCATCTGAATTTTAATTCTTAATTTAGGATAAATATACATATATATAGCTTCCACTTATCATCATGCGGGCTGTGTAATCGTTTGTTACCAATATTCTATAAAAATTGCCTCATAGGGAGGTTATTTGCGTTTATCGCCACGCTTAGCAGGCGAGTTGGCATCCACAGTTTAAAAAAAAAACTTTTATTTGTAATTAGCAAGACGCTTCTGCCCATCTTCTGAGCTATATCTCTCCGTCGCCTCTTACGACATCCAAGGGTCGATTTAGGGTAGTGGATATTCTTACACCGATAAATCTGTATATCTGAAATAGACCGATAGACCGACAACACCGTATCTGCCGATCCTGACCTAGTACGCTATATGCGTGGCTTATAAAGAACAACAATTAACAATAACCTATCTACTAATTCATTAAATTTTACAGTATACTTACGTGGAGGCGGCAAATTAGGGAAAGGCGGTGGCACGATGTTGGCTGCTGGCGGCGGCACGGGTGCATTGCCATGCGGAACATTGCCGGGCGGTACATTGCCGGGTGGTGCATTGCCGTGGGGTACATTGCCGGGCGGTGCATTGCCATGGGGTACATTAGGGGGCGCGTGCGGTTGTTCCGGTGCCGGCGCTCGTAGCACGTTAAGTCTACACGTGGGACACGTCTGCTGACGCTGAAACCACAGTCTTAAGCACGCAGCGTGGAATATGTGGTTGCAAGGCAGTTTCTTCGCGCCTGAAATGAACAATAGCAACGTTGTGGACAGGTTTGCACAGGATAATTATCAAGATAAATATGTACTGATAAATATCAATGATAATGACGTTTATTCCTGCGTGTGATGTTGTGCGTAAAGTCGATATCGTGAATCCTAACGCGTTTAATATGGTGCATCAATTATTTGGCGTCAAGTCGATAGCGTGTATCTGAACACGAGAAATGTCAATGGGTGGGAATTGACTAAAAGTATTTCTAAAATCAGTCAATAGGATTTATAACGAGCAACACTGATTTCTTTTTGGTTTTGTTTTTTATTTCAATTAATCTGCAACTTTTTCTATTATATTTTTATTATAGTCATGTTAATTTTGTCTTTGATTTTATCGAACTTATAGTGGGGTGGTAATATGAGAAAAAACGTCGCGTCGATTTGTTTAAATTATGTTATTGTTATTCTTGATTGTATCAGAGAGATTTTTTTATAATAAAGATTTATAACCATTAAAATACTTTTAAATCAGATTATATTGCTTGATAATAACTGGATAATTATCTATGAACATTAATATCTTGATTATTTGCAACCCCGGTGGACCGTTGATCACTTTAATAATTTCGAAGTTAGGCAGTTTCACATCAGCACTTCGAGTTTTATTTATGTCGTAAGTTTTTTTGTCCAATGCCCTACATATGCTTGGTCTTCTCCACAAATAATGGAAAACACCCGTTTCAAAAAACATGGTTTATTCATAGTCTCGTATTTAAACTATGGTTTAAGAATAATCCATCTAAAAGACAATAAAGATGACCCATACGTGGGTCACGGGACAATGAACGTGTTGAGCAGTCCCTTACACAAGGGCACCACGATCTTCGCGAAATTTGGCATTCGCTGTCAAATTCCATACATTTCATTTTAGTTCGCATATTTAGGTTAGCGGGTCTAAGTTTTTCTCTCTCAGTTAATTTATTTCAAGGTTAACTCAGTTTAAACCACAAACTACAACACGTACGAATTAACTTGAGACTCCGCTGGAATGCGACCCCCTTCCCGACTCCCCGCACCGCGTCCCGCGCTCTCCGTGCGCGCTCAGTACCGATAGCATTTTTGTTACGGATACGCGTCTCGACTCTAGTTCGATATTTTTGATAATTGTTTGTTGTTTGGTTTGGACTTTTGTTTGTTTTTGTTATACGAGTACTTGAACGTTATTTTATCTGTTTGTTGTTAATTGCGTTGTTTTATTGTTAAGTTTGGACGTTGTGTTGTGCCGTTTTCTTGTGACGCTTAGGAGTTACTCCGCCTTTTTTATTTTTAAAAAAAGATGGGAGGAAAGACAATACATAGCCAAGCACGGACACTTGCTCTAAAAGTTTTAAAATTTTTCGAAGATGAAAAATCAAATAAAAATGTTTCTTATTCCTGTGGACCAAGCTTTAAAGAGGGCTTGTGCAGCAACAGGCATATCAACACTACTAAGAATGAAAAACGAGGCGAAAAAAGTTCAGTCAATTTCTCAAGACCAAAATGATGATGTCACAGTAGTATCGGAACCATGTACTTCTCAAGCAAGACCAGAACTTAAACTATCAACTCCAGGAAAAAAAAGGAAACAGAGCTCAAAAAAAATTGAACTCGACACTTTTGATCTGTGTGCTCTAAGAAACCTTGTCAACAGTTTCTATACAGTACGGAAAGAAATTCCAACATTGAAAAAGATTTTAACGGCTGCAAAAGCAGATCTAAATTTTCCAGGTACGTATTTATTTCATCATTTTTATATGTATTATATATCATACTTTAGGTCATATCATATACAAGGTGACATTTAATTCAAGCATAATCTTGTTAGGGGTGCTAGAACTGGTAATTTGGAACAATTTTATGTAGGACACCCTTATGCAAAAGTGAACCATTTCTGAGATATTTAATATTAAATTATTTTTTGAAAAAATACCACGCGATAACTAAAAATTAAAAATAAAATCTTTATTTTACAGGTGAAAAAACCACGTTACAACGAATACTCGTTGACTACTTGGGGTACATATTTAAAAAATGTAAGAACGCAAGACAAGTCTTAATACAAAAGCCAGACATTGCTGCCTGGAGAGCCCGTTATTTACGAAGGAAGAAAGAAAACAATGAACTTGGGGTGGACAAAAAACCCGTAACTTATTTAGGCGAAACATGGATTCACTCCCACTATACCGTGCGCAAATGCTGGCAAAATAACAATGACGCAAGCATTAGAAAAAATGATAATCCAGGACAGCGGTGGATATTGGTGCACGCTGGCGGTGAAAACGGCTTTATCCCAGGTGCCGAATTGCTTTACAAATGCAAAAGTAATGCCGGGGACTACCATCACGAAATTGATAGTAAAAACTTTAAAAAGTGGTTGACAGAAAAACTAATCCCAAACTTACCTCAAAACAGTCTCGTCGTTATAGACACTAATCCCAAACTTACCTCGAAACAGTCTCGTCGTTATAGACACTAATCCCAAACTTACCTCGAAACAGTCTCGTCGTTATAGACACTAATCCCAAACTTACCTCGAAACAGTCTCAACGTTATAGACAATGCTCCCTACCACTCAACGCAGTCTGAAAAACCACCCGTGAGCTCGTCCCTGAAAGGTGAGATGCAGAGTTGGCTTCGGAAAAACACCATTCCTTTTGATGAAAAAATGACGAAACCGGAACTGTACCATATAATACTGCTCAATAAACCACCGAAAAAATATATAGTGGACGAACTCATGAGGGAGCATGGACACGAGGTATTACGGCTGCCACCCTACCATTGTGATTTGAACCCTATCGAATATATATGGAACTTAATAAAACAAAGGGTGGCAGCTAAAAATGTTAACCAGTTTGAAAGGGAAACAGAGGGTTTGACAAGAGACGCAATACAGTCTATAACGGCTTCCGATTGGAAGAAAGAAATTAACCATATCGAAAGATTAGAAAATGAATACTGGGAGAGTGATAGACTTGGAGAAATCCAACAGAGGGAATTAATTATATCCCTCGGAGGGGCAGAATCCAGCTCAGAGAGTAAAAGTGAGGACGATCTAATGGACGGAATAGAACCGATCGTATACAGTGACAATGAATAATAAATGTTATAATAAATCCTTATTAATATTCCTTACTTCTATTCCTTGATTTTACATAGTTTGTGCTGTTCCGCTTATCCAAGATTGATTCACTTTCACCCTAAGGTTGCCTGGGAGAGATTGCTTTTTAGCAATAAGGTCGCCTGTTATGCTTTGAATTTTTATTGTGTACGAATCTGTAACACTTTTTATAGTGCAATAAAGTGTATAATAAATAAATTAATAATATTATAACTGAGAAAGTGTGTATGTTTATTTCTTTGTCCTTCCTTGACGCGTTAACTAAAAATAATATTATATATATTATAAAAAATAAATATTTAAAATATATAAAAATGGCAACAGTATATCACTTATTACTTCACCCCTTGCCAGAACATTTTATTTTGTTTTTATTAATAATCTCATGCAAATCTCAAAAAATTCAAATAAAAAAATATAACGACGCATTATTTTGCACACCGTACATTGACAATTACGTCATCGGCCCAGGTCTCAAGTTAATTCGTACGAGTTATAAACACAAAATATTTTTTGTGATAAGACCGATGAAGTCGATAAAATAGCAGTAAATTCAAAAACCGGCCAAGGGCGTGGCCCGCCACGCTCAGTGTAGGGTTCCGTAGTTTCCCGTCCGTCACAATAAGTGTTTAAAGGTGGGTATCCATTATGTTCGCGCCACAGCAGCGCTCCGCGCTCCTGCAACTGCTCCCGGTAGTGGGTACTGTTGTTTCCATCCAAGTTCAAAATAATTTTCCTAGAAAGTCCTTATAAAGTTCTACTTTTCAGATTTTTTTCATATTTTCTAAACTTATGGTTCAAAAGTTAGAGGGGGGGGGACACATTGTTTTTACTTTTGGAGCGATTATTTCCGAAATTATTGACGTTATCAAAAAGTGATTTTAGTAAACCCCTATTCATTTTTAAATACCTTTCCAACAATATATCACACTTAAGGGTTGAAATTTAAAAAAAAATCACTTCCTACTTTACATATAGGGGGGCTACCCTAATAGAACATTTTTTTCCAATTTTTATTTTACCACTTTGTCGGTGTGATTGATACACATATTGGTACCAAATTTCAGCTTTCTAGTGCTAACGGTCACAGAGATTAAGCGAGGACGGACAGACGGACAGACAGACATGGCGAAACTATAAGGGTTCCTAGTTGACTACGGAACCCTAAAAATGGTGATGAAGACGCGTTATCGTTGTTCAATTACATTTAATAAAATGGTGCACGAGTGATTTTCTTACATATTATGTATTAAGATATAAATAAAATTACACATGTCACTTAAATCGATAAAGTGCAATACCGTGTCGTGAAACGTGTTTAAAGCACGTTTGTCATTATAAGTTTATTAATTACTTACAAGTATAATATGTATTTTATAAACATTATTTAAAAAAATTAAATTTTTATGTAAGTAATTAAGTAAAATGAAGTAAAAAATATAGCATGTAAACTTGTATTTTTCGAATGTAATATTGCCTCACTTCTATTTTGTACACACGTAAATTATGATTAAATGCAAGTTTCACTAACCTTGCTGTTTCTAAATGGCTGTATTGTAGCACTCAGTAACCTTGAAGGTATATTTTTGTTAAAAATTTACATTATAATACAATAACATTACATGAACATGTAGTTTTGAGTCAGTCTTTTGTATTTTTTTGAAAGTAAAAATATTTGTACCTTATTCAACACTATTATTATAGGATATATCGCAGGAAGGGTAATAATACGCTTGATTACTTGTTCTTAATTTACTAGTTCACAACTCGAATTAATAATTGCAATCGTTAAAATAATATCACACATTGAACCTAGCAACAGTTTAAATGTGTGAGAATTATACAATCCAAATACTTTTATAATATGAAAATAAGTAAAACGCTGTTATAAATATTACTGATAAGTGAATTAATTACAAATGTTTAGAAAATGAAAATACTTGTATCATCTCTTTGGAAATACCTCAAATTCTAAATTAAAAATAAACTGAGAAAATTATCTATGATAATTATTATGACAATACAATGACAAATAGGTAATCTATTTTATATTTGATAATTAAAAAAAATAATATAAAAGCAAAACGATAATTATACAAATATTATTTATAACGATTCATAATAGAAATTATGTAAAAATCACTGATAATGATAACATGTCAGGAGGTACACTTTGCAACTTCTTTACTAGTTCTGGTATGACGTAAAACCCTCCGTGGTGATGTTTATCCTATTACCGTAAAACGGGGTTAATAGAATTCACGGGGTGATTAGACACAAAAGCAAAAAGTTTTACAACCCAAATTATCTGAGTGACATTAGCTTAAAGAACACATGCGTTCGTTTTTTTTCTACTCCGTTATATTTTTAATAAAATGGCAACACTCGATTGTCTATGGAGTAAGACACAGAAAAAAAATAACGTCATAAAGGTGACTGTGTAATTCGCTGCAAAGTTAGGCTCGCAAAACTTGGTGTTTTTTTATTAGTTAAAGTACAGTTACTTAAACGAATTTAGTATATTTTGAAGCGTTAGTGAGTGCCCATTATTTTTGACTAGTAATAGTAAGTGCTGCCTAATTATTTTAGTTATAATAATGCAAAATGTGAAACTTGCCGTTTTTTTAATTGTTTAGAGGTTAATAGACACGCTTAAGGGGAGAATAGACACGTCGTGCGGGGTGTATAGATACGACATGAGGGGTCATTAGATACGGGAAGGCTTGAATAGAAATACGAAGGGGTTATTAGATACAATGCTGTTAGGGTTGTCGCTCGTACTAACGTTTTTTGAAATATTATTTTCATCTGTTTTTGATTTAAAGAGTGAATAACAAGAAAACAAATAATAATAATTTGATTTGTTATAAATTGGAAAGAAAAGTAATTTTCTTTCTCATATTATAAATTCGAAAGTGAATTTGCTTGATTGTTTGTAGTTTGTTACGCCTTCATGCTTTAACTACTCAACATTTCATGGTGAAATTTTTCATACACATGTCATGTCAAGGGATAGGGATTATGATGAATACAGAGCAAGATTAAGGATTTTCGTAGGGGTATTTTTATATATGTGGATTTTTTACTGAAATGTATTTTTTCGTAGGTAACATGCCGCCACAATATAAACCTGACCCTAGAGGCAGACGATACAAAAAATACGATGAGGAAGTGCTCAAAGCAGCTATTCATGAATACCAAAGAACAAAAAATAAACCAACAGTGTCATTAAAAACAGTCGCTGATAAATATTGCATTAATAAATCTGTCTTATACAGGCACTGCACTAAAACTATGAAAAAACAGGGGGGGCAGACAGTTTTTTCATTGGAAGTGGAGAAACACATGATCAAATATATCAATATCTGTGCTGATTGGGGGTATCCTTTGATTCTTTGGATTTTAGATATTTTATTAAAAATTACCTAGACAAAATAGGAAGAACTGTTTTAAAATTTAAAGACAATTTACCTGGTCCTGACTTTTTAGCAAATTTTCTTAAGCGTCATAAAAATGAAATCACACAGAGAAATTGCCAAAATATTAAAAGAAACATCAAAGATTATTTCAAAGAATTAGAAACCTCTCTGTCTGGTATTGATCCTAAAAATTTAATAAACTACGATGAGACAAACTTATGTGATGACCCAGGCCGAAAAAAAATATTAACCAAACGCGGAACGAAATACCCAGAAAGAGTCATGAACCACTCGAAAGCTTCTGTGTCCATCATGATGTCTGCAACAGCTGCTGGAGACATACTGCCCCCCTACGTGGTTTACAAGACCCAAAACCTTTACGACACCTGGACTGAAAATGGGCCACCTGGTACCCGGTACAATCGTTCTCAAAGTGGGTGGTTCGACGCCAACATTTTTGAAGACTGGGTCAAAACTATTATTCTGCCGTATTTCAGGGGAAAAGAAGGAAAAAAATGTTTGATTGGGGATAATCTGTCCTCACATCTATCGATCGAGGTAATACAAATGTGTCAAGAGGAGAATATATGTTTCGTGTTTTTACCATCTAACAGCACTCATTTAACCCAGCCCTTAGATGTGGCTTACTTTAGGCCAATGAAAATTGCATGGCGTAATATTCTTTTAGAATGGAAGAAAAAAGATGGTAACAAAGAATCTTGTGTTCCAAAGGGATGTTTCCCAAAATTTTTAAAAAAGCTTATGGAAGAATTACATAAAAATGCAAAAAACAATATATTGGCTGGTTTCCGAAAAACAGGAATTAATCCTATCGATCAAAACCAGGTGTTAAACAGATTGCCAGTTGAAGATTGTGGAGAAGAAGTGGAAAAATCAATTTTGGACTTACTTAAGGAGCTACGCTATGGAACCACAACCGTCAAGCAATCTACAAGGAAAAGGAAGTTAAATGTGATTGCTGGGAGAAGTGTTGGGGATGGAACTGAAGGTAAAAATTCTAGGGATTATGATGAAACTAAAGATTATGTGGATTCTGAAGACAGAGATTTTAAAAATAAAAAACGGAAAGAGGCTGGTAAAGGTACGGAGATGTCTAAAAAAGGAAAGGGAAAAGGAAAAAAGTCCAATAAACAAAATGAAAGTAATGCTAAAGAGAATGTAATTGATCAAAATGAAAAAAATACTGAACAGACATAATGAAGAAAATGAAAAAAAAATATGAAAATATCACATTAGACTGTGAAAATTATGATATAGAATCAATGCCAATCGTTTATGATGATGAATTTGAAATAGAAAATGAATACTCTCTGGGATTACCAATATGTGATGAAGATAATAAGGATAGATTTGGAGATTTGAATACAAGCTCACAAGTCTTAGCAGATATTACAATTGGAAATATTGAAAAAGAAGCGAAACAAAACAAAAAAATTAATATTATTTCTATTGAAACCTTTTCTAAGGAGATACACGTCAATAAATGTAAAAACATATCGAAAAGTTTTTATATTAAAAAACCAAAACATGTTCTTGATGATGAACCGAAACCTAGTACAAGTGGTATAAAATCTATTCCCTCAAGAAGACCGTCTTATTACAAAAATGAGAACGATATTCTTAAGGATTTGATGGATGAGAACATACAATGACTTAAACTTGCTTTTGATGTCAATCAGAACAAAAAATATTTTCATTCAGTAGCATAGTTCGTAAGATATCAAAGTTACAAATTACAAAAATACTTGTATCTCTATAATATAGAAAAAAAAAAAAATATATATATATATATATATATATATATATATATATATATATATATATATATATATATATATTACTACTTATACTTTTTATCAATTAAATGACATTTGTTTAATGAGTAAGTGATTTACACATATTTTATTTTCATCTAACACATTAAAAAAATAGTGTGTCACTTACATACCGTCGCTGCGCACTTTTTAAAGTACCTAATTACCTACAATACATAATATCTTTTATCTATAGTTTTGTTATGCTAAGAAATAATAATTTTTAAGTGTTTCAATGTGCCTAAAATGAAACTGTCTGTGATTTATATTTTTTAATTTAATAAAAATATACCTACCTATGTAATTTTATTTCTATATCTACCTATTTAGGACATTTTTGCGATGAAGTATTCATATTCAGTAACTGTAAAAATATCCTAATGTAATGATAGCGTTCAATTCATACCTATCTACTTATATCTAGAAAATAGTTTAAGTAGGTACCCACTGATTAAATGCGATTATTCAAAGGAATCATGTTTGTAACAACCCTAGTAAATTTTTCTATTCACCCTCTGGCGTTTCTTTTCACCCAATATCCCAGGTGAATAGAAAACTTTACATTTTGTCAATTTACTTCTAAATGCATGATTAAAACAAATAAAATTATTATAAAATTGTAAAATAAACAATAAGACTCATTTGAAAATAATGTAAGCGTTTATTCCGGCATAAAAATAATAAATGATAATCAAATTCAAAGTTGCAAATCGTGGCTATGCACCCCGTTTTACGGTACTATCTGTGCCCCGCAGCTTTACACGCGTATAATTTAAGAAATCACTGATGGGTTGATAATTGATTTTAGTAACATTTTCATGTGATATTGAAATATATTGGTTCTTGAGTGAGTGAGACGAGTGTAGATTTATTTAAATTTTTCATTATCTCTTAAATTTATACATAAGTCAAAATAAACTATGCGTCAAAACAATATGCTTTAAGAGCAAAGTTTATCTTCATAAAATTGTCTTAATGATGAAGTAACTTTCGTTCATAAGGATTAATATGCCATGCCTAATAATAACGCTTATAAATCACTTTTTGATTTTCAATATTTTTGTCACAAAATACCTTATTGCGACTTATGGCCCGGCTACACGCTCCGTCTTACCTATGAGCATGCCTGCACAAACCAGTTTGCACAGGTAAGCGCGTGCGTGTGGACGGCAAGACGGTAGTTCGCGCAGGCGACTTGGGTAATCGTTGACGTGCTGAAGATTGGACTGCGCGGGCTTAGTTTGCACGGTTTTGCCTACGAGCTTACTTGAGCGTGTGGCCGATTATTGAAGCCGGTCCGTCTAAATTGTTTTGACGACACATGTCATGTTATAAAACCTTAAATTTAAAAAAAATCTGTAGGCAATTATTCTAGGGATTTTTAACCGAATTCATAAGATTGTGCAAATCGTTGCCGGCGTTCTGGAAATAAAGAGTAAGAAATATTCCGACAGGAACAATAAAAATGAAGCTTATCAATTATCAATTGAAAAACCAAAAGAGGTATATAAATATAACCTTAGTACCTTTTTAAGGATGTGTAATAAATATGTTGGATTAACAACTTGTGACGCTTGTAATATTGTTAACAGATTTCCAAAAATAAAGCAGGTTATCAATTCAATACGTATGTATGTAATATTGTTGGAATTGCACAATATTCGCAATAAATGTGCAATAATGTAAGGTTCCATTTAAAAACCTCTTCTGGCTACATCATGACGTGACAAGCTCTCAAAACACTTTGAGGTTTGCACAGTCCAGTTTGCGCGAACTTGCCTGCACGAGCCGTTGTTCAGTCATGACTGCACAGGCCTGGACTGCGCAGGCAAAACGGAGCGTGTAGCCGGGCCATTATGTATAAGAAGTAGGAATTTGGTATCGCATACTTTTCTTGATGTAGATATTTTTGTAGAACATTATATTTACGTATCACTATAGCAATTACGCCAGCGCACGCGGATAAAGAAGTTCGCGATCGTTTTTTCTTTGACTTGGGTAAAAGAAATGGAATGGGATGATATCGGGTGGTGAATTCTTTTACACTGCTGCTACACAGCGCAAAACTGTTATACATATGAAATTCTCATAAATCCACTCATTACAGCCAGACAAAAGTCATCAGCCTTTCAAATACACTGCGTCAAATGATGCTTATCTTATAAGATTTAATTTTATTTGTTTACACATTATAAGTCAGTGCTTGACCTCAATCCTACCTGATGGAAAGTGGTAATGAAGCTCCAGATGGTAATTCAAACCGTCTAAGCGTAACAAAAACCTACATACCTTTGCCTAATAACATCCGGATAGTTATCGGAAGGAAGTAAAGACACATCTTTTGGTCTATACTCGGCATGTATTATGGTCAGCGCAGTACCGATACCTTCTCATTTGTAAATATTTTGCCCATCAATTGATTTTCAAAAGCATACACCGTCATTTGTCGATATATCCTTCCAATTCTCGTTCATTAGTTAGCAGGGGACGCTAAGTAAATTGGAAGCTAAAGTTTGAAGAAGTTAATACTTCTCGCTTACACCTTACAATTACACAGAATACTTTATACACTCATTAGCAAAACCGGACGGTTTATTGATTTTTCTGTCTGAAAAAATATAATATGAAGAATGTTTTTATCATTTGAACATGTTACTGGCCGGTTATAAAAGAGCCGTGATGTTTAAAAGTACGATCCAAATTCAATTTTTTTTTAAAAACTTCGAAAGGTAAGAAATGTTCAAAAAATTAGTTAGTCTATGGACAGTAAACATAAGAAAATATAAGTGGTTTGGATGAATTATGTATGAAGGAGTTGGACTTGGAGAATGTATGGCAAAATGTAAAGAAAGGTTTAGTGGATGCAGCTACCGAAGTATGTGGTGTTAGTAAGAGAAAGAATGAAAGGAAAAATAATACGTTATGGTGGGATGATGAGATACGTATGGAAGTTGAAGCAAAGAAGAGAGCATGGCTAGACTTACTAGCAACAAAGGCTGGTAATTCTAGCGGTACGAATGACGATATTGAAAGAAAAAAGGCATTCTTTAGACATCTTAATAACTTACTTACTTACTTATCTTCACGCACAATCCCTAACGGGGTAGCCAGAGAGAACAGATCGCCAAGTGTCACGATCCTTACATACCTCTTTCGCTTCTTTCAGGTTCATTAACTTCTTCATACATGCACGTCTAGGTATCCGAGTACTATTGACCCTCCCCTCCTCGAGCAATTTGCTCACATGATCTTCGAAAGTTAGTCTCTGTCTACCTCGACACCTTTTAATATTTACTTTCGCTCTATATATTTTCTTCACCATTCGGTCTTCACTCATTCGTTCAACGTGCCCAAACCATTGGAGTACGCCCCTATCAATTTTTGTGATAAGGTCATCTTTCAATCCTGCCATATTGCGAATCTTTTCGTTTCGCTTTCGGTCGGCTATGCTAACGCCACACATTTTACGAAGAGATCGCATCTTCACTGCATTCAACTTGCTTTTATGCTTCTTCCGGCATACCCAGGTTTCGCTGCCATATAACAAAGTCGGTACCAACACTGCGTTATGTATTGCAAGGCGTGCACTCTTCACCACGCCTTGCAATACATAATTTAATAAATAATTTTTACTAATGCATTCAGGGCACCATTGACTTTGTTTCCGGCAGCGACACGCCTATCCACATCTAAATCACATCTTCCATCCCGGCTGAAAGCACTCCCCAAGTATACAATTTCATTTACCTGTTCTAGACATAATATATAAAATAATAAGAGAGTAAAAGAAGTAGTTGAAAGAAAAAGCAAGAAAGAACGGATAAGAATGATAGAAGAATATCGGATAACTTCCAGGCAAATATTAAAATGTTCTGGAAACTTGTAACACTGCCAGGGGACATTCAAAACAGCCTATGATGAATGCTATAAGAGACGAGAATCGCTATATTCTGAATGATGAAGTTTTGAGTTTGAAGAGATGGAAGGAATATTTTGAAAGCGTGTTTATGAGTGAGGAGACAACGTGTGTACTAAGTGAAGTAGAAACTCCGAAAGAAGAGGAAAGAGGTAGCGAGATAAGTATAGATGAAATAATGAAAGCAATGAAAAGCATGAAAGCAGGTAAGGCTGCAGAATATGATAGAGTTTCACTCGAAATGCTAAGGGCTGGAGAGGAAGTGGTGGCAGGCCTGCTGCACACCTTGTTTAATTTATGCTGGGAACTGAAGCGGGTACCGGTAGACTGGTGCAAAGCCGTGATAGTCCCAATATATAAAGGAAAAGGGTCGCAGCAGGACTGTAAAAACTACCGTGGCATCAGCCTTCTTAGCATTGTGGGAAAACTGTATGCTAAAGTACTGATTGAAAGGGTCATGAAAGAAACTGATGGAAAAATTTGGGATGTGCAAGCGGGATTTAGAAAGGGAATGGGATGTACAGATCAAGTCTTCTCCATGCGCATGATGGCGGAGAAGTTTTTGGCCAAAAACTAAAAGGTTTTTTGTGCGTTCATGAACTTGGAAAAGGCCTATGACAGAGTTGATAGGGATGTGCTATGGCAAACACTGAAATCATTTGGGTTGAGCGCAGGCTTGATACAGGCATTGGAGTCTCTTTATAGGGACTCTAGTGCTTGTGTTAGGATCAACGGGGTCTACTCGGACTGGTTTAACATCCATAAAGGTGTCAGACAGGGCTGTGTGGCTTCCCCGTGGCTGTTCAACCTATTTATGGACAGTTATTTGCAAAATTTAAAAGTTGAAGAATGCGGATTAAGAATGGGTGAGGTAACCGTCAAATGCCTTTTGTACGCCGATGATCAAGTTATCCTTGCGTCGTCGGCGGCCGAGTTGCAAATGATGGTTACATTAATGAACAGATCATTAAAAGAAAGGGGTATGAAAGTGAACGCAAGTAAGACGAAGGTTATGGTTTTTGAAAGAGAAGAAAGTAAAACGATTTGTGAAATAAGAATAGAAGGGGAGTTGATCGAGCAAGTAGACGAGTTTGTATATTTGGGCTGCGTATTTAGCAGGGATGGGAGATATGATAAGGATATAGAACGACGAGTGAATGCGGGAAATAGAGTAAATGGGGCCCTACACTCTATTGTGAAGAATCAAAATGTGTCAAAAAAGGCACGTATGGCAATTCAGAATGCTGTGTTGGTCCCTACTTTAACGTATGGTAGTGAAATTGTGTGATAAGAGAAGAGTGTGGTTTGCAAGATGATGTTGTGACCAGGATTAAGAAAGGAATGCTTCGGTGGTTTGGTCATGTGGAAAGAATGGATGAGGAAAGACTGACAAAGAAAATTTATGTTGCAGAAGTGAATGGCAGAGTCGGAAAGGGACGTCCTAGGCGAAAATTTATCGACCAAATTGGCAATTTATTAAAAACGGGCCAAATTAGGAGTACCCTTAACCGACGAGCATGTATGCGTAGGTGTATGGATGTGAAGGAGGCGAGAGAGGTGTGTCAGGATCGTGCCAAATGGAAGTCTGTAGTCTCTGCCTACCCCTCTGGGTGACAGGCGTGAGTATTTATGTTATGTCTATAGACAGTCAACAGGAGGCTTCATGCTGCCAGTATACCTTGGAAATGATTTGCGTAGTCATATTTTGAAGAAATTAAATCTTGTGGTGATGGCTCTATGTTTTGGGCAGGAATAAATTCGTTGGATCGTACGGAGTTACTCTTTATCGAAAACCGCACACTGACTTGACACCGATACATAACCAAAGTTTTAATTACTTATGCACCACCCGCTTTGGTCGTTCTTAGCAAAAACTTAATTTTTATGGGTGACAACGCTCGCACCCACTGGTCTGGCGATGTGGAAGCTTATATGCTACGGTCGGTATTTGTCGGTTGGGATAGGCCAGCTCGAAGTTCCGACCTAAATCCCATAGAGAATGTCTAGGAAATACTGAAGCGACGAGTGAGATCAGAGCAGCCGGCTCCACAGACCATCAAAGAGTTAAAGAATGTGATTACCGCGAAGTGGGAGGGAACATATTTCGCAAGAAACCATAAATGTACTCGTTAGAATTGCCAGACGGATGCAAGCTGTAATTGCAGCAAGGAGGTCACACTCCATACTATACTTTAATCCGCTTTTACTTTATTAAAGAAAAAGCAAAGAGAAGATCGTGTTAGATTTTTGCTTAGCGAGCAGGTATACTACTAGCGAAATTGAAGAAAACTATTCACAAAATAATTTATAAAATTCCGAGCATTATACTTTAGCATTCTTGAGAATTATTACTGGGTACCTAAAATTATGAAACAATTTAGTAGTAACAATATTTTTTATTGGTTCTTTGCTAAGAAGCCTGTTTTTTTTTTGTAAAAGAGTTTATAATGTTTATTCAATGTAGGTATGAATTTTGCTACGTCGCATGTTTAAGGTTCGAATTCCAACCGGAGTCGGGATCATTGTAATTAAAAATGAATCTACGTTTTATTAATTTAGTAGATCGATACTCACCACTATGCATCTCCTCTCGACAAATAATGCACTCATTGTCAGCGGCGGCTAGTTCGGCCGGTGTCGCGTCTGGATATAAAGTGTTCATGTTGCGTATCGCGCGCCGTGAAAGTACCACATCATTGTAGGCTTTCTTAAAACTCCTACAAGCATACAAATATATATATTTGATTTGACTAAAGAAGTGTATATATATACTTATTGCTTTTATGTAAAAGACGTAGACAAAAAAATTACATTAAATAAAATTTTAAAGCCAATTACTTATATAGAACTGAAATACCGACTTCAGAAGCTTCTATGTGGAAATGATTTTATTCTTCATAGTACTTTGAAGTCTACTTTTGTCTTCTACTAAAAGTTTAATTTTATATTGACAACATGTCAATATAAAATTAATTGTTGTACTGTATAATGTACTATATCGTAGTTATATTATAGCTTTGGAATTACATCAGGTGTTAATGTAAATTAATTTATCAACTTACGTAATATACAAAAGACAAAATATAATTTTACTGCATAAATAAATGTATGCCCATTCATTTAATACTTAGTAACATATTCTGTTTATTTCAAGTTAATAATATGAAATGCAAATCAAGTCAGTTATCACACTAGTGCAATACCCGACATTGCCCAGGTAAAAATAGTTATATGATCGTAGATTGATAATGGGTGGCGAAAATATATACACAATGTGTTTTGCTAAGTACGACTTTAAATAAAAACATAGAACACTATCTATGTAATTGGTACAGTATAATTGGTAGAATGCAAAATCAATAAAATTAAAATTCGTCTGTAATTAAAAGATAATAATTTTCAAATAAACCTAATACCAATTAAAATCGCAAGGTATAAAACAGTACGTAAACTACACCAAAAAGTGAACTTTGTTAACGTACTAGCAGAAGTGGCAGCGTAGCGGCACGGGTGACTCGCGATTTTATCACTTACAACTACTTCATAAGAGCCTACTCTTTTCTAAAAGGCCGGCAACGCATCTGCAATTTCATTGGTGTTTCAGTTGTTTATGGGGAGCGGTATTCACTTACTAATAGGTGAGCAGCATGCTCATGCAATGCAATATAAGAAGAGGCAAACCCCTTCTTATATTTAATAAAAAAAATCGCCACAGTTTGAAGATAAATACATAATTTTAGTACCTCAGCACAAGTATGAAAATATCACTAATATACGTCTTCTCTCCACGCCAGTATTTGACGTGAAAGAACCCGTTTTGAACGGAATGGTTCAGTTTTACGATCCACCGACAGAGTAAAATAAATAATGTCCACCTGTTTTCCCTAATGTAAAATAAAACTCATATCCCTAATGACATTCTCCGTAGAATAAAAAAAATCATGTTAGCATACTTGGCTGCCAAATAGCTATGCTGGAACATGGTAAATGCATAAGTACAATACAAAGAAGAAGCGCGAGTGTAGATTAAAAACAAAGTAGAAATCCGATCGCTAAGTAGTATGTTAAGGCTGAATTTGAGTGACAGGGTGAGAAATTGTGTAATAAGAGAAGAGTGTGATGATGTTGTGACGAGGATTAAGAAAGGAAAGTTTCGGTGTCTTGGTCATGTAGAAAGAATGAATGAGGAAAGAGTGAAAAAGCAAATTTATATTGCAGAAGTGTACGGCAGTCGGTAAGGGACGCCCTAAGGGAAAGTTTGTCGACCAAATTGGCGATCTATTGAAAAGGGGCCAAATTAAGAGTACCCTTAACCGACGAGCATGTGGGCGTAGGTATATAGATGTGGAGGAGGCGAGAGAGGTGTGTCAGGATCGTGCTAAATAGATTATGTACAGAAAGCATCAATTTCGCAAAAAATGATCAACACAAACTCTGGCACAAATAATATAATACAACTTTTCCGCAATATATCTAGTAAATCAACACAATTAAATGATTAAATTATTATCGAACATTCTTAACATTAAAACACTACTATTAACAAAATGCTTCCTTTTCGCAATAAATTTAAACACTCATAAATATAATCAGTAGATACCCAACTATGCGAGTGTTGCAAAAATACAATATTGATATTGATACAAACGACTAAAAAAACTAAAAGTACAGATATTTTTTTATTTAATATCATTAATTCATCTTATTTATCCGTGACTATAATTTGACCTCTTTGATTGCTATTTTTGTTACAGGTTGTTTCGAATTTATTCATTGGCAAAGTATTGATAGCTCTATATAAAATATCTAAACATTCACTAGTTGATATTAAAGTAATAATGAATATCTAAAAATGTGGTACAAAACATGCATTTTCATTTAATATTGTATGTAGAGAAACACATTGCATGATGTTTTCTATAACCTGCTGATTAAAGCAAGCATAATATTACTAAAAGTAACATAGATATGCGAACTGCTATAAGACAATCTTGTTAGTGTCTTACCTCATTGTTTCATACATCGGGCGGAATGCAAAGAGAGGTAAGGTGTATATCCTCACCATTACAGCAACAAATCCAATATAGAGAAGTACTTTCAGGAAATTGATTGCCAATTCGGTGTACAAGAGTACTGCTGTTTTACTCTCCCATGGGGCTTCCCATCGGGAATCAATTGCATGCAAGACATACTGTTAAATAAAAATTTGTCAAATGTTATAAACAATTTTCTTATTGTAAAAAAAAAACTAAATTTGAATTATTTAAAAAATGTACTATCACCAAACATGGAGAACCAAATTGAAGGATTTTACTCTAACTTTTTTATTTAGCAGCCAATAACTATAGAAGCTTAGATAAATATTAAGTGTTGAATGTTTCGTATTTTTTCTTAAATATTTTTACTAATGTGTTATTCTTATGTAATTATAATTTAAAATGTCATAAGTTCAAACTCTTCGCCTTCCCATATATAATGTAACACTTATATTATGACAAGAGAAAAGATCAGATACAGATAATGCTCACTATTTATCCAGATCCAAAATCTAAAAGTATGGTTGAACAAACTTCTGGCTGATACTTAAATTTAAAATTTTTGACAGGAACATTTCTAGTTGAGAAATAATACATATACTATGACAACAAGAAATTCTATACAAGTACTTGGTCAAATGAAGAGATATATTAGGTAAATATTGTAAAAAGAGAAGTTACAAACCTTTATTAAAATGTTGACAATCATAATAATCAAAATACTATATTCAAATCCAAACACTAATTGCACTGAAGGCCCTTTTGATATAGTAAATTGGTATGCATGATGTATAAAGTAAAAATCAGCATGTGATAAAAGCATCAGCAAAGAAAGTATTCTAACATGGAATAACCAACCAATCACAGGGCTCCGCTCCATCTGATAAGCAACAGAAAGTTTAGTTACTGGTTTATAATATTTTCAACACACTTTAAAAAAAAGGAAGAAGTACTCAATTCAACTATATTTTTTTAATGTGTATTACTTTTTTCAGACCTTTTTTTGAGGTGACCCGCTTTTTATGATTCTTTTTTTATTTGAAAGCTGGCGCTTCTCATATGATCCCATATAAATTTGATCAAGATCTGACCAGTAGTTTTTGAGTTATCCTTAATAATGCGTATTTAATTGACTTCGACTACAATAATGATGTTCTCATTTTATTTTTAATGAAGTCGGTTGTACAAATTTTTTAATTTTAGCCCTTGTTTAAATTACAGTGTTTGAAAAAATACTTACATAGTCAACTCTATCCTCGGCAAGCCAATGAAATGCTTTCAAAAATAGCAAGAGAGTGAACAGAGCAATAAATTTCGGATTAAAATCATCTCTGAAGACTGTAAAAGCCAGACAAGTTTCAGTTATTGCATACCAAGACCTCTCTATCAAATGCTGAAACAAAAGAAATTTTAGTTAGTGTTGACAATTGTTTAACCCAACAAAAATGTGAAAGAAAGATTGCTCTTCCTAAAACCTATTTTTGGGAACGTACCCATGCTACGTGACCTGTTTAGAGAGGGGGGGGTCAGTGTTGTTAAAATACTACGGTCAGTTACAGGAGCGGGGGTGTGGCTTAGGTTTTTGTCAAAGAAATCTCATGCTTTTTTAATCAATATTTAAATTTAGCGCGCAGTGTCTTTCTAAAGTCACAGTTGGTGGCGCTGATGTACATATGTCGAGGCATCAGCAAATAGAAAACAGATACTATTTATCAGTCAAGTTGTAATTCAGTGAAGTTGTCAAGCAAGTTGACAAGCTTTCGTGCTGGTACAATAATGTTGTTGTAAGATCGGCTGTACAAAGCTTTTATTAAATGTTACAAGGATTCCTTGTCAATGCAAGCAATACAAGAAAAATCCAAAAGAACTAGAGCATTTACTTTGTTGAAAATCGAAGAACTTTGTCAGATTGGAACTAAGAAAAATGCTCAATTATTTCCTGTACGTGGGTATTCTGAGTGTATTTTATTAAATGCTTAAAACAGCTTATGTTTCAGGCATGTTTTGCAAAAGTTGTATGGAGATTATAACCAATGTTATATAATATAATTGCCAAAAATACTCACATAAAAAGTGATACGGTTAAGTTGCATAAAGACTATACAAATGTTTGAAAAGAAAGGGATCAACTTCAGAGAAATGTGCTGTACTAAGGCTTTTTACCAGCACCATTTCCAATGTTACAAAACTCTTTCCGTATACCAAGTCCAGATGAAGTTGGATCGGAAATGTTTCTATTATTGCTTGTACGTCAATCTATAACATTACGGCCGGATTTCTCACAAAGTAGAGAAACATGTATGATTTATACTGCCCATCTATAACAGATGATATCAACGGAAGAATATGTTCAACTTGTGGCCTTTATTTTGCCTCAAAAAATCAATGAATAATTAATATTCATTTTCATTTTTAGAAAATGTCCTTTTGTCCGTATTTTCAGGCAATGAAAAACTGCTACAATATAAGAAGGTAAATTTTGACAGCATATTAACAATCCTAATAGCTCAAGTGGGATATCGGGCGGCCGCGAAATCGGAGTGCCCTGGTTTGCGTCCCATCTCTGGTCCGACTTTTTCTTGTTTTTTTTCAAGTTCCCTTTTTTATGATAAAATCTATTATTTAGAGCCTTTTTTAGTATTTTTTTAAAAATACGAATATTTGAATTAACCTAATTGCACTCATGATTTTTTATTCAAATAACCAGTTCAGTTTTTCCTGTTATGTCAATAAGATCAAAAAATATTATTCATGTTTCATCAGTATATAATTTTTATCTAAATATAATTTCCAAAAAAAAAAAAAACCGAGGAAAGCTCGGTCATCCAGGTACTGTGATTAAACAGAAATAATTTTTGTATTCGTAAATTAAGTTACTATGAGTTACATATTATACATTAAATGTATAGCTATATATTTTTACGAATGTTGTTCCTTTTCATAATATTTAATTCGCTAGCAATTATAAGTATGCATGCAATCTTATGCAATAAAGATGACTACGAGCAAAATTATTTTATTCTCACTTTTTTTCTGCAAAATGATTAAAAATCACATTTATAAACAGCTATGTGAAAACTAAAGGGGGAGGAAGGGGGTGGTCTTGACTTACATTACAACTGGGAACCGAGGGTTAGGAGGGGGAGAAAAATCATGAAAAATAGGTCACGTAGTATGGGTATGTTCCCTTAACACTAATCAAGAAGAGTTATCAAAACTTTTAACAACTTTTGCAAGTAATTTTATATTTTAAGAGGATTTAAATACACATTTCAATTTCAATGTTAAAGATGAACATCATTGCAACTAATAGTTCACTTTGGACATTTACCAAAAAGTGTCACAAAACCTGATTAATGAGCATCAGACATTACCACTGCCTGCTTGCTATATCAAGTAACCACTAAATCATATGTAGGGTATAGTCAACCAAATCTAAGAAATACCTTTTGACGTTTCACATTAATCATTCAGTAATAACTTTGCACAAGCATACTCACACGATTTAAAATAACCTTTTATGTAAATCCGAAGAATTATAGTTATTTTTATTTCTTTACAACGTGTATAGTTTTTTATCACTAATTTAAATTTGAATCTTTCAAACAAAGTAAAATATTAAAAAATAACCAGTATCAACTTTTTTACTTGACATCGTTTTAATGATATGTCACTATGTACATTACCGTAGTATTTGGATGATTAAAATTCATTGTTATGCGAATAATCGTATATGCGAATAATTTTATACGTGGTAGAGCCATGCTGCAGTTATATTAGTAGTATAGTTGTAGCACGAATGGGTCGGCTCGACCGGGGAAGGACCACGCTCTCACAGAATACCAGCGTGAAATGTAGCTTAATGCTGCTGTATTTTGTATGGTGAGTGTAGAGAACCGGAGACCCATTTTATTGGAAACGAGGCATTCCATCTTACTCCTCATGGGTGACGACGCATCTGCATTTTGATTCGTAATCGAGGATAGATGTAGATGTCTATGGGCCACAGCAACCACTTACCATCAGGTGGACTGTGTGCTCGTATGTCACCCTATCCTATAAAAAAAAAAATATCGGCAAAAATATTCAAATAATCGGTAAAAGTATTCAAATAATCGATTAATCATTTTAATGTATTATTTGTTTAATTTAATTTTTATTTTTAAAATTCCTTAAATTACATGAATCATGAATAAAACAAGTTAATTTTTTAATTTGTCAACGTGAATTTGTGTAGGGTAAAAAACTCATATACAAGGCCGCGCTGAAAAAACCACTACGTATTTTCAATATCCGCCATTTTGGGAGCTTACTGCGCGTAATGTTGTGATTTTGTGTTTGTCTTTCTATTTTGTGACTCGGGTTTAACTTTTTGGCCTGTTTCTTTTATATTCGTTGAAGCATGTAAAAAAAGTAAAGTAAAGTTACAGCCTATATACATCCCACTGCTGGGCACAGGCTTCCTCTCATTTCTGGGAGGGTTTTTAGGGCAAGGAATAGTCCGCCGCGCTGCCCCAATGCGTGTTGGCGAACTTCACATGTCTTCGAAATATTTTTTTCTTATTTCTCAGACATGCAGGTTTCCTGATGATGTTTTCCTTCACCGACGAGCATGTGGTAAATCAGCACTTAAAATTGCAATTAACAATTTCATGGGTGCCGGCGGGGATCGTTCCCGGTTCACTCGCGTATTGTGAAATTTACAGCGAACACTAACCATCTGAGCTACCACGGCTCAGATGGTTGATGGTTGAAGCATGTGCCCATGTCAAAAAGGATCAAGACATGGTAGAAAAAAAATAATTATAAATGACGTTGACAGAGACATTAATTTTGACTGCATTATTGCTCAATATCTTTAGCTACCGTGGTTGCGAAGGTTCTGGACAGTTTGCTTGATCAGCAACTCAGCCAACACATTCACCTACAAGAGGCTCAGTTTGGTTTTAGGCCGGGGCTTTCGACTGAAACTGCCATGCTGCGACTCAAGCATACTGTCCAATATTGTAATAGTGTTTCTAGGACCTGTCGAAGGCATTTGACCTGGTTTCGTACAACATTCTATGGAATAAACTTAACCAGGAAACTAGCACACCTAAAGAAGTAATTAACCTCTTCAAGTGGGCTGGCTCGTATTCGTCGGAGTACAGGTTGGAGTGCAGGGTGAGGCAGGGCGGCCTTAGCTGCCCTCAACTTTTTAACCTGTACATGAACGGTCTGATCGTGGAGCTCAGTGAGGCCGGAGTCAGCTGCTCAATTGACAGTCATTTTGTTAATGATATAAGCTATTCCGATGACATGGTTTTGCTGAGTCCTTCGATCAGGGCCCTCGAAATACTAGTGGGCATCTGTGAAAGGCACGCGGCGGCTCATGGTCTCAAATATAATCCTAATAAGAGTGCACTACTCGTGTTTAAGGCTGGAAATAGAAAACCTAAGTCTGTTCCTCATGTTAAACTTGGAGGAGTTATACTGAGTAGAGTCACCAAATTCAGATATCTGGGACAATAGGTCGCCGAGGATCTTTCTGACAATTTAGATGTTGAACGGGAACATAGAGCATTGGCAGTGAGGTTTAATATGCTTGCCCGCAGGTTTGCTAGGTGTATGAATGAAGTTAAGATAACGTTATTCAAAGCTTACTGTCAGAAATTCTACACCTGCAGCCTGTGAATGAAGTGTACTCGCCGAATTCTCAATGCGCTACGTGTTCAGTACAAAAATGGATTCAGGATGTTGTTGAGGCTGCACGCTTTTGCAGCGCAACGCGTATGTTTTCTGAGGCAGGCGTGGACAGCTTTGCAGTAATACTACGCAAAAGAATAGCCTCCTTGATGCGTCGCATGCGAGACAGCACCAACGGCCTCCTAGCTTCCATATATGGAAGACAAGACTGCCCTGTGATGAGGTACTGGAACACAGTGCATATGGGTTCCAGGCCCACTATGTTTAATAAATAAATAATAATTTTTGTGTGGTAATAATTTATGTATTTTATGAATAGTAAATTCACCCCTAGTTTTTAAGTTTACTAACAAAATGGGTGTATTTAACTTAATAATGAAATAAAATAAATAAATTATTGAAACACAAATAATAATTAATCTAAACTACGGCAGCTCAACTAGTTGTACTGAAAGTGATTGAATAAATTTATTTTTAATCTAGTTTTAATTTTAATTTTTTATAACTGTGCCTCTAGAAATAATCAGTAACAACAAAAACGTGGAAACTGATAAATTTTGTGTTTTAAATTATCCGTTTTTAATTTATTCTGGTATTATTCAAACCAAACTGTAAATGATAACCAACTCTAAATAATCGATGTCGATTTTTTTAAGAATCGAATATTGTGCATTCCTATTTTTTGTTTGGCATGCCTGGTGCAATAAGTCTGACAGCTGTCAAAAGGTATTTCTTAGATTTGGTTGACTATAGGGTATGTTCCGAAATACAACACAGTACACTGTTAAATGCTAATGACATCATCAATTGACACTATATTGTATTGTTTCTATTTATTCAAATATAAAAAATTATAGAATAATTGCCGGCATATCCATTAGGAGGATATAATGATTTTTGGATCATAAAATGACAAAATAATCTCCAACACTTTTCTAAATGGCACAAAAGTATGATGTCATATACTGTCCAATGTTTTGGAACGAATCACCAGCATAGCTTCATTTTATGACATCATTTGCATTAGACAGTACACTGTGTTGTATTTCGGAACATACCCATAGTCATACATATCAGATTTATTTTCTATATGAATTACAATCTGCTTCTGAAGCTTGCATAGTATAGAATATATCTGACCACTTTCCATAGATTTAATCTTGTTCTAAATGCACTTGACATATTACAAGAAATAATGTTTTTAAATATAGCCATGGTACCAGAAAACAGAATGGTAACAGAAAAAGGAATAAGTTAATTTGTTTGCAAGAAAGAATTACATCCTTGCAAACATTCACACTTTTTTTTAAAATGTTGCTGTAGGTAATAACTTAATAAACTTATATAGGTAACAACTAATAACTCAAAATTATTTGTAAAAACAACATATAACTAGTAATTTTAGCTTTAATACAAACTGTACCTCAAATTCCGCGGGTCGAAGCTGTCCAAAAAATATTTTTCGCAACAATTTTCCAATAAGAAGGACAAGAATAAAACCTTGTAAATACATTACCTGAAAATGAAAAACATTTTTATTTTTACTTACATTATTGTGGAAATATTTACAACTACACAATTTGTTGATATTGGCATTATGTTTCTGCTATTATATTAAAAGATTTTTAACGCCAAAAAGCAAGTAGATTTATAAACGACATTGTTCACAGTTTAATAAACATGTTGCAATAGCTTCCAGAAGGTCCCAATAATACAATAATGAAAATACTTACAGCCATGCTAGGATTTGAATTTGTAAGGTACACTATTGATGGATAAAATTGTTTCTTTTGGTAATAGGCATTGCCGATTACCACAGTCGTAAGTGCAAGACTGATTACAGTTGCAACCAAAGCCTTCATTTTGTTGGTAACTCAATACGTCCGACACATTAAAACACTTAAGATTTTCATACGAAATAACTAGAAAATTGTCTAGGCACTCCAAAACAATATAATTGTCAACAAATACATTTTCAAAACATCGTTTCGTATCAGTCGCTGAATCAAAAAACTAATTTTGACGTGTTCAATGTTCATTAGTGTCATTCCTACTTCACATAGACAATAAATCTCTGACTAGAGTTCACTCTTATCTACGGTACGGACTCGTAGACACACGTAGACAGAGAAACCTATAGACTAATGATTGGCGTGGCCTCGAGTGAGAAAGGACGATAACGTAGTTTTAGGTTATACAATAATCTTTATGACTTTTAAACATATTTAGATAAAGATTTAATTGTACTAAGAACTGAACAAAACAAGATTCACCAATCTTAAGCTCACAGAACACTTTTTTTCTCACTTAAACCAACTTGTAAACTTCTTAGATCGCTACGAACTGTCAAAGTTGTTTAGCAAAGTGTAGTTTGCTAAACAAAAAACCGGCACAGAGAAAGGGACAAACAATCACACCACTCTGTCTTATTTCTATGCAAGATGTATGCATAAATCTATCTCTTTCGTGTGCGAATAAGAAAGAAGGCGTCAATTTGTCTATAGGTTGCTCTGTCTACATAGACATATAATTCTCTGCACAAAGTAATAAGAGTACTATGATTTTATTATTATTGTGGTATTAGTAGTGTATTCTCATCTGGTTGGGCTGAATAAATGTATAAAGGAAATGATAAAAATACATAAATATATATTTCATATACCAGCACAAAAAAAAAATAATAATACATAAATAAATTAAAGCCCCCACTTGATGGAGACCTTCGGCAGGTGAGACCAAACGGCCGAGAGTTAGGGGGAAAGAGAGAGAAACCGGCGGACGGTGCGGGCGGTATCGAGGAGCACCCCCTTCTGCATTTGAGCCTGGAGCGGTCCGTCACGGAGTTCCAGCCTCCTCAGATGACCCGAAAGGCAGACTGGGATTAGCCTATTTGAAGAAACGACTACAGGAATAATTTCAGTCGCCAGAACACCCCACATGTCGGTCACCCCGTGAGCCAGGTCCAGATATTTTGTTCGTTTATCTGTTTTGGCTTTCACGAGATTCTCATTATACGGAATGGTAATGTCGACCAAAAATATCCTTGACTGTGTCCGGTCCATCAGCACAATATCAGGCTTATTCGCAAGAATAGTCCTGTCTGTGATGATAGCCCGGTCCCAGTAGAGCCTGGCGCGATCATTTTCAAGCACGGCTTCCGGCAAGTACTTGTAATACGGCAATTTCCAGTCCACGAGACTGTATTTCAGAGCGAGCTCCTGGTGAAGAATTCTGGCTACTAGGTTGTACCTGTGCAAGTACTCAGAGTTAGAAAGCGCCGAACAACCGGAGATAACATGCCTAAGTGACTCACCGGGATGGCGACAAGCTTGACGGATGTCGACGGTGCCATCCTTTAGGATGTATCTCCGATAGTTGTTGGTCTTAATAACCTGATCCTGTATTGCACAGATAAAACCCGCGGTTTCCTCGAAGAGGTCACCAAAGCGTAGCCAGTGGAGGGTGGCTACTGCGACTACGAAAGGCTCATGTAGAGCCTTGTAGAACCTCCCGTGGAGCTCCTTCTCCTTCCATACGGTCTCCCGGTCGGAAATGCTTTGCACTGCCGGGTCTTGACATTGCTCGTTGGCTAAGGATAGAGGGGTAAGTCCTTTATCATAAAAAATCACGTCCTTATAGAATGGATCATCCGATCTCACCAGGAAGTAACTACGGAGGCTGCACACTTCGCGATTATGCATGGTGAGCGCGCTCAAGAAGCCACGCCCACCATGTTTTCAAGGCAAATACAGCCTCATTACTGACGATCTCGGATGTGCATCATACGGGACGTCATAGTAGTGCGGACTTTTCTATCCAGGGCGTTAAGTTCAGTCTGAGTCAACCTGAGTATGCCAAAGGTATACATGAGGACATGCATGACCCAACCGTTATATGCGTGTGTCTTATTCACACCAGACAAAAGGCTGTGGAGCACTTTGGTCAAGCGTGCATAAAACACGTCGCAAACCGACAGTTTCATGCCAGCCTCATCGATACCGATGTTCTGTGACACACCAGGTATGTTTCAGCCTCGGAAAAGGTCCTTAAACTGATGGGCATAGATAAGTCTATGCCCTCAGAGTTAGCAACCTTTCCCCTTTCAACATGGAGGACCGCACACTTATCCGACCCCAGCTCCATTCCAATAGATTATTATTATTATAACGTATTCACTGTCTACGTAGGTACGGACCATAAGTTACTGACAATTTACAGAATCGGTAATTAATTTGCAAACGGTTCGCAGTAATTTCAATGTTCTCAGATCAATATCTTACAAGAAAAATGTATTTCTCTACTTTCTCGCGGCGTAAAAAGTTGTATAAATAAAGTTATAAACTGACAATTTTTTACTCGAGATTATAAATATTTCTAACGATTCCGCAATTATCTAATTTTTTTCCGATATGTTTTATAAAATATGGTCAAGAGTCATATGGTCATAAGTCAGAGCAATCATCGATTATGCGAAACCTAAAACTATCGAAGAGCTAAGGCGTTTTATTGGGATGATAAATTTTTACAGAGAACACATACCTAAAGCCACTGAAATCCAAGCACCACTTCACGTCTACCTTCACAACACAAAGAAAAAAGATAAATCGTTAATCGGATGGAACGAGGAAGCCACGAAGGCATTTGAAGCTTGTAGAGTTGCGATCCAAAATGCAGCTTTGCTCGCTCACCCATCGCACGAAGCAACCCTTGTTATCTTCAGCGACGCATCCGATCTCTCATCAGGAGCCGTCCTAAAACAATACAGCAATGGGAAATGGCAACCACTTGGCTATTTTTCGAAGAAGTTCTCCGATACTCAACGTAACTACAGTACATTCGACCGAGAACTACTCACCAAATCGCGTGGATTCACTACCGACATACGTCACATCGGCGGAAAGGACAACATAGTCACCGTCATAGTCAGTCGCATCCCAATCGAAAGTGTAACGTGCCCTACATCAATCGACTATCATAAGATCGCCGCAGCACAAGACAGAGATAGCGACAACATAAAACATCTATCGAAGCAAAGTAACTTGTCCATCAAGCAAGTTACAATGCCAATGACGCATCTACCTATCTACTGTGAAGCCTGAACGTCAACCATGCGACCATACCTCCCAGAAGAATGTCGTCGCGAAGTCTTCAATACACTACACAACATCAGTCATCCAGGTGTTAGAACAACAAGAAAACTCATCACTGAAAAATTCTTTTGGCCTTCAATGCAAGTGAATGTTGGCAACTGGGCGAAGCAATGCATTCAATGCCAAAAATGCAAAGTACAAAGGCATACATCAAGTAGCACGTTGACATCGTTGGACCATTGCCTACTTCACCGCAAGGAGATCGTTACCTCGTAACAACTAACAATGATCGACAGAACAACAAGATGGCCAGAAGCAATACCTACCGATGATACTTCAGCCGAATCCGTCGCGAAGATAATTTATGAAAATTGGATTACTCGTTTCGGATCAACTAAAACTATCACAACGGATCAAGGAAGAAACTTCGAAAGCAACCTATTCCTCAAACTTCTTCAAACTATGGGAATACAGAAGACACGTACAACAGCATACCATCCTCAATCAAACGGAATAATCGAACGATGGCATCGTACATTGAAAACCGCACTCAAAACTCGTTTATCTCAACATACAAAGTGGATTGATGAGCTACCTACAGTGCTACTCGGACTACGAGCAACACCGCGTGCAGACACTAGTCTTAGCGCCACTCAGCTCACCTACGGCTGCAGCACAAGACTACCATATGACTTCTTCACTTCAGCATCGTCAAACAATCAAGAAATGGATTACGATTTTGTAACTCAACTTCGAGAATAAATCAATAAAGCCTTATCGTCGAAGTGCACATCATCACACGGAAATAATAAATCAGTATTCATTCATCAAGATTTGAAAACATGCAAGCAAGTTTTTGTAAGAAACGACTCAGTGAAAAAACAATTTCAACCTACCTACGATGGACCGTATAAAGTATTAGAGCGAAATAGCAAGACTTTTAAATTACAAATACCCGGAAGGAAATCTACAATTATATCGATCGACCGACTAAAGCCTGCCTATATTATTAACGAGGATACTTCAGAGGATTCATCATCATCATCACAACCACCAGCGAGGAAGTTTGAAAATCTGTCTCTACATCAACCCAGTTGAAACCTATTTTAAAAACTACGAGACACGGGCGAGTCGTCAAGCCTCTGGTACGCTTTCGCTAGGGGGAGATTGATGTAGCAGCCAGGCTAATCGGCAATAAATATTATATACCCTGCTGCTACCATAACACAGAAGGCGAGGAAAACATTTATTTCCTAACAATCCCCGGCTACTGAGATACTGCGGGCTGAATATTGATGCGAGATAATTTGACGTATATATTTAAGGTTCTAATAAAGAAACAAGAAACAGCCGCAAATATCATTCCGCGCCATATCGTCTTCACACGCCGCTATCGTCATGTATCCGTCGACCATTTTGAAGCCGTTTCTTCAACGCCGCAGCTCGCTTCTTCTTGCTGTTCCGGAGCTGTGTCCCACGCCGCCGCCGCTCGCCGACTACGCGCGCGCACTTTTTTTTTTGCGCCCGAAGCAAATATGGGCAACCCTCCGGAAATCGGGGGAGGGAAGCGGTGAATATATATAGCATACCACGCAGCCGGCTGCGTGGTTATGTGGAGACTTTTACCCACTAAACACCGCCTTTTAGGGACTGGCTTAACGGTCTAACTGGAGATCTCTAAGCCGTATACGAACGCGACCCTCCTTGGTAGAAAGGAGGGCACAGCGCGCGCCGGCCTGCACAACTTTTATAGCCCAGTCCAGCGACGTAGATACTAGAAGATAAGGCGAATTTCACGCCGGAAAATGGAACGTACGTAATAGTTGTATTTTAATTAATTTTTATTGATCATTATGTAATAAATAAATGTATGTACTGTAATTGGCTAGGCAAAATAAAAATTGTTACTTTTCACACACACACACACACACAGGACTTCATAGGCGTGATTTTTACTGACAGCTGTCGCAGAAATCAAGCTATCTTTTATGAACTATAAAAACGTTTCGTTTTGCTATAGTAAAAGCAGCTACACGATGTCGCGAATAATTTGTATAAATCATATCGGAAAAAAATTAGATAATTGCGGTATCGTTAGATTTAACTAACCAAATTACAATTTCTAGCAACCAAAAATAATTTTATTCGATAGTTTATACATTCAACAAGATTTCCTGTAAGTTTCATCCATAAATATTGTCTAAAAGTGAAAATATAGCAAAATTTGCAAGTGAGCAAAAAATTTGCAATGGAGAAGATAACAAGGTTACAATATTAGACTTTTAAGTACGTAGGTAAAAAGTCTAGACCAAACACATAATTCAAGTTTATATTTCACGTCGATCGGTGCACTATTACCGAAGTTATAAGCGTGGAAAGTTTACGTACATTTCTAAAATCTCGCCCGTGCCCACGAGTAGCGCGTGACGTCATTCGTTCCATGCGGCCGCGCCGCTATACCGTTCCAGCGCGCCGATCATACGTTTGTAGTAATATTTCGCGGGTGAGTTGTTTGCCCTCGTTCGCTCTGGTGTTTTTAAGTATTTAATGATGGAAGAAGGGTTTCAAAAGGGTCAATCTGACAACCTTCCAATAGTCCGTGACATGATGATGGCGGAATATTTTCTAAGAAACAAAGATTTTGTCGCGGCTGAAATACGCGGAGTCAAAATGAAAAGGTAGGTATAAGAATAAGATAATATTTTTATAACCTAGGTACCCATTATTACATTAATACTTCTGGGTTTCATTTGCTAATGATAAGAATAGGTTCAGCCTCTCGGTCTCGTCTGTGAGGTGGCTGATTTCAGCCAGTAAAAAATTTAAATTAAATTTATTTAAACACGCCATTAAAACAAGGTCGCATTTCGCGGCTAAATTCGTTTATTTCTTTATCTTTCTCTGTGGAATAAGACCGTGACTATGTTCATTATCTTTATGACTTTTAAACATATTTAGATAAAGATTTAATTGTACTAAGAACTGAACAAAACAAGATTCACCAATCTTAAGCTCACAGAACACTTTTTTTCTCACTTAAACCAACTTGTAAACTTCTTAGATCGCTACGAACTGTCAAAGTTGTTTAGCAAAGTGTAGTTTGCTAAACAAAAAACCGGCACAGAGAAAGGGACAAACAATCACACCACTCTGTCTTATTTCTATGCAAGATGTATGCATAAATCTATCTCTTTCGTGTGCGAATAAGAAAGAAGGCGTCAATTTGTCTATAGGTTGCTCTGTCTACATAGACATATAATTCTCTGCACAAAGTAATAAGAGTACTATGATTTTATTATTATTGTGGTATTAGTAGTGTATTCTCATCTGGTTGGGCTGAATAAATGTATAAAGGAAATGATAAAAATACATAAATATATATTTCATATACCAGCACAAAAAAAAAATAATAATACATAAATAAATTAAAGCCCCCACTTGATGGAGACCTTCGGCAGGTGAGACCAAACGGCCGAGAGTTAGGGGGAAAGAGAGAGAAACCGGCGGACGGTGCGGGCGGTATCGAGGAGCACCCCCTTCTGCATTTGAGCCTGGAGCGGTCCGTCACGGAGTTCCAGCCTCCTCAGATGACCCGAAAGGCAGACTGGGATTAGCCTATTTGAAGAAACGACTACAGGAATAATTTCAGTCGCCAGAACACCCCACATGTCGGTCACCCCGTGAGCCAGGTCCAGATATTTTGTTCGTTTATCTGTTTTGGCTTTCACGAGATTCTCATTATACGGAATGGTAATGTCGACCAAAAATATCCTTGACTGTGTCCGGTCCATCAGCACAATATCAGGCTTATTCGCAAGAATAGTCCTGTCTGTGATGATAGCCCGGTCCCAGTAGAGCCTGGCGCGATCATTTTCAAGCACGGCTTCCGGCAAGTACTTGTAATACGGCAATTTCCAGTCCACGAGACTGTATTTCAGAGCGAGCTCCTGGTGAAGAATTCTGGCTACTAGGTTGTACCTGTGCAAGTACTCAGAGTTAGAAAGCGCCGAACAACCGGAGATAACATGCCTAAGTGACTCACCGGGATGGCGACAAGCTTGACGGATGTCGACGGTGCCATCCTTTAGGATGTATCTCCGATAGTTGTTGGTCTTAATAACCTGATCCTGTATTGCACAGATAAAACCCGCGGTTTCCTCGAAGAGGTCACCAAAGCGTAGCCAGTGGAGGGTGGCTACTGCGACTACGAAAGGCTCATGTAGAGCCTTGTAGAACCTCCCGTGGAGCTCCTTCTCCTTCCATACGGTCTCCCGGTCGGAAATGCTTTGCACTGCCGGGTCTTGACATTGCTCGTTGGCTAAGGATAGAGGGGTAAGTCCTTTATCATAAAAAATCACGTCCTTATAGAATGGATCATCCGATCTCACCAGGAAGTAACTACGGAGGCTGCACACTTCGCGATTATGCATGGTGAGCGCGCTCAAGAAGCCACGCCCACCATGTTTTCAAGGCAAATACAGCCTCATTACTGACGATCTCGGATGTGCATCATACGGGACGTCATAGTAGTGCGGACTTTTCTATCCAGGGCGTTAAGTTCAGTCTGAGTCAACCTGAGTATGCCAAAGGTATACATGAGGACATGCATGACCCAACCGTTATATGCGTGTGTCTTATTCACACCAGACAAAAGGCTGTGGAGCACTTTGGTCAAGCGTGCATAAAACACGTCGCAAACCGACAGTTTCATGCCAGCCTCATCGATACCGATGTTCTGTGACACACCAGGTATGTTTCAGCCTCGGAAAAGGTCCTTAAACTGATGGGCATAGATAAGTCTATGCCCTCAGAGTTAGCAACCTTTCCCCTTTCAACATGGAGGACCGCACACTTATCCGACCCCAGCTCCATTCCAATAGATTATTATTATTATAACGTATTCACTGTCTACGTAGGTACGGACCATAAGTTACTGACAATTTACAGAATCGGTAATTAATTTGCAAACGGTTCGCAGTAATTTCAATGTTCTCAGATCAATATCTTACAAGAAAAATGTATTTCTCTACTTTCTCGCGGCGTAAAAAGTTGTATAAATAAAGTTATAAACTGACAATTTTTTACTCGAGATTATAAATATTTCTAACGATTCCGCAATTATCTAATTTTTTTCCGATATGTTTTATAAAATATGGTCAAGAGTCATATGGTCATAAGTCAGAGCAATCATCGATTATGCGAAACCTAAAACTATCGAAGAGCTAAGGCGTTTTATTGGGATGATAAATTTTTACAGAGAACACATACCTAAAGCCACTGAAATCCAAGCACCACTTCACGTCTACCTTCACAACACAAAGAAAAAAGATAAATCGTTAATCGGATGGAACGAGGAAGCCACGAAGGCATTTGAAGCTTGTAGAGTTGCGATCCAAAATGCAGCTTTGCTCGCTCACCCATCGCACGAAGCAACCCTTGTTATCTTCAGCGACGCATCCGATCTCTCATCAGGAGCCGTCCTAAAACAATACAGCAATGGGAAATGGCAACCACTTGGCTATTTTTCGAAGAAGTTCTCCGATACTCAACGTAACTACAGTACATTCGACCGAGAACTACTCACCAAATCGCGTGGATTCACTACCGACATACGTCACATCGGCGGAAAGGACAACATAGTCACCGTCATAGTCAGTCGCATCCCAATCGAAAGTGTAACGTGCCCTACATCAATCGACTATCATAAGATCGCCGCAGCACAAGACAGAGATAGCGACAACATAAAACATCTATCGAAGCAAAGTAACTTGTCCATCAAGCAAGTTACAATGCCAATGACGCATCTACCTATCTACTGTGAAGCCTGAACGTCAACCATGCGACCATACCTCCCAGAAGAATGTCGTCGCGAAGTCTTCAATACACTACACAACATCAGTCATCCAGGTGTTAGAACAACAAGAAAACTCATCACTGAAAAATTCTTTTGGCCTTCAATGCAAGTGAATGTTGGCAACTGGGCGAAGCAATGCATTCAATGCCAAAAATGCAAAGTACAAAGGCATACATCAAGTAGCACGTTGACATCGTTGGACCATTGCCTACTTCACCGCAAGGAGATCGTTACCTCGTAACAACTAACAATGATCGACAGAACAACAAGATGGCCAGAAGCAATACCTACCGATGATACTTCAGCCGAATCCGTCGCGAAGATAATTTATGAAAATTGGATTACTCGTTTCGGATCAACTAAAACTATCACAACGGATCAAGGAAGAAACTTCGAAAGCAACCTATTCCTCAAACTTCTTCAAACTATGGGAATACAGAAGACACGTACAACAGCATACCATCCTCAATCAAACGGAATAATCGAACGATGGCATCGTACATTGAAAACCGCACTCAAAACTCGTTTATCTCAACATACAAAGTGGATTGATGAGCTACCTACAGTGCTACTCGGACTACGAGCAACACCGCGTGCAGACACTAGTCTTAGCGCCACTCAGCTCACCTACGGCTGCAGCACAAGACTACCATATGACTTCTTCACTTCAGCATCGTCAAACAATCAAGAAATGGATTACGATTTTGTAACTTAACTTCGAGAATAAATCAATAAAGCCTTATCGTCGAAGTGCACATCATCACACGGAAATAATAAATCAGTATTCATTCATCAAGATTTGAAAACATGCAAGCAAGTTTTTGTAAGAAACGACTCAGTGAAAAAACAATTTCAACCTACCTACGATGGACCGTATAAAGTATTAGAGCGAAATAGCAAGACTTTTAAATTACAAATACCCGGAAGGAAATCTACAATTATATCGATCGACCGACTAAAGCCTGCCTATATTATTAACGAGGATACTTCAGAGGATTCATCATCATCATCACAACCACCAGCGAGGAAGTTTGAAAATCTGTCTCTACATCAACCCAGTTGAAACCTATTTTAAAAACTACGAGACACGGGCGAGTCGTCAAGCCTCTGGTACGCTTTCGCTAGGGGGAGATTGATGTAGCAGCCAGGCTAATCGGCAATAAATATTATATACCCTGCTGCTACCATAACACAGAAGGCGAGGAAAACATTTATTTCCTAACAATCCCCGGCTACTGAGATACTGCGGGCTGAATATTGATGCGAGATAATTTGACGTATATATTTAAGGTTCTAATAAAGAAACAAGAAACAGCCGCAAATATCATTCCGCGCCATATCGTCTTCACACGCCGCTATCGTCATGTATCCGTCGACCATTTTGAAGCCGTTTCTTCAACGCCGCAGCTCGCTTCTTCTTGCTGTTCCGGAGCTGTGTCCCACGCCGCCGCCGCTCGCCGACTACGCGCGCGCACTTTTTTTTTTGCGCCCGAAGCAAATATGGGCAACCCTCCGGAAATCGGGGGAGGGAAGCGGTGAATATATATAGCATACCACGCAGCCGGCTGCGTGGTTATGTGGAGACTTTTACCCACTAAACACCGCCTTTTAGGGACTGGCTTAACGGTCTAACTGGAGATCTCTAAGCCGTATACGAACGCGACCCTCCTTGGTAGAAAGGAGGGCACAGCGCGCGCCGGCCTGCACAACTTTTATAGCCCAGTCCAGCGACGTAGATACTAGAAGATAAGGCGAATTTCACGCCGGAAAATGGAACGTACGTAATAGTTGTATTTTAATTAATTTTTATTGATCATTATGTAATAAATAAATGTATGTACTGTAATTGGCTAGGCAAAATAAAAATTGTTACTTTTCACACACACACACACACACAGGACTTCATAGGCGTGATTTTTACTGACAGCTGTCGCAGAAATCAAGCTATCTTTTATGAACTATAAAAACGTTTCGTTTTGCTATAGTAAAAGCAGCTACACGATGTCGCGAATAATTTGTCTAAATCATATCGGAAAAAAATTAGATAATTGCGGTATCGTTAGATTTAACTAACCAAATTACAATTTCTAGCAACCAAAAATAATTTTATTCGATAGTTTATACATTCAACAAGATTTCCTGTAAGTTTCATCCATAAATATTGTCTAAAAGTGAAAATATAGCAAAATTTGCAAGTGAGCAAAAAATTTGCAATGGAGAAGATAACAAGGTTACAATATTAGACTTTTAAGTACGTAGGTAAAAAGTCTAGACCAAACACATAATTCAAGTTTATATTTCACGTCGATCGGTGCACTATTACCGAAGTTATAAGCGTGGAAAGTTTACGTACATTTCTAAAATCTCGCCCGTGCCCACGAGTAGCGCGTGACGTCATTCGTTCCATGCGGCCGCGCCGCTATACCGTTCCAGCGCGCCGATCATACGTTTGTAGTAATATTTCGCGGGTGAGTTGTTTGCCCTCGTTCGCTCTGGTGTTTTTAAGTATTTAATGATGGAAGAAGGGTTTCAAAAGGGTCAATCTGACAACCTTCCAATAGTCCGTGACATGATGATGGCGGAATATTTTCTAAGAAACAAAGATTTTGTCGCGGCTGAAATACGCGGAGTCAAAATGAAAAGGTAGGTATAAGAATAAGATAATATTTTTATAACCTAGGTACCCATTATTACATTAATACTTCTGGGTTTCATTTGCTAATGATAAGAATAGGTTCAGCCTCTCGGTCTCGTCTGTGAGGTGGCTGATTTCAGCCAGTAAAAAATTTAAATTAAATTTATTTAAACACGCCATTAAAACAAGGTCGCATTTCGCGGCTAAATTCGTTTATTTCTTTATCTTTCTCTGTGGAATAAGACCGTGACTATGTTCATTATGAACGTGGCTGTACGTTGTGTGTGTTGTGTTGTGTAACGTGTACGTTACTAGTAGTAACGTATATCATATACGTTACTACTAGTAACGTCTATAGAAAAAATAAAAAGAATCTTGTCATTGTCATTGAAGTTCCGTTGATTTCGTTGAATAAACGTGTGATAATTTTGCTTTTAAAATTGTGAATTACAAAAACATCTTTTTTAAGTTTGAGGCGACCACCAACTAGTTTGTACTTCACGTAGTTTTCCATGTCGTTTTCGACCTAGAACAAAATACAAACTTATTTAAAATCTATAAAAAAAATTAAGGAACCTCGTAATTTGTATTCCATCAATATTTAAAATATATACCAACTATGTAATACATAAAAATATGACAACACGAAAAAAAATTTATGTGCTCCACTTCATAATCAAACATATTCCATTATTTGCGGCCCGCAAAGTATGAAAGTTGAACAGCTCTGCGTGTGTGTTTAGTTTTGCTCGAAATATCGTAAAAATATAAAAACGTTTGTTAACATATTCCATATTTTAACCTTTATATGCATTATAAACATTTTAAAATTTACTGCAAACATAGGTAGGTATCTAAACTTACGAACTCACGACAGGTCATTGACTTATCTACATTAAATAGGTACTTTACACAAGTTTGGATGTTTATTTACACTGAAGTAGTTTTAGTTAAATATGTAGGTATTAGGTATTGTTTCTTCTTGAAATTATAATGATCATTAAGCGTGGAAAGGTTCAATGAATCGTTAGTTACTTAAACACTGCGACTCGAGTAGGTACCTACATGCCTAATAGAAAGCATTTACTAGCAATAACCAAGACCTATCATGTGAAGGTTATTATTATTTGAATACTTATATCGAAATGATCCTCACCACAAAATGCTACCGTGTTCGGTCCTAAAGGATGTGCTCTTCTCATAACATTTGTCCATTTTTTCTGATGGTAGGGTTTCTAGGCACATTAGAAAACAACTTTTCGGGTGTTTTTGTGGCCGTATTTTTACGTTGAGGCACAGCACAATATTTAATAGATGGTGTCATGTTCTACTATAATGTTTCTTGTTAAAAATAGATAGATGGATTCGCATGCGACGGGCAAATTCGAGTAAATGTTTTGATTTTCTAAGTGCGCGTCGGGTCGCTCGCACGAAGATGTAACTTGTGACGTCATCAACGATGTCGCGCTCGGCCCGCGGCTTAGATCGAAAATGTTGCCTTTATATCTCGGTCAGTTTTGAAGATAGAAAAAAATTTAAAAACACAGTTATTCTCATAATTTTTTGTAGAATTTTTTGGCATATAAAACAAAAAATGGTTATCTTCTCCATTCCCGCCATTCGCGTCGCAAGCAAACAGGCTAACCTGTTTGTTGTTCTTTCTGAGCTAGCGGGATTTCGTGGATTTAGTTAAACTGGCCCTCAGCTTTTCTCTTGAATTACGGGACAATAGGTTGCTGCGCCCACATAATGACAATAATTTATTAATTGTGTTATGAGAGGAATAGCACAGATAATTTACAGTCTCCGGCTGCTTTTCTATAAATGAAATTTGATAATTAACTGCAGAATAAAATTTAACAATTAAATAGGTTGAGTTTTATTTTACTTTATTTAATATTTTCTATAAAACTGCACTCTTTTGTGTCCTTTTCAATTTATTTAAACAACTTATGACAAGACGAGTCACGAGAGACGAGTGACTTTATTTTTTATTTTTATAGGAAAGGAAGCAAACGAGAATACGGCTCACCTGATGGTAAGTGATTACCGCCGCCCATGAACAGCTGCTACACAAGGGGGATTGCAGATGCGTTGCCGGCCTTTTAAAAAGGAATAGGCTTTTTTCTTGAAGGTCCCTAAGACGTATCGGTCCGGAAAAATCTCTGGTTGTAGGTGATTCCTTATGGAAGTTGTGTGAGGAGGAAAACTTCTTTTAAATCGCTAGTGATGGACCACCAGTCATCCAGATGGTATGGATGGTATAGCGAGTTTTATCACGATGTGTGATGGTGAAACTGTGCGGCTGGAATCAGTGCAAACAATTCCTTAGAGCACTCCCCCTGGTAGATGCGATAAAATACGCAAAGAGATCTCTTCGCAGTGTCAGTGAGTCAAGCCGATCGGGAAGACTTCAGTCACCGACGATTCAAACTGCTCTGCGCTGTATGCGATTAAATGGAAGAAGCTGGCACTGGGGAGCCCCGGCCCAGAGTTGGGAACAGTATTCCATGTGCGGCCGAACCTGCGCCTTGTAAAGTTGCAGTTGAGGCCAATTTGGTCTTCTATTCCAAGTGATCACGAAACTGCATGTCACTCGATATGTCGACGCCAAGGATTCAGATACTGGCTGAGGCAACAAGGGGAGTGCCTTGAAAGTGATGCAAACTTCTGTCTCCTGGGGATTAAATTGTATTAGATTTAGTCGCCCCCAGTCCGAGATTTTGTTTAACAAAGTCTCGACTTCAGACACAAGTTTGTCCCGGTACTCGGCGACGTTTTCCTGAGAAATATTGGCACGGCCGGTGTATAAAGCATCACCAGTGCTGTCGTATGTATAGCAATGAATGCTATTGATTTGCAACATGTCATTGATATGCAGAAGAAACAGCGTTGGTGATAGCACGTAGCGTTGTGGAACACCATTGTTAATGGGCTTTTAATCGGAGCATGCACCGTCTACTACGACATTCATGCTCCGATCAGCAAGAAAACTGGTGATCCATTTGCATAATTTATCGGGAAGCCCATAGGAAGAAAGCTTCGTAAGAAGCGCTTTGTGTCAAACCCGATCAAAGGCCTTCGCTATGTCCAAAGTAACGGCCAACTAAATCTAAGAAATACCTTTTGACGTTTCACATTAATCATTCCGCAATAACTTACGAGCGTACTCACACGATTGAAAATTACCTTTTACCAGGCCTCCGTCACTCGCTCTAGGCCACGCGTTATATGCCTACCGCTCTGAGTATTGCCCACGATACAACCGACATTGAGCTGCCGCACGCCCGCCTGAGCTCTTGCATCACGCACGTTTCCCGCCATAGATTACTGTATATTTCCCGCGTTTATTCCTCGAAATGCCAAAACCATGTAATTATTATGCAGTGGATGGGTTTAAAAGATAAAAACAAATGAAAAAATGTCTTTTTTGCGTTGAATCATGTATTTATTATATAAGTGTAGCAAAAAGAACATAACTGCGCTAGCTTCAATGTTTTGTTACAGGAGAACCCTAATGTTGACGGAACAACACTGTATACTCAAGCTTATAATAAAGATTCATCTTTTTAAGGTGGGCTAAAATTCCCACCAGCCGGGCTAGCATGAGCGGGGGACAATATATCCCCGGGGAGAGGATACAATTTTTATCCCTTGCTTAATTTTATCCACCCTGCGAGCATGGGCAAGAGACAAAAATTATATCCCCCGATTATATCCACTGACAAGAGATAAAATTGTCTTATCTCTATAGTATATCCCCGTTTGACATAACGAGTGGACATATATCTCCCCGTCCGTAGCATGAGGCCAAGGGAAAGAGAAAAAATTATCCCTTTTTGACATTTGAAAGGGACAATTTTATCCTCTTTCGCGGACGTGGGTTTAAGTTTATCTTCAAACCATTTTAATACGAAAAAGATGTCTCGAGCCTATTGCAACTACATTTTCGTGTCAGAAATTGAAAAACAAGAAAGAAAATTACATCAGCGATCGATACGTGATCAGAATACTTAATCTGTTGGAATTCTCCGACAACGAATTTCTATGCCGGTTTCGGATGCTCAAAGATTGTTTTGTATTTGTGTAAAGAACTCTATGAGGCTTTAAAGCCTATTAATTCTGTGGATGGACTACCAGTGCATATTGAAGTAAGCATCTATTACAACCACCTTGTCCAAAAACATCGTATATTTGCAATCAATACATGTGGCTTATGTAACTTATCTTAATATTTTTTTCTAGGTAGGTAGTTTACATCTTTCAGTCTCTTGGCAGATGGTAGTTACCTACTAGAGAGGTACGATTCAAGACCATGGCATGGCTGTTGTTCAAACAACAAATAATCAGCAAATACATGACCTAAATTATTGGGGCCATCATTAGAGTGTGTGGAGCAATATACTTTAATTAGCCTCTTGTGTAGGTAAATACAAGTTTAAAGACTAATATACGTAATATTAGGAATACAAATAACACAATACTCATGATTATAAAATTATTTATTCCTTGTTTTGTTTGAAATCATTACATTTTTATTCTTCATGCTTCATCATTTTCAAATAAATCTTTGTGACTTAGAGTAGACATCAATTTTGATGTATTTTGTAATTTTCTTATAATGGCAGTAATTGCGGGGATAATTTTTTTTAATTTCCTCAAGAGGTTACACCACCTCCAAAGGGTCTGTATTGTCCAGTTTCGCAATTGGCTTAATTCTAGACACATATTTTTTTAATAAATGCTATCACAAGCGAAGTAATACCTGCGATTTGATACAAGCAATGTATATTTAACTTAAATATTATACAAAAGAAAATAAATAAAAATTAGAATAATAGAAAAAATAAAAACAAGGCAGAAATACGCTTAAAATAAATATAACAAATATTATAAGTGACATATAATGACATATATAATATTAGAAATATAATAAACAAAAGGTAAAAGAAAATATAAGTTAATGTAAATCCACTTAATCTTAAAACTAGTTTATAGCTAGTATAGTTTATAGCTTTATACTATGGTATATTATCTATGCGCGGGGATAAGTTTATCTACTGTCGATATTATATCCACCATAGGCTCATGCTCGCACGGTGGATAAAGCTTTGACGTAGGGATAAGACAATTTTATCCCTTGTCAGTGGATATAATCGGTGGATAAAATTTTTATCCCCTGGTCATGCTAGCCCGGCTGAGCCGTTTAATAATTATATTGAAGAATTAAAAAGAGCAATCCCAAATAATTTTGACAACGTCATAATGAAACGGCCTGGTAGCACCGTTGTTGCCGACGCGCCTATAAGAATATTTCAATTTATTAGTTAACAGATTACGAATAGCTTCTAAAAAGCAAATTATCGAGCAACAATATTCTAATAAGAAAATGCTTAGTTGAATCTTAAAGAAATATCGAATTAATGATATGAAGGTCTTGGGTTCGACTCCCAGGCCGGAACAGTTTATCGTTTCTTATAATATCTTTTAATAAATTCATATAGGGAATTTTTAAGATATAAATTATGTTACCGGATTTGTTCCCCGGTTGAAATCATCTTTCCAATGATGTTAATTTAAAGAAATATTAAAATAAAGTTAGAGACCGGATTTGTTCCCCGGTCGAGATAATCGCTGTGCATAAGTAGAATTAATGGAAAATAATTGCATAAGTATTGTCTTATGTAAGTTTGATATGTTTTGTATGAAAACAAATGCCTATTTTCAATGTATTGATTTATGAAATATTTGTCTATGTTATCTGATAAGAAACATGATAACTGATAAGAATCTGATTAGAAATAGTTTTCAACGTTAGAGAATTGTGTAAAAGCATTTATTCACCTATTATTGTTGATATTAGACTTTCCATTTTTACTGATAGTCGATAGCCGTGCAAAAGTTAGTTGTTAAAATAGTGTGAAATCATAGACGCACGCTAGCCACGTACTTAGGAGGCCAAATATGTAGAAATATAAATATTTGCAATTTCAGCGATTTATGTATGTAATGACTTGTAAAATATTTCAGATTAATTGTACGTGTAAAAAAGGTGAATTCTGTGTTATTTTTATGTGAAAATTCCTGTGAATCAGTGAAATAATGATAGTTTTGTATAAGAAATTTAAAAGTGTTTTAATAGTGAAATGTATAGAGAAAATGTAAATTAAACTTTTGTGTTGGTTAAGATATGTATAATTTCAAGTGGGAAACATTGTTTTAACTTTCTATGTTAAATATTTAAGAAATTTCAACTTTGAACATGTGAGTAAAATAGGCATATTTTGTTAAATAAATAAAAGGTTTTTTGTGATATAAAAATGTAACGTGTATCGAAGTAAAGATATTTTTTGTGCTATCTTTATAAGTAAATTGTATAAATGTATGTCTTATACAAAATAAATTATTGAGAAAACCGTGAGAGAGTGATAGTACAAATTGATGTAATTAAGTTGCGCAGGCGCGCAAATGGCGCGGCTCACTTTCGCGTATAGCTCAGGGGTAGCTCATTAAACGAGGTTTCTTGCAAGTCATCGTATTGCCGAAACCCGGGAAGGACAGGCGTAGAGCCGCCAACTACAGGCCGATCACGCTGCTACCGCATATAGCTAAACTGTGCGAAAGATTACTGTTAAGACGTCTCCGCCCGTGCATTCAACTTCGGGCGGAGCAACATGGATTCAGGAGGGGTCACTCAACAGCAACACAGCTGACCAGAGTGCTGCACCTGCTTGCGGCCGAACACAACCGTGGCCGCATATCGTTGGGCGTCTTTCTCGATATCGAGAAGGCGTTCGACCGGGTGTGGCACACAGGATTACTCTACAAGTTAGACGTAAAAACAAGTATCCCTCCTGCTATATTGCGGCTAGTGGCGTCTTTCCTGGAAGGCAGGAAGCTCTACGTCTGCGTAGAGGACGCCGAGTCCGCAATAAAGACCATATCAGCTGGTGTGCCACAGGGCAGCTGTCTATCTCCAGCCCTGTACGCGGCGTACACTAATGACATACCTACCCTGGCAGGACACTTGCACCAATGGGAGGACGACGTCGAACAAGCGCTGTTTGCGGATGACAGCGCATACTTTACGTCGTTGAAAGTTAAGTTAAGTTAAGTCGTTAAGAGCCCACATAGCAGCTGCCAGGATGCAACGTCTGCTGGACCTGCTGCCACCATGGTTGGATGAGTGGAGGATGGCCGTCAATGTTAGCAAGACGACCGCTCTACTCACTCGCCGCTATAGAAATCTACCACCACCGCTAACCCTCGGAGGCCAGGAGATCGCATATGAGAAGGCCGTGACCTACCTTGGATGTCGGATTGACAGGATGTTGCGTATGACTGCGCACGTCGACTCTGCTATACGCAAAGCTCGATGTGCGCGGGCAATGCTCCGCCCTGTCCTGACATCCAAGTTACCGACAAAGTCGAAGTTAACTATTTACAAAACATACATAAGACCCCTGCTAACATACGCTGCTCCGGCCTGGTATGCACTCCTGAGCGATCATCAGAAGCGGCGACTTCAGGCCCAGCAGAGTTTGTCATTACGAACCATAGTCGGAGCGGGTCGCTACGTCCGTAACGACGTTATAGCGGCCAACTTGAAGATGGAGAGCCTGCATGAATTCGTGGTCCGGTTGACGCGTGGTATGTTCGACCGTGCCGACAACGGGCCACATGAACACCTCAACGGCTTCGCGCCGTTGCATGCAAGGCCGCCGGACGGGCGACCTTATCCAAGAGAACTCCTCCCTATATAGATTAGGGAGTTGAGTAAATCCCACAATGCCGCAGAAAGGCCAACTTTGACATAATAATTGTGTTAAACACAATTATTTAGATAACCACCATTTATTATAACTTAACCGACCGCGACAAAAGTCGCCTAAACATTGCCTTTAACATCAAGGCGCCCAGGACCGGCACACTGTAGTGTGCCGTGAGGAACATCCGGGTAAAGGGGTACACCCCGAGGCCCGGACCTGCACGGCATTATGCCCTGCAGAGGACAACAACGACGTTGCAATTCGTTCGGGGAAGTTTCGGAAAAGTTCGGAGAAACTTCGGAAAAAGTGCAAGACCAGCAGTCAATAAGAAGAAAAAGTGTAGGGAAATGATAGGGAAAAGTGATTACTCTCTCACGGAACGGTTTGAAGATAATTGCTGTTTTATTCCCAAGAAATTCGTCCCTCGAAATTATACAGTCCACATCGAAGAATTAAGGCGTTGGGACCGGGACGACTTCGGAAGACCCGTAATCCCCGCCTGAACCTATTTTCTGAAAAGGAAGAGGTTATCGCCCTTGTGTGTTACTCCGTTGCGGAGATCACATACGTTGTTCCCGAACCCAACGTAGGCGTTATAGGAGGCCGGATCGAGAGAAGCCTCGATTCCTCCCTTCTGTTTCTTAGTTGAACGTTTAAGCCTGACTGGGTTCCTTTTCAAGAGGACCTTGCGACCCTGGTTCCTTTTCAACCGTGTTGCAAATTTTATAAACCATTGATTTTTCTCTGCTTTGCTCCTGTTTTCCTCATGATTATTTATTTAAAATTATTTACGTGATTTAGGAAACTTCAACGATAAAATTTAATAACCGAGAATTCAGAGAAGGAAAAAATGTATAAATCATTTTACAAAACTCAAAGATATTTGATTGACAAATAAAAACTATTGTTAATATGTATGTATTTCGCAACATTCGTTTTATAACAATAATCATCATAGGTACAACCCTAGCGCATTCGTGCGAAGATGTGCTTGCACATGAGTCGCATGGCAGGCAACACAATCTCGACTCTTCGTGCGCGTACTTACGGTACATTTTCTTCTCGCTGCGAGCAGCAGATATTGTTATTAAGATTTTTGTAGGCTGATGTATCTATTGGTAAACTATTTATTAATCTGTGCTTTTACGTAAACCGAAGAATTATGAAGTTATCTTTATTTCATTACAAAGTGTATAGTTTTTTTATCACTAATTTAAATTTGAATCTTTCAAACAAGGCAAAATATTAAAAAATAACCAGTATCAACTTTTTACGTGACGTCGTTTCAATGATATGTCGCTATGTACCTTACCGTAGTGTTTGGTTGAATAAAATTCATTTTTATGCAAATAATCGGCAAAAATATTCAAATAATCGAATCATTAATTTTTTTAATGCATTATTTGTTTAATTAAACTTTTATTTTTAAAATTCCTTAAATTACGTGAGTCATGAATAAAACAAGTTTATTTTTGTTTACTTTGTCAACGCAAATTTGAGTAGGCAAAATAACTCTAACTACTAACTACAAGGCCGCGTTAAAAAAAACCAGTACGTAATTTCAATCTCCCGCCATTTTGGGAGCACACTGTGCGTAATTTTGTGATTTTGTGTTTGTCTTCTTATTTTGTGACTCGGTTTTAACTTTTTGAACTGTTTCTTCTATATTCGTTGAAGCATATGCCAATGTCAGAATGGGTTTATTGGGCAAAAGTGGTATAAAAAACAAAAAATAATTATTATGGATGACTTTGAAAGAGACATTAAAATTTTGGCTGCATTATTAAAAATCAAATAAGAATTAATCTAAACAACGACAGTTCAACTAGTTCAGAGTTCCCCAAACTTTTTTGTGTCGTAGACCCCTTGCCATGTTTTTCCGTGTTGGGTAGACCCCCTACTTACCTAATATTGATTTCCTGTAAATTTCTAACTGTAGTGAAGTTTAGTGTTAAAAACTTAAAGTAAAAACACATGTTAATTTATACATTTATTAATTGAATTTAAATTAAAACTACTCAAAATAAAATTTTGTACCTGTTATGTAAAATATACGTACCATTAAATAAACATAAAATAAACTATAAATAAAATAACATAAGCAATAAGTCAATATTTTTAGTGAGAAGGATGAACCTGATGCCTTAATAATAAATTATCAACATTTGGCGTCAATTTTGTAAGGGTTAATCTTAAATCTCCTCGGCTAATGATGTCCAGTCTGTTTCTTTTTTCGTTAGGAGATTGGTAATAGCGCTGGACCCCCCTTCCACTAGGTATGACGATGGAAAGGAAATTAAAAATTTCCTCGCTATATTCCATAATACGGGATAAGTAACGGGTATGTTTTTTTGCTGCCAGAATTGCTAATATCCGTTTTTAAACTGAACCTTAAGTTCTTCGTTTGTACTTAGTTCAGTCAGTTCCTCTTGTATTATGACATTCGTTTCTTCTATGTCACCATATGGATTAATTATCCACGGTGGTATTACCATAGTCAAAATATCCTCAAACCTAGATTCAAAATGTGAACAGAGGGCATTTAAATGTTGAACGTAAGTTGAAACGTCGTATTCCTGGCAGCTTGTTTGTGACAAATAGGGGAACTGAAAAAATTCGCCCCGTCCAATATTTTGCTTCATTAGTTTAACTCTGGCAAGAAACGCTGATAAGATGGACTTTGTTTTAATTAAATTTAAACTGTCGCCTTGTAATTGCAAATTAACCATATTAAATTTTGTAAACAAATCTGTTAAATAGGCGATGTCTGTTTTCCTCTTCATTAAATTTTCTTTTAAATTTTTATCTTTAGTATCCAGAAATTCTAAAATAGTCTCAAAAAGTGAAAAAAAAATCTTGTCAAACATAAGCCTTTCGACAGCCAGCGTACTTCAGTGTGAAGGAGTAATTGATGAAAGTTTTCGTCATTTTCTTCACAAAACTGCGCAAATAACCGCGTATTCAACGCGTTGCTTCGGATTCGGTTGCTCTAATATTACATTTGATGAAGGTATTGCTTTTTCAATGAAGTAATCCTTCAAAACATGAAATATTGATTCACCTTTAGTGTCGGTTATCAAAGTTCTCGCGAAGAGCAGTTCTTCGTAGATTTCTTGATTCATAATAAAACGAACATATGCCAATAATAATGCTGCATTATCAGGTAAAGTTGACTCGTCCAGTTGTATAGAGAAATGGGTCGTTTGCAAATAATTACATAAGAAGCTTTCAATATCAGAATTCATTTCATCAATACGTCTTTCAACAGTATTGTTGCTTAAGGGAATTTGTGGCGGTGTTGGTGTGCGTGCCGCAAGCGAAACACACCGAAGCTTAAATCACGCTATCAACATTCCGAATCATAAACAGCATATATAGAACATCTCCGAACTATCACAAGGAGTGTCGGCCGCTCCCCGGGCAGAACACCTTGCCCGGCGGGAGATCTCCCCTTTTCCTTCCACGGCCACAGTGGTGACCATCCTACGTGATCTGAACACGCAACCAACAACCTTCGGAAACTACAACTTCAAGCCTTCGACATTATCCTCAAGAACCCCTACCATTCACTACTGAGAATCGTCTTCTGCAGTCTTCAGTTCCTGCAAGGCAGTCCAACTTGTCTTCATCTCGACTCACCGCAGATTTATAAGGCAGACTTCTGGCACTTGCTCCGGCACATCGTTCTCACCGGCATCACTTGCCAGTGCGTAGTACGGCATGCATCATACATCGGCGTATCATTTGCACCGATGTCACTTGCCCTTACGCACACAGCATGCATTCCCCACCGGCATTAAGGACGCACCGGCAATCGGACTGCACTATTGACCTCCGGTCTGAGCAGGGGGGTGATGTGGCGGCGATGATGTGGAAACACACCGAAGCTTAAATCACGCTATCAACATTCCGAATCATAAACAGCATATATAGAACATCACACGGAGTGTCGGTCGCTCCCCGGGCAGAACACCTTGCCCGGCGGGAAATCTCCCCTTTTCCTACTACGGCTACAAATTCTTTTAATGATATCAGATGCAGGTTTGTGTAAAACAGTTTTTAAAACCTCTTCAACGGCTGGCAAAATTAACTTCTCTCCGATAGTATGCAGTTTTCCGGATTTTGCTATAAGTAACGAGATATTGTAAGACGCCCGCAAACCATCATTATTTCTTTGTGACGTCGAAGCGAACATTCTGTCCAGTGTAGTTCTCTTCTGAAGTTTATCTTTGAGTGTTTGAAAGTATTTCAAATCTTTCTCTGTTTTATCAGGGTGGCATTTTCTCAGATGATCTTGCAGTTTAGATGGTTTCATAGCGTCATTGCCCAAAACTTTGTTGCATAAAAGGCACATAGGCAATTGTTTGTCCGGCAATGATGGAACGAAGTCAAATTTCAAATAATCGACACTGTACTGTCTACATTTCTTTTTAGATTTGGACATGCCATCAGTCATCTGTGAGCAAAGTTAAATTATTTAAATAAGAGAAAATCCAGCAGCTGTATATTAAAAATATTTTTTGATTTTTCCGAAAACATTCCATAATTCGAACATCTTCTTGCAACAATTAGCTCGAATTACGGAGATTTCACTGTAATTATAATACCGATTGCTAAAACTTTCAAAAAGAAACTATTGAGGAGTACTCGTGTAATTTTGCATGATTGAATATTAAAATACTAATAACTAAAGTCATGATTGGCGTAATTTATCTATCTTTGCTAACTACGAGTACAAAACTAAAATTTAATAAAAAATAATGTACTTTTCTCCAGCACTCTCAAACAAAATAACACTGACTCACTATAATATGTCTATCTGTTTATATTTCTTAAAATATTTTCTTAGCACTTTCCTTTTCAAGATACAGGAAAAGAATAAACGTATTTGTCCCACATTCGTATTTATAGAGTGACGAATTGAACAAGTCAGTGCAAGGTAGCGAACCTCTGAGACTGCGACTCTCAGGGTTTTACAAGTTCAAAATGTATTGCGACCACAAAGCGAATACCAACATCCTACAACTTACACAATTTTATAAACACATATAATAAAATTTTTACTTCATAGGTACTTTTATAAATAATATATATGTTTTGATATTATAAGATAGTATGATGTAAGTCCCCCATTTTCATTTCATGGACCCCCATTTTCATTTCATTTTTTTTTTTTTTTTTTTTTTTTTTTTATAGAAGAGGGGGCAAACGAGCATGCGGCTCACCTGATGTTAAGTGACTACCGCCGCCCATGATCAACCGCAACACCAGGAGAATTGCGGGTGCGTTGCCAGCCCTTTAGAAAGGAGTAAGCTCTTTTCTTGAAGGTCCCCAGGTCGTATCGGTCCGGAAAAATCGCCGGTGATAAACTATTCCACAGACATTATTCATGGACCCCCAATTTTTTTTTGCTGACGTAGACCCCTTGCAAGTTGTCATAGACCCCTAGGGGTTGATATAGACCACTTTGAGAATCACTGAACTAGTTGAACTGAAAGTGATTTATTAAATTTACTTTTAATCTAGTTCCAATCTTAAATTTTTATAACCTTACCTCTAGATACACACAACTTCGTATTTTTTGTTACAGCAGTAACAAAAAATACGAAGAAACTGATAAATCTTGTGTTTTAAATTATCCGTTTCCTAAATTATTCTGATATTATTTAAACCAAACTGTAAATGATTACCAACTCTAAATAATCAATATCGATTTTTTAATGAATCGAATATTCTACGCTCCCATTTTTTGGCTGGCATGCTTGGTGCAATAAGTCTGACAGCTGTCAAAATGTATTTCTTAGATTTGGTTGACTATAGAAGATCACCAGCCGAGCGACCGCGACGGAAACCGTACGGGTGGTCACTAATCAGCTGGTGATTTTCAAGGTACCGTATGAGCTTGCTGTTAATAATACATTCGATTATTTTAGAGAACAAGGAGTTGAAGGCGATAGGCCTATAGTTGGACAGATAAGAGCGGTTACCTTATTTAGGGATCGGGGGAGTAGCACGTCCTTGACAGCACTGAATATGAAACTGAAGAGTGAAGACAGATCAAGACTGGTGTATTTTTAAAAAACTGCTAAAAACAACAATCTATATTTTTATCAATTTATATCTTGGGCTTGCCCTAGTTTGGAGCTCTAGCTTCGCCACTGAAAGAGAGAGCCCAGTAGATCGGCTTTGTCCTTTGTGGCATGGGCCATTGAGTCATCCTCCCCGTGCAGAGATGGAAGAGATAGCTGGCAGAAGTTCGCTTGGACAGACCTTGGCGAGAGACCAGAATGCACGTGTTCCCGAGGGAAGACGAACAAGTTTCTCGGCTCTGACTTTGCTTTGACAATGACACTTTTGAAGGACCTGGAAGTAGAATTATACTTCTTTTTAAGAACGCTGGTATTTACATCCGGACACGTCGATGCGCGAGCAGAGGCCTGGTAATACTCATGCTTATGATGTAATGCAATTTTGAAGGAGCGACCAAACCAAGGCTGGCTTCTGCCTCCGATAGGTACCACATATGGTGGAATAAATACTACTACAAAACCTACTTTTACTACATAACCTACAAATCAAAAAAACATAAATTAAATTAAAACCCCAGGTCCTGCAAGAATATGATTTATTGACATACTTATCAAATATTCAAAATAATACATATTTGAATTTTGTTCACGCCGGGCCTAAACTTGTATGGAATCAAGTTCATCTCCTTTTGAATAAGAAGGTTTGCTTAAAATGTTTTTCTTAAAATGAGGTGTAGTATTTGACAGATTTCATAGCGGGGAAGTTAATTATTTATATTAATTAATATTAATAAGTTAATTATTAAAACTAAATAAAAATGTTAAAAATGTGCAAACAATTAAAGAAAAAACCACAGAGGCATTGTTTTGTGTATTAATATAATACTCTAGAGACCGACCAACTTTTAATAAAAACTAAATTAACAATTTTAAATGATATTTTGTAACAAAAATTTTAAGTCAATGTCAACTAGCGACATCTGGTGAGCGCAAGATTATTGCGTACATTAGCCCTCATTACGTTGGTTTCAGCTAGGATGGAACTTCCTTCTTTGCCTATGCTACTGTAGGAATGATTTGTTTAGCAGGCACTGATTTAAAAGATCTGGTATGTTTTATATAATGTATTGTTGCGCGGCTAAGTTGACATCTCATCTCATGGCACTAGCGCCATCTAGTGTCGGGTAACAGAGCGAGGAGAGAGCTTTCCAGAAAATGACATGACTAATTTTTACCGACAGCGCCATCTAGTATCATATTGAAGAACTAAACTTTCTAGAAGCTCGATCTTTCCGCGCTTGGTATTTACTCGAATATTCTGGAATATTCTGGATGTTTTCGTGGAAGAGCCCTATATAAAGGCGCTGCAATACGCGATCGGGGAAGTATTGAATTCGGCGAGACAAGCGAAGCTTCGGAGCGAAATAAAGTGAATTAGTGTGAAAAATTATTAGTGTTTTAACTTTTAATTTGTGTAAAGAAAATTAAAGTGTTAATTTAGGTAATTTTATCGGCAATTTTTACTGTCACGAACCTCAAGCTCGTAACAATTGGTGTCAAAAGTGGGATTAAATCATGCCGATTTTACCTAAGGAGGAATCAGAGGGTGTCCGTACCCGAAGTCAACGCCAGCTGGAGACGGACCAGAGGAGGTTAGGTGGTGCAACGCCGCAGACGTCGGAGGGCCAACTGCCAGCCACGGAGGCTGCCGGCCCGTCAGTAGCTCCTACATCTGCAGTACCTGACTTAGGTGCTCTGATGGCCATGCTACAGGAGCAGCTGCAGCGCGGACGAGAGGAACAGGCCCGTCTGTTGAAAGAGCAGCAGGAGGAACAGGCTCGCCAACAGGAGGAACAGGCTCACTGACAGGAGGCACAGGGTCGCCGACAGGAGGAACAGGTCCGTCAGTTGGAAGAGCAGCTGCGGGCCGGACAGGATGAACAGGCCCGCCGACAAGAGGAACAGGTCCGTCGTTTGGAAGAGCAGCTGCGGGGCGGACAAGAGGAACAGGCCTGTCAGCTGGAAGAGCAGATGCTCCTCATGAAGGACCTTCACGCTACCTTCGGGAAGGAGATAAAGGAGGTGAAGGATAGAGTTGCTCAGCATGACAACCGCCTGTTGGAAGCTGAAAACCGAATCGAGAAAGCTGAAACCCGAATCGACCAAGTAAACAATCGGGTTAACAACGTAATGGCTGACATGAAGAAATCACTGGACGAACTCAAACTTGGAGATGGAGCTACAGCTCCCGTAGTAGCTACGTGGGTTCAAAGTGCCACCGTTCGACGCTACCTTTGAGAAAGAGATAAGGCAGGTGAAGGATAGGGTTGCTCAACACGACAACCGTCTGTCGGAAGCTGAAACCCGAATCGAAGAACATGAAACCCGAATCAACCATGTGAACAATCAGGTTGACAACGTGATGGCTGACGTGAAGAAAACGCTGAACGAACTCAAACTTGGGGATGGAACTACAGCTCCCGTAGTAGCTTCAGCACCTTCGCTACGTGGGTTCAAGGTGACACCGTTCTACGGGACTTCTTCCTGGTCAGCCTACAAAATCCAGTTCGAGGCTGTTATGAAGGCGAACGGCTGGAATAAAAGTCAGGCCATGACTGCTCTCACACTAGGCCTGCGCGACCAGGCCTTAACAGTTCTGGAAGCTCTCGGTGAGGAAGTGACTTATGAGCAACTCCTTGAGGCATTGGAGGCGAGATATGGCGACGCTCACCTGGAACACGTCTTTCGTGCGCAGCTTAAAGATCGCGTGCAGCGCATCAACGAAAACCTGCAGCAGTGGGCTCTAGAGGTGGAGAAGCTGATGAGAAAAGCATACCGGTCTGTACCTACGCTCATTGAAGGGAACCTGGTGCAGTAATTCATCGACGGCATCCGCGACCTGGAAGTCAGAGCTGCTGTGAGGCTCGGGCACCACGAGACGCTTAAGGACGCCTTGGCCCATGCACTGGAGGTGGAAGCCGTGCGGCAGGATCATCGTTCCCATCGCGTCAGGGAGGTTGCAGCAGCTACAGTTCGCGACCGCAACAAAGGATACAGCTCTAGGTGCTATGGCTGTGGGGAAAAGGGCCATCTTCGATCCAGCTGCCCTAAGCGAACCCTAGAAAGGGAAGGTGAACGATCTCAGGAGGGTAGTGCGGCCAACAGCACCGCCCAGCAGCAGCAGGGAAACGAGTAAAAGCCAGAACTGCGGGGCGGGTGCTGGCTGATGTTAAAAGAGCCCCAAGGATCTCGATCTCACAAACCCATGATGGGAATAGTCTAATCATCAAGGGCGAGGTCAACGGAACCGTGTAAACTGACCATAGACACTGGAGCCTCTCGTACGGTTGTTAGTTCCCAACTTATAAGTCAGTTCCTTGGGGACTCAATATCGCATACAACCGAGAACGTATTAATTTCGTAACAGCCACCGGTCAGTGTATACCCGTCCGTGGAGAGAAGGAGATGGTGTTGAAGCTAGGCAACCTGATCTATCTGCATAATGTCATCGTGGCTGATATAATGGACGAATGCATCCTAGGCCTAGACTTTATGAGGAATAATTGTTGTGAGATCGACGTTAAGCAAGGTGTTTTGAAATGTGGGCAGGAGGAACTTTTTATGGAAGGTGCGTTACCAGGGAACGTGTACAGCATTAAGAAGATTGTTCTTCCGCCGAGATCGGAAACGATTGTTCCGGTTAGTCTTCCTCGAAATGCTGGGCAACCTCACCGTTGTGTACTTGTGGAAAGGGTAAACAATGACCTTCCATGGAAAGTAGCTCGAACCTTGATCAGGACCACTGACATCTCGGGAGTACGTGTGCTGAACCTTTGTGACCGGGAAAAGATTATAAAAAAAGGCACACTGGTTGGTACTTGTGAGGAAGTGGATTGGTTACGTCGGTGCCAATATATATCGAGTGGGACCCTCAGCAAGGATTCAGAAACGAGAGTGATCACACTTTTGGAAGACTGTCGCAGTGTTCTCTCCCTGAACGAAATGGTCAAGGCGAAGAAGTTGTTACTCGAGTACGCCGATGTATTCTCATCAAACGATGCTGACATGGGAAGGACTGGCTCAGTTTAACACAAAATAAACACAGGAGAAGAATTGCCTATCCGTCAGCGGCCAAGAAGGTTGCCGGTAGCACGTGAAAAGGAAGTGGAAACCATGATTGAGGGACTGGTGAAGGATGGTATTATTGAACCTTCATCTAGTCCATGGTGTTCACCCGAGGTGCTGATAAAGAAGAAGGATGGAAGCATGCGGTTCTGTATTGATTACCGCCGTCTGAACGACGTTACAAAAAAGGACAGCTATCCCTTGCCAAGAATTGATGACACGCTGGACATGCTTACAGGAGTAAAGTAGTTTAGCATTCTGGATCTAAAAAGTGGCTACGGGCAAGTTGAAATTGACCCTAAGGACAAGGAGAAAACTGCGTTCTCGACGGGAAAGGGTCTGTGGCAATTTAAAGTAATGCCGTTTGGGTTGTGCAATGCTACAGCAACGTTTGAAAGGCTGATGGAACTTGTACTTACCGGGCTAATTGGCGATGCCTGTCTGGTCTACTTGAATGACATCATCATCGTAGGCCGAACGTTTGAGGAACACCTTCAAAACCTGGAACGCGTGCTCATGAAGATTCAGAGTGCCAATCTCAAGTTGAGTCCGAAGAAATGTTCACTATTCAAACGGCAAGTTAACTTTTTGGGGTATGTAGTATCGGAAGAAGGTATCCGCAGAATCCGCGGATCCAGAGAATCGCGAAAATCGCCGCTGTCAAGGATTGGCCAGTTCCAAAAAACAAGACGCAGGTTAGAGCATTTTTGGGTTTGTGCTCCTATTACCGGCGATTTGTGAAGAACTTTGCAGATATAGCCAAACCTCTGCATAAGCTAACCGAGGAGAAGCGACATTTCTGCTGGGATGAAAGTTGCAATATCGCATTCCAGGAGCTCAAGGACCGTCTGTGCAAAACACCTATTTTGGGATACCCTGATGCAAGCAAAGAATTTATAGTTGACACAGACGCAAGTGATATAGGACTTGGCGGTGTGTTGTCTCAACGTAATGGTGACCAAGAGGTCGTGATAGCGTACTTCAGCAAGTCGTTGTCAAAACGGGAAAGGAACTATTGTGTCACAAGACGCGAATTGCTAGCTGTAGTAAAGTCGTCGCAGCATTTTAGCAAATATCTTCTGGGACGAAAATTTCGCTTAAGAACTGACCATGCTGCACTAAAATGGCTATTGCAGTTAAAAAATCCAGAAGGACAAGTTGCGAGGTGGATTGAACTACTGCAGGAATACGACTTTGAGATCGAACATCGCAGCGGGAAATCTCATGGCAACGCAGATGCATTGTCACGAAGACTTTGTCCTGAAGATTGCAAACATTGTACTAGGCAGGAGAGTAAGGAAGTGGTATCCGTGAGGATGCTCAGGACAGACCACCTCAGAAACGAGTGGAAGCTTACTACATGCACAGCAGGAAGATCCGGACATCAAGCCGATTCTGGAATGGATGAAGGCCAGTGCTCCCAAGCCCAAGTGGAGCGACGTCTCAGCGATGAGTTCGACCACTAAAAGCTATTGGGCCCAAATGGACAGCTTGCTGCTTCAGGATGGAGTTCTGTGCCGTAAATGGGAAAATGTTCGGGGAGACAGCTGTCACTTGCAAATGGTTGTCCCTAAAGCTAAAGTACCGGATGTTCTACAGCTGTACCATAATGATTGTTCCGGAGGCTATCTGGGAGTTAAACGAACTCTACTGAAGATCCGAGAACGGTTTTATTGGGTCCACTGTCGAAACGATGTCGAGGACTGGTGTCGCAAATGTACAAGTTGTGCGGCTGTAAAGGGACCTCAGACTCGTAATAGAGGTGCATTGAAGTTGTACAATGTTGGTGCACCATGGGAGAGAATAGCCATTGACGTGGCGGGGCCGTTTCCGGAGAGTGAAAGCGGTAACAAGTATTTCATGGTTGTGATGGATTACTTCAATAAGTGGCCAGAAGTCTTCGCCACTCCAAATCAAGAAGCTTCAACAGTTGCAGATATACTAGTTCATGAAGTCTTCTGTCGTTTTGGAGTACCTTTGGAGATTCACAGCGATCAAGGAAGGAATTTTGAGTCTCAAATATTCCAGGAAACTTGCCGAGTGATGGGTACTCATAAAATAAGAACGACTTCTTATCACCCGCAATCTGATGGAATGATAGAACAATTTAATCAGACATTGGAGAGGTACCTAGCAAAAGTTGTAGACAATCGGCAACGAGATTGGGACAAGCACATACAACCGTTTTTGTTGTCATATCGAAGCGCTGTTCACGAAAGTACAGCAGTGACACCAGCTTTCGCAAACTTTGAAAGAGAATTACGGCTGCCTGCACACCTGATCACCGGGATACCACCTGATGCTCCACGCAGTATAACCGATTATGCAAATGACTTGCGGAACAAAATGAATGACGTTTATGAGCACGTCAGACAATCGGGCCAGCAAATGTCTGAAAAGATGAAAACCCGGTACGACCGCAAAATGAACAACAAAGGGTTCGACGAAGGTTCACTTGTGTGGTTGCACAATCCAGTCCGCAGCAAAGGGAAATCTCCTATTCAAGCTAAATGGGACGGTCCGTACCGGATTGTGACCAGGATCAACGATGTAACCTACCGGATACAGAAAGGCGCAAGAGGGACTCCTAAGATCGTCCATGTGGATCGCCTGGTGCGTTATTATGGGGCCGATAATGCTCGGGACGAGCATTTCTTAGGAGGGGGCAGTGTTGCGCGGCTAAGTTGACATCTCATATCATGGCACTAGCGCCATCTAGTGTCGGGTAACAGAGCGAGGAGAGAGCTTTCCAGAAAATGACATGACTAACTTTTTTACCGACAGCGCGATCTAGTATCAAATTGAAGAACTAAATTTTCTAGAGGCTCTACACTCGATCTTTCTGCGCTTGGTCGGTTGGCGCGCGTATTTACTCGAATGTTCTGGAATATTCTGGATGTTTTCGTGGAGGAGCCCTATATAAAGACGCTGCAATACGCGATCGGGGAAGTATTGAATTCGGCGAGACAAGCGAAGCTTCGGAGCGAAATAAAGTGAATTAGTGTGATAAATTATTAGTGTTTTAAGTTTTAATTTGTGTAAAGAAAATTAAAGTGTTAATTTAGGTAATTTTATCGGCAATTTTATTGTCACGAACCTCAAGCTCGTAACAATATAAATCGCGTCGATTTTTTTTGCGTTAAATTTTTAAAAATTTATACCCATTCTAAAGGTGGTGATTACCTGTGTCTATACATTGTATATTATAATTGTGATAAAAATCAATAAGGGGACTGAAAGTAAGTAAATAAGAACATTTTTATAACTTTTATAATTGTGTGTCTGTTTCATTATGAAATCTATATGATATTTTCAAAAAATAGATTCGAATGAATGTCAACTGCGCAAGAAATTCTCAGAAATAGTAATAAAATTGTTTGTGTGTAAAATTACGTTCTATAATAATATATTTATACCTACTTAAAATAGGTAACGACAGAAAAAAAGAATATGTTTTCCTTAAACTAAAAAAATTTGTTTTCTGCCAAACGTAATAGATGTCGTTGCACAAATGAATCCTTTCCCGAATTGCGGTGCTAAGATTCATTGCATTTGAGACAATGGCCACGATCTAAGATCTTGATGGTCCCCCCTTTTTTCAAGCTAGCATCTCGCTGCGTGGAAGCGCTCTAAACTACTCAACTAACTAGCTCAAAAGCAAGTCCCGCCCACTGTCTGGTCTGGTCTGTAGGTAGTAATAATAGTTGACCCAATCCACCAAAGAATTCGATAGAAAAACAAATTTATAAAAAGTAATTTGTAATAAATAATTTAGTCTGTTTCGTCTTGCTAACTCGAGTTGCATTACTCGAACTTAGTTCGAGTTGTATGAATTTCAACTCAAGTTACCTCGAGTCTGAATTTTTGCCGAGTAAGCACATCTATTGGGTGCAACATCGCTCATAAAAAACCTCGAAGTATAAGTAATATAATAATAAAACATTATATTTATGTTATTTTAGGAAGTTTTACGCTATTTATTTTTACACATATAATATTATCGATTAATTATTAATTTTTAACTGAAAAGAATTATCATGTTCATAATCATTACAGCCTTTCACAAGTCCACTGCTGAACATAGGCCTCCTCCAAGGAGTGCCACAAAGCAAGGTCTCGAGCCACCTGCATCCATCGACTTCTTGCATGTCTTACCAGGTCATTACTCCATCTAGTGGGGGGTCGCTCTAAACTATGCCTACCGATACGAGGCTGCCATTTGATAACCTTTTTTCCCCATTGGTTGTCGGTTCTTCGAGCTATATGACCGGCCCATTGCCACTTCAGCTTACTAATCCACTGGGCTGTGTCGGTCACTCTGGTTTTACTGCGGATATGCTCGTTTCTGTGTCTATCACGCAGAGAAACTCCGAGCACAGCCCTCTCCATAGCTCGCTGAGCGACCTTGAGCGTCCTCATATGGCTAGCAGTGAAGGACCACGTCTCAGAGACATAAGTCATCACTGGCAACACGTACTGCTTGTACTTTTATGGAATACCTGACGAGAAGATGTGTCGTATTTTCCCGAACACTAAGTCTGAGTCGAGTCGAATCCGTCGATTGACCTCTCGGTCGAAGTTGGACTTATCTAGTCGGACTATTTGTCCCAGGTAAACGTTCTCGCCAAAAACTTCGAGCTTAGTAATCGCAACAACTACCGGCACAGGTGTGACATGGAAATTAAACATTATTTTTGTTTTGTCCATGTTCATCTTAAGACCACTATTGAGGTCATTGGGCATAGTTCTGAGGTTCTCCAGCAATTTTGACATAAGGACTATATCGTCGGCAAATCAAAGGTAAGTCTGTCTTACACCTCTCTGCAGTTGGATAGGTTTCGTACTCTGGTTCTGTACTCGGATAGCCATCGTAGCCCTACTGTACAAACACTTTAGCACTTCGATATACCGACGGTCAACTTGGCACCGCTGAAGGGACTGTAGCACCGCCCAAATTTTGACGGAATCAAAGGCTTTCTCATAGTCCACATACGCCAGGCAAAGTGGCAGATTGTACTCTTCGGTTTTCTGAACAACCTGCCGCAGGTTATGTATGTGGTCTTTAGTACTGAAGCCCTTTCGGAAACCGGCTTGTTCGGGAGGCTGGAAGTCTTCGAGTCTGCGGGACGATTCGTAATTACTCTCGAAAACAGTGTTTATATGCGGCTCAGAAGGGACATCGCTCTGTAGTTTTTCAAGAGAGTGTTCTTGCCTATTTTGAAGAACAAGACCACCGCGACGGACGCGGAGGACGGAATTGATTGCAGACAGAATGTTTACAGATGGACACTTTTACAATTATTCTCCCATGTAAGACGGTTCTCCTTACCTCTACACTCCATGTCCATAACTTTAAAAGTGTGGACGTTATCTAAGATTGAGATTTTTTATGTATACTTATTTTTCAACATAGAATTCGTGATAATTTCGAATAGTTGGTTGTGTCGAAACCTTGTGGCCCTGACTTTTGCCAAAACATAGCCCATGAAGAACGTATTCATAATCTAGTAAGTGCCCTAAGTGCCCTTAGTATTATCACACTGCACGGTGGTAAGGCCGTGTAGTGGCAGTTAAGAATATCCACTACCCCATATCTTCGCGTGGGTGCCGTAAAAGGCGACAGAGGGAAACAGGCAGGACATGGGCAGCAGCATCTTCCCGATAACAGCAACTGTACAAAAAAAAACTGCGGTTGTCAACCCGCTCGCCAAGCGTGGCAACTGTGGCAATACACCCTTATGAACAATTACGCAAATAGACGGCCCCCAGTTCCCAGCGGCCCCGCTATTCCTGGCTACGGTGGCGACCATGGTAACGGCGGGGCGAGGGGTGCTAAGAATCTCCGATGGAGGTTCGGTTGCCACCTAAGACGACTCGACCTGGCAACATATAACGCACGCACCCTGAGGACTGACGAGAAGATCCAGGAGTTGGAAGAAGAGATAGACAAGTTGCGCTGGAATATTATAGGATTATCCGAGGTCCGAGGAGAAGGGAAGAACACGGTAATTCTCGTATCCGGCAACTTGTTCTATCACCGGGAGGGCGACCATCTGTCCCAAGGAGGTGTTGGATTTATCGTCCACAAGTCTCTCGTTAACAACGTTTTAAAGATTGAGAGTGTATCGACGAGCGTTGCGTACCTTATACTCAGAATCACCAAACGGTATTCGCTGAAGGTCATACAGGTTTACGCGCCTACATCGGAACATCCCGATGAGGAAGTGGAGGAAATGTATGAGGTTATTTCTAGAGCCATGCATTCCTCCAAAATTCACTATGCGGTGTTAATGGGAGACTTCAACGCAAAACTGAGCACAAGAAAGAACGGTGAGCTGAAGGTAGGGAAATTTGGGATAGGGCAACGGAACCCAAGAGGCCAGCAGCTGGCCGACCTCATGGAGAAAGAGGGACTTTTTATAATGAACTCTTTCTTCCAGAAGCAGCCCCACAGAAAGTAGACCTGGTCGAACCCCGACCGTTCGACAAAAAATGAGATTGACTTCATTATGACGAGCAGACGCCAACTGTTTAGTGATATCTCAGTGATCGCAAGGGTGAAATCTGGCAGCGATCACGGAATGGTTAGAGACACAGAACCTAAACGTTAAGTTGGAGAGGTCTCGTCTAATGAAGTCAACGCTCCGTCCCCCTCGTGCTCTAATTCAGAATCCCGAAACCTTTCAGCTCGAGTTACGTAACCGGTTTCAGTGCCTAGAAGATTGAAATGCAGTGGCCGATATGAATGACAAGCTCGTGGAAACTGTCCATGCAGTCGGAGCTAAGTTCTGCAAGACCCACCGTAGAAGAACACAAAAACTCACCGATCACACTCTTAATCTCATGTCTGTTAGACGGGAGATGAGGCTGCAATTGTCAACAGATTTGACAGCATACAGGCAACTGAACAGACAGATCTCCAAATGCATGCGTCGGAACGCAACTTTAATACTGCTCCTATTGAAGAAGCCGTGGTAGCTCAGATGGTTAGCGCTCGCTGTAAATATAACAGAACGCGAGAAACCCGGGTTCGATCCCCGCCGGCACCAATAAAATTGTTAATTGCAATTTTAAGTGCTGATATACCTCGTGCTCGGCGGTGAAGAAAAACATCGTGAGGAAACCTTCATGTCTGAGGAATAAAAAAAAATATTTCGAAGACATGTGAAGTTCGCCAACACGCATTGGGGCAGCGCGGCGGACACTTCCTTGCCCTAAAACCCTCTCAGAAATGAGGGGAGGCCTGTGCCCAGCAGTGGGACGTATATAGGCTGTAACTTTACTTTACTTTACTATTGAAGAAGCGATTGAGTGGAACCAGGGCTCCAAAGTCTTTGCCAGAGATCTTTTTATCAGAAAGAGCCAGCTGTCAAATCTGAAGACTGAGTGTGCAGCATCGCTTCCGGGACACCTGAAATTCTGAGTGAGATTTAAAGGTTCTATGGGCAGCTGTACACATAATCGTTGAACCCACACGTAAGCGTGAGTAACGATCCAAGAGCAAGTCTTATCCGACACTATTACGATGATATCCCGGTCGTCAGTCTGAGCGAGATTAGAATGGATCTCCAGCACCCTAAAAACGGCAAGTCCCCGGACGAGGATGGAATTACAGAGGAACTTTTGAAAGCGAGTGGAAAACCGGTACTTGAAATCCTCCAGAAGCACTTTAGTCCCGTCCTCCATGGAGGCACTACTCCCGAGGCGTGGAGCAGACATGCGGTGGTCTTGTTCTTTAAGAAAGGTGACAACGCCCTCTTAAAGAACTACAGACCGATTTCTCTTCTGAGCAGCGTCTACGTGCTGTTTTTGAAAGTCATTACGAATCGTCTCGCACGCAGACTCAACGACTTCCAGCCTCCCGAACAAGCTGGTTTCCGAAAAGGCTTCAGTAACATAGACCACAAACATACCCTACGTCAATTTGGGCGGTGCTACGGTCCCTTAAGCGGTGCCAAGTTGACTGTCGGTATATCGAAGTGCTGAAGTATTTGTAAAGTAGGGCTATGATGGCTATCCGAGTACATAATCAGAGTTCGAAACCTATCCAATTGCAGAGAGGTGAAAGACATTGTGACGTTATATCCCCGAAATCCCCAGTGCGTGTTGCCTGTGATGACATACGGATCTGAGACGTGGTCCTTCACTGCTCGCTGGATGAGGACACTCAGCGAGCTATGGAGATGGCTACGCTCGGAGTTTCTCTGCGTGATACTCAGAAATGAGCATATCCGCAGTAAACCCAGAGTAACCGACATAGCCCAATGGATTAGTAAGCTGAAGTGACAATGGGCCGGCCATATAGCTCGAAGAACCGATAACCGATGGGGAAGAAAGGTTCTTGAGTGGCAGCCTCATTCCGGTAGGCGTAGTGTGGGGCGACCCTCCACTAGATGGAGTGACAACCTGGTAAGACATGCAGAAAGTTGATGGATGCAGGTGGCTCAGGACCGTGCTTTGTGGCATTACTTGGGGGAGGCCTATGTTTAGCAGTGGACTTGTGAAGGGCTGTAATGATGATGTTGATGATGACGGTGGTAAGGGCACTTCAGACTGGGTCTACTTGACGTCTTAATTACTTTTTAACGGACCTTTACTCACTTATTCTTATTACATCACACATATAAATATATATTTAGCATTTAGGGACCCTGGTTCAGTGTAGTGCAGTACTAGGGGTATAAGTTCACTGAGCTACAAATTACGCCAGTATATTCTATGGTACAAACCAAGTCCAAGGACAAATCACAAACTATTAAATATAGTTCATGAAAGATAGCTTGATCTCTGCGACTGCTGTCAGTAAAAATCACGCCTATGAAGTCCTGAATTTGTTAGTAGTACAGACAGTACCTGTCAATGTCATACTTTATGGGCATGCACTTATTAGGTCGGCATGCCCATAAAGTATGACATTGACAGGTACTGTCTGTACATCGATCACTAATAAAGAACTAGATGCACAATCCCATACAAAAGTTGTCTAAAAACTGTCGCCAATTGTTGTGACGTAACTTTGGTTGAAATAAATATACATTTTTATAAATTCAACCTTAAATACATTGCCTATAGTTGAATTCACAAAGATACGTACGAAAGGCAATAAATATTTATGACTGATACTGGCTGGTTAACCTATATTAAAACAAATTCAACCTTACTCACGTGTTTTAAAGTCAGAATTACAAAGTGCTAATAAAAAGCAATCAAATTTTACGACCGGGGCTCGTAGTTTAGACAAGGAATCATTGGAATCGAACTGCCCGATATTTTTTGTTACTGTTATTTTAATTTAAAAATGTTTCAAACTTGTTTTAAAAACTGGTGTACATAAAGCATATTCTATTCTTTTCTATGATGTATTATGTGTAGTGGTTATAATTTACCTGAATGTAAATACGTTTTTGGGTAGGACGCCAGATTCAATTAGTAACGAAAGTACTTGAAACAGTCATAATTATTTATTTGTTCTTCATCGTGAGTCAAAAAATATTGCTTGACAAAGAACTTAAATCTAAATTCAATAGTTACTAAATATAAAAGTATGTTCAGAAAGTTGTAAGTCGTACTTCACATATTCATCACTTTCTAAATCATGCTTTGAACATACAACGCTTCCTTGGGTCAGTTTGAAAAATTCTTTGGACCTTTGACATGCTATGACTAATATCCATTTTGCACACCTAACTGGACCTCGAGGAAAGCTGAAAAATTAAAAATAAAATCTCACATCTTTAATTTTACTACGTGCACATATTCAAAATAAAATCTATAATATGTTACTATAATATTTGAAGAAACTATAAAGAAGTCTCATTAAACAAAAGAATCATACTTTAATAAAAAAAATATATATAATAAAAAATAATAAAAAAATAATAACGTCTCCAACAAATGGAACAGAGTCAACGAATAATTATGACTTATTTTATTGATACTTAATTTAAAAAATATTTTAGGGTGATTTCTTGACAAAATATAAATATTTACAATACAGTGATAACAATTAAATAATGATAATATTAATACGTACCTAAATAAGGAAATTCCATCCTTTTTTAGCGTCCTAGATGTGTGATTTTTACACTTTTTATACGAGAACTGAGGCATGTTTATCGTCGGAGCGTTCGAATGTAACTAGATTAAAAGCGCACCCAAATATTCGAACGGGTGCTCATTCGATCGATGTGTCTGTACTACTAAAAAATTCAGGACTTCATATGCGTGATTTTTACTGACAGCTGTCGCAGAGGTCAAGCTATCTTTTATGAACTATAGTAGTAGTAATACAAACAACAAACTAATGAGAAGTAGGAGTGCGAGTACAAACACAATCAAAGAGACTTTGTCTATGAAAATGGGTTGAAAACAAACCTCTATAATTATATAATTATAATTTATATACCAATACTCTATGTGTTAAAACTGTTGTTTATATTACTCTACTCTATGGGTTAAAAATTAAAATGACAATGACATCTTTTGAAGATGGTGTACGTGCTTCGTTTTGTTCAGTAATTTTTGCAAAAATTACTGAGTATTAATATATAAAAGATGTGATAAATTTCAATAAACGTCAAGTGTTATCAACAACAGTGTTGGAGCTGTGCAACAATTTATTTTAATTCACAATATTTATCAGGTTGTTATGAGAATGTTTGTCGCACAGTCAAAACAACTTATTTTCATATTATTTAATTTTAGTCTGTTTTTTTTTTTTAATTTAATATGCATTCACTTATACTGATAAGCTGGTTACAATAATTTAACTATTACAATACTATTTTTCACACACTCGTAGCCTGTGTACCGACAGAAATTGGGAATATATTTCAAGCTTGAAGGAAATTAAGGTTTTCACCTTAACATATTAATATCTTAAATGTCACATTAACTTGCAGGAAATATAAATAGCGTGCTTGGTTAGGTCGTATACGCCCAACATGGTGAGTAAATATTGTTTTTAAATGTTGTTTTATAAATAATTCTTACAATATTTTTATTATATTGGGGGTATTTATATAGTATTCTCATCTAATTGGGATGTATAAATATAGATAAAAATGATAAGATAAAAAATTCTGTTTATAATACCATACAATATAATACCTTCAATATAAAGCTGTCAGCAAGTGAGACCGAATTGCTGAGGATTAGGGAGAAAGAAAAGAAATGAGCTGATGATGATATTATTATCTTTTTTTTAGCAGGGTGATGATCCACCATTTTTGCCAGTCGGGACTGATGTAAGTGCCAAATATAAAGGTGCATTTTGTGAAGCCAAAGTCAAGAAAGTTGTTCGTAACATAAAATGCAAGGTGAGTTATAAGATTTCATATCTCGAAATTTCATGATCATTAAAATCAAATTAAATAATTTATTCGCTGTTAAGTATTATTAAGGCCTTAGGCAATACTTACAATATATTATGTACTTACAACTTAAGGGCTTTGTTACTTTGAAGGCATTATACAATTTTAATACATTATAACAATCAAAACAACAAAATAATAATTTTATTAAAATATATCTTCAACCCTTCTCAAGAAGTGCCATAATTTTGCTGGCTTCTCACTTTCTCTGCCATTTTCATAATTGTTAACAGCAATAACAGTACTTTAACATGTTAGCTGTCCAGTGCACCGAATACAGTACACGCTGCTTGGGTGTGTCACCTCCATGTACTGTAAACGGTACACATGGCCCAGCCTCTTTCTTTGAGCTCTAACTTCATGGACTTCTGAGTTAGTTTGCTCTATTTGTCAGGACTTGTCAACAGAGAACCAATCAATAAAAAATACATAAAACACTTCATTTTTTTCTACTTGTGTAATTGAAAGAAATAAGAAAATGGCTTTATTTGTGCAAGGGAACCTTAAAAAATATTGGAGACAAAAAGTTTTTACAGTGTGTTGTCACTCATTTGGCTTTTATTCTTGCAGTTTTTGGAAGTCTTCCAATGTCAATAAGTTTTTTATAACACCCAAAGCAACGTCTTCGTATAGATATATCCCCAACATTGCCAATGGGTTCTAAAAATGTGAGTTCCTATTGGATCCTAACAGTGTACTTGAGGATGGTGAAGACAGGCTTTCGAATGGAATTTGTCTCTATTTTTTTTTAAATCTATACGATCACAAATCCATGCTATGCGCTAAGTTTACACACTATTTGGACTCATATAAGCCTGTGTGCCAAATATGGTACACGATCAAAAGTTAAGAAAAACTGCATAATTAGTTATTTATGTGGGCTAACTATCCAAAATTAGTCATTTTAAATTAATTTGATTATGAATATAACAAAAATTGATTTGGAGATATGGGGTTATCGAAAAATTCTGTATGGGGACAGTTAACATGTTAAAGCATCAAGGAAATGAGATATTTCAAAAAAATTTACTAAAAGTTAATTAGAGTCAATACTAACTTTCATATTTTAATTTTTGAATATGATTTGAATATAACCCACACTGGATCATTTGAATTATTTGGATTTATTTTGATTTGATTGGTTTTTAGAGTTTGTAATGTATTATTTTTATTGTATTGCTATATTTAAGTGTAACATGTACTAGTTGAGAGGCCTGTGTTTAGCAGCGGACTTGTAAAGGGTTGTAATGGTGATGATGATATCCTAGATACACTAAATATGTTAAAGCTATCTTTGTTCTTGGTTTTTTTCAATGAATCTTGTGAGATGGTCCATTCTTTATCACTCTAAACATATTCTGCTCTCATCAGTAATGAAAACATTCTTTCACTGTTCCAAACACGTGCTCTCAGTAAAAACATAATCTTGAAACTCAATATGTTGGGGTGAATTTGGTCCCATTTAATGGCTTTTGCAGTATCAAGGAAGTGGCTTAGACTTTCCTGAAGAGATTTTGAACTTTAACTCCAGTACAATGCTGATTTATGTGTGCAGGTGTTATAATAATGCGATAATCATACTGTGATGTGTCCCTTTTTCTACCTGATCTGCATTGTCTTATAAACCCATCGGTCTCTACATATTGTTTGTACTTTCTGGACTATAGAAAGAGTTCTGGCTACTTGAGATTGACTTTACCCAGTATTGTGCCAAATCACAATTTGAGAAGTTTCTGCTTCAGTCATATCCATATTATAAAGTTCCTGATAGTTGCAAGTTAAGTTGACCTAATTTACTTTTGTGCCATTATTTGTGATCAAAACAATAAATAAGTGAATATAAAACAGGTAGCCAGGCTGGTTTTTTTGCATGCCTGTGTTATCATTCACTGAATTTAGCAATAGTTCCTAGCTGTGACTGACTGGTTCTAACATAACACAACCTTTACACTTTTATAATATAATTTTTAGGTAACACTCAAGGCTGGTGGAATAACAACAGTGAATGATGATGTAATAAAAGGTACTCTGCGTGTAGGTAGCACAGTTGAAGTTAAACAAGATCCAAAAAAGGATGCAATGGAAGCTGTCATAACAAAGATACAGGATTGTAGCCAGTATACTGTTGGTAAGTGCACTCAAAAAATATTAATTTGTATAAGTTGATATTGGCACTTAACATCTCAACCCTCTAGCGGTCTCATGAGACCGTGGCCATATTCCGTCAAATCCCTAGCGGTCTCATGAGGTCGTGCCCACCCACAGCACTTTAACCCATAAAATCTTATTCTATGAAGAAATTTGGCATTATATAATCAATATGAAATACTCTATCCTCTAGTGCAATAAAAAAACTGTTCTCCTATGAATATTTATTTATAATCTATGTTCATTTCGTAGCCATTTTCGCGTGAATGTTATTGTGTTGATTTTTGGATTTTTCTAGTGTTTTAGTATAGTGTTTCATTATAAAATTGTAATAAAGTTTTTATGTGTATATAATTTATCTTTTTACGTAAATAATTTCGATTAATATATATTGAAATAATTGTATTTTCACTCTGCCGCCATTCGCTTGGTATGTTTTTTTTGTTATCAAAATACAATAAAATCTTTTTGTAATGAAGTAAAACCTGACCTTTGTTTAGACCACTGGATAGAGAATTTTGTATAGATTTTATAATGCTAAACTTCTTCATAGAAAAGTAGTCTCTAAATATAGGTTTTAATGGTTTTAAGTGTTGTGGGTGGGTGTGGTCGCATGCGACTGCTTCAAGATTTGCTTGAGGGGTTAAATATTATTTAATATTAAGTGATTTTTGATCTTTGAAAATGTAAGGTTGATCCTTTTTTAACACATTTTGTTTGTCAAGAAGACACTTGCCAATGAGTATTAAAAAATCTTATGAAGCAAGTAAATGGTAATATTAGTTGTGTATATGTATATTTCTTGTTGTAGTTTTTGACGATGGTGATATAACAACACTACGCCGATCTGCTTTATGCCTCAAAAGCGGCCGACATTTTAACGAAAGTGAAACTCTAGACCAATTGCCTCTTACACATCCGGAACATTTCTCTACACCAGTGATAGCTGGCAGACGGGGTAGACGAGGAAGAGCTCAGTAAGTATTTTTCCATAATTATAAGGCATGTTCTCTATTCACTTTTGGACATAAATTTAAAATCTTGAATATCTTTAATCCATGAACACCACACTTAGAAGACATATTAGTTAATACAATACTTCTGTAAATACAGTCTAGATAAATAATTCACAGTCACTTAAAATTTTCATATTTAATTATTTTTTAATTACCTCCAAAGAGGATATGAATTTTAATCTATCTTTAATTTATTTGTGAATTTTATTACTTACCTTTTTATATATATCGTGCATGGAAATAAATAGTGCTAGAATATCCACAACCAGCAGATGGGCAGCAGCAACTTTTAGATGAATAAAATGCATCTGGAAATGCATCTGCAATTACATTAATCACTTACCATCAGGTGAATCGTATTCTCGTTTGCGTTGTCTCCTATAAAAAAAAATTACTGTGGTTGTCTACACAATATTTAAAATACGCATATTAAGGTCTTGGTCTGTAAGGACAAGAACATCTAGAGCTGGAGGAAGAGATAGACAAGTTATACTGGAATGTTGTAGGATTATCTGAAGTTTGAAGAAAGGTCAAGGACACAGTAATCCTTCAATCAGGAGGTGTCTGATGTATTATCAACAGGTCTTTGGTTAACAACAGAATACAACAAAAAGAAATGTAAAGATTGGGTGTAACCAGGGTAGCATACCTCAAGAACCATACATTCTCCTAAAAAACATTATAAAGTGTTGATGGGAGTCTTTGACACCAAAGAACAGAGAAGATAAGTAGTTGAATATGGGACCTTTGGGATTGGTGAACTGAACATAAGGGGGCACCAACTGGTTGACTTCATAGAAAGGGACCTATATACAATGAATTCATTCTTCTAAAAGCAACTCCAACAAAAGTAGACTTGATAGATAGATAAGTAGATAAAACGTTATTTGTATCTCCAATCACACACGTAAATTCAGTGATTAAACTAGATATACAATCAAAGTATTATGGAAAAAAAAATATATAAACTTATGACTAAATATACATGCGTATTGTTGCAGTTAAACAAATGGCTCATAGCTCAGCGATTAATATTGCTACAGAGAGCAAACACTGATTTTCAGCTATTACCCTCGAGGTGGCAAGAAGAAAATGAGCACAATAGTACAATCAGAAAGAAATAAAGGAAAAAACCATTTTTTTTGCACGTTAATATTATTGTAGTGTAATTATGTCTGAAAGATGTGTCCTTTCAGCTCTATGATTTATATCTTGGGTTTAATTTAGTAAAAAATTACGGAAAAGACTGCGTACCCAATTAAGGCTAGACTTGGTGCAATTGTTCCACGAAAAACAAGATTGTCTTTAAATCAATGGAACAAATTTTACAGATTTTATTGCATTTAATTTATATTTTTTAGTTGCGGACTTTGATAGATTATCTTTATTCTTATTTGAATTAACCTGCAACTATTCTATTATATGATGTCTCTGTAATTGCTAGGATGAAAACCGGCGACAAATCTAAATCTTAACATCAAACTAGAGATGATGAACAATGACTTCCACATTGAACATTGACCACCTCTACACAGGACCAAAGGACTTAGGTTCTTTCTGAGGCACGGGATTTCTCTAGTTCCACCAACTTACTCATGGAGTAATTCAAAATTCCAATGGCTTTCAGCTCAAGCTATAAATTTGCTTCCTGTGCATAGAATATTACGATATTGTGGATGATATCAATAAGCTTGAGATTGGCTCGATTCACTGGCGCTGCGAAGAGATGTTGCATATCTTTGCGTATTTTATCGTATCTATCTCGGGGACTGCTCTGAGGAATTGTTCGGATTAATCCCAGCCGCCAAATTTCATGAACGCACTACACGGCAAACCTCCCAATACCATCCACACCATCTGGATGCTTGGCGGTCCACCACTGTGCGTTTTCACTAGGAGTTTTCTTCCGCGTACGACCTCTCAGTGAAATAATTTACCACCGGTGATTTTTTCGGACCGATACCACCTGGAGACCTTCAAGAAAAGAGCTTACTCCTTTCTAAAGGGCCGGCAACACACCTGCAATTCCCCTGGTGTTGCGGTTGTTCATGGGCAGCAGTAGTCATTTAACATCAGGTGACCGCATACGAGCATACGTTTGCCCCCTCTTCTATAAAAAAAAGCTTGGGTTGACTGTTCTTACGATTAATACAACTAATATAATATGTCAATAAAATATTGCAAGACACTGTTGACCTAATGAACTTAATGGCTGCTAGATGGGAAATGTGACTGCAGTCTACAACTAATATCGGCTTTACATACTGAGATGTAATGACTCTTCAAAAAGCATGTAGATGTGACATCTCAGTATCATCATCATCATTACAGCCCTTCACAAGTCCACTGCTGAACATAGGCCTCCCCCAAGTAATGCCACAAAGCACGGTCCTGCGCCACCTGCATCCATCGACTTCCTGCATATCTTACCAGGTCGTCACTCCATCTAGTGGGGGGTCGCCGTACACTACGCCTACCGGTACGAGGCTACCACTCGAGAACCTTTCCTCCCCATCGGTTATCGGTTCTTCGAGCTATATGGCCGGCCCATTGCCACTTCAGCTTACTAATCCGTTGGGCTATGTCGGTCACTCTGGTTTTACTGCGGATATCCTCATTTCTGAGTCTATCACGCAGAGAAACTCCGAGCATAGCCCTCTCCATAGCTCGCTGAGCGACCTTGAGCGTCCTCATACGGCCAGCAGTGAAGGACCACGTCTCAGATCCGTAAGTCATCACTGGCAACACGCACTGGTTGTACAATCTAGTTTTTAGAGATTGAGGTATACCTGACGAGAAGATATGTCGTAATTTCCCGAACGCTGCCCAGCCGAGTTGAATCCGTCGATTGACCTCTCGGTCGAAGTTGGACTTACCTAGTCGGACTATTTGTCCCAGGTAAACGTACTCGTCAACAACTTCGAGCATAGTGCTCCCAACAACTACCGGCATAGGTGTGACATGGACATTAAACATGATCTTTGTTTTGTCCATGTTCATCTTAAGACCTATCCGTTGGGAGGCACTATTGAGGTCATTGAGCATAGTGCTTAAGTCCTCCAGCGATTCTGCCATAAGGACTATATCGTCGGCAAATCGAAGGTGAGTGATGTACTCGCCATTGATGTTAATACTGTATCCTTTCCAGTCCAGTAGCTTGAAAATGTCTTCCAAAGCAGCGGTGAAGAGTTTCGGGGATATAACGTCACCCTGTCTTACACCTCTCTGCAGTTGGATAGGTTTCGAGCTCTGGTTCTGTACTCGGATAGCCATCGTAGCCCTACTGTACAAACACTTCAGCACTTCGATATACCGACAGTCAATTTGGCACCGCTGAAGGGACAACCAGCACGACAGACGACAGCACCGCCCAAATTTCGACGGAATCAAAGGCTTTCTCATAGTCCACATACGCCAGGCAAAGTGGCAAATTGTACTCTTCAGTCTTCTGTACAATCTGCCGCAGGGTATGTATGTGGTCTATGGTACTGAAGCCTTTTCGGCAACCGGCTTGTTAGGGAGGCTGGAAGTCGTCGAGTCTGCGTACGAGACGATTCGTAATGACTCTCGAAAACAGCACGTAGACGCGGCTCAGAAGGGAAATCGGTCTGTAGTTCTTCAAGAGAGCGTTGTCGCCTTTCTTAAAGAACAAGACCACCGCACTTCTGCTCCACGCCTCTGGAGTAGTGCCACCATGGAGGACGGAATTGAAGAGCTTCTGAAGGAATTCAAGTACCGGTGTTCCACCCGCTTTCAGAAGCTCCGCTGTAATTCCATCCTCGCCTGGGGCCCTGCCGTTTTTAAGGTGCTGGAGGGCCATTCTAATCTCGCTTAGACTGACGTCCGGGATATCATCGGAATAGTGTCGGATAAGACTTGCTCTTGGATCGTTACTCACACTTGCGTGTGGCTCCAACGATGATGTGTACAGCTGCCCATAGAACCTCTCAATCTCACTCAAAATCTCAGGTGTCCCGGAAACGATGCTGCCACACTCAGTCTTCAGCTTTGACAGTTGGCTCTTACGGGCAGACAGATCTCTGGCAAAGACTTTGGAGCCCTGGTTCCGCTCGATCGCTTCTTTAATACGAGCAGTATTAAAGTTGCGTAAGTCTCGCCGCATGCATTTGGAGATCTGTCTGTTCAGTTGCCTGTATGCTGTCAAATCTGTTGACGATTGCAGCCTCATCTCCCATCTAACAGCCATGAGATTAAGAGTGTGATCGGAGAGTTTTTGTGTTCTTTTGCGGCGGGTCTTGCAGAACTTAGCTCCGACCGCATGGACAGTTTCCACGAGCTTGTCATTCATATCGTCCACTGCATTGCAATCTTCTAGGCACTGAAAGCGGTTGTGTAACTCGAGCTGAAAGTTTTCGGGATTCTGGATTAGAGCACGTGGGGGACTTTCGTCATGCCAAGATGGTCATGAAGAATTTTGAAAATGTATCTGATATTCTAACCATTTATGCGAGCTGTTTTTTTTTTGTAGGCGGACATCTTCTAATATTAATTTTTCGACTTTTTGAATAATTTCCGAAGTGTTCACCTCGATCGGCCTTCCTGGCCGTGGGTCGTTTTCTTGTACCATAGTTTCACTTGAACATGAGTCTCCGTAAACGGATGATGTATGTATGATCTCTTCCAGTATTGTCTGAACTGATTTTCCGCGCTTGGTTAGGAACTTTATAACCGTACGGAACTCGATTTTCTCCATATTTCACAATTTCTTCCCGATTCACTTGTTTGGTTGACGATAACTCAAAGACTAATGATCTAATTACAATAAAACCCGCTATTTATACCAATAATGAGTTGCTCAATTAGCACGCAATTCAGCGACGTCCATAAATTACGTGAGATGTTTAAGAGGGGGAGGGGGTCGAGTCAAATCTCATCTAGTCTTACGTTGGAGAGAGGGGGGGTCTCGGCAAATATCATGCAATTTTTTTTTCTGATTGAAACAAAAAAAAAATACTATTTTGGTCTTATAACTCAAAAAGTATGGGTTTTAGAAAAAAAAGTTTCAAACAAAAGTTTTAGAGAATAAACTGATCTTTAAAAATAGATTTATGCATTTTATTGCTGTACATGCGGTATTTACTTTGCATCTATCACAAGAGCTGCAGAGCACAGGCGAGCAGCCCACAAGCAAGCGCGTATGTTCCGCAAAGTGCGACCCTCACGGATTGTCACAAGACGAGCTAATGAGTTACTGTGCGCAAGCGCCAACGGCTTAGAGTGGCTAGATCAGAACGAAGTTGAAGGAGCAGATGATTTTACTGAAAATTATATGGACATGTTGGTTCCTATAGTCTCTCTTGAGACCGCGCATGATTCTCCATGGACTGAATTAGAGTAGATATTCTTTTTTTTTAATCACAGTAGTCACGATTTAAGTATTCTATTGTTAAATTTTTATTACACTTATAATTATAACTCTCAGCAATATTGATTACTAGTCTCTCTTGAGACCGCGCATGATTCTCCATGGACTGAATTAGAGTAGATATTCTTTTTTTTTAATCACAGTAGTCACGATTTAAGTATTCTATTGTTAAATTTTTATTACACTTATAATTATAACTCTCAGCAATATTGATTACTAGTCTTATCTAGTCGTAAATAAAGGCACGAAGCATTTTCTTTTTCTTTTTACAATAACTATCCAACGCGTTTACGTAAGAAACCCACATTTTGAAAAATCTCACGTGAGATTGGGGGATGGGGGAGGGGGTTGAATAAAATCTCACCATATCTCACCAGGGGGGATGGAGGGACAGAAAATTAAAAAAAACACCTCACATAATTTATGGACACCCCCCCCCCCCCCCTACCTACCCATTCCGCGAACTTAAAAACGCACCTACATAGCTCATGACCACGCTTTGTGGCCTTTCTAGGGAGGAAGCCTATTTTCAGTAGTGGACAGACTAGATTGTTTAATTTTGTTTTTAAAAATAGGTCAGAAGAGAGTGAAGGCGAAGGCGTGTCTCGTCGCGCGAAGGCCGATAGTGAGCCGCATGTAGGGCGCGTGGTGCTGGTGGAGGCGGGTAGCGGTGCTGAGCGACGTCGTCCTCACCAGCCTGCATTTCCTGCTCTTGTTGTGGCACCAACCGCGCAAATCAAAGTCAAAGAGGATTACCTCGTGCGCTCATTCAAGGACGGCCGGTAGTAAGTGTCCACACATTAAATATTCAAGTTATGACGTGGAATTTTTCGTGTCTTATTGTTTTCTTTTATTTCTTAATGATTTTAACAACTTTGATAGGGTTGGGCACACATTTCATGTGCTTGAAGGTATTTGTTTTGATGACTCTCCCATAGTGATACAAAAACACTTTTAACAAACAATAATGTGTTACTTTGTACAATTTACAATAATAATAAAACCCTTTATTTAGACAAATATTGATTGATAGACGTCCATATCCTATCCTATACCTTTAAACAAGCAATTCTTGTATATATATAATCTCAGAAACGGCTCCAACGATTTTCATAAAATTTTGTTTCATTTCATCATCAGATGATTCATTTTTAGAAAATTTCGTTTTATCCGTATTTTCAGGCAATGAAAAACTACTACAATACGTTAGAATAAGAAGATAAATTTCGACGGCGCGTCAATGATTATAATAGCTCAAATAGGCTATCGAGCAGTCCCCAAATCGTAGTACCCTGGTTTGTACGTACGTAGTCCTGTCTTTCGGTTCGACTTTTTTTTTTCAATTTCCTTTAGTTTTTGAGAAAATCTATTATTTCGAGCCCCTTTTTTAGAAGTTTTTTAATTGTTAAATGTGTTTTCTATATGTCGGTAAGATCAAAAAGTATTATTCATATTTCATAAGTATGTAGTTTGTATCCAAATATAATTTCCAAAACACACAATTTCAAAAAAAAATACCGAGCAAAGGGCAGTCATCCAGGTACTTGACTTAAAACTAGTATTGTCTCGACATCTCTGTCTGTGTGCCTCTTCTGACAAAGGCCTCCTCCAACTGCAACCATTTTTCTCTTGTCTTCAGCCACTCTTGTCCATGTACTACTTGCAACAGCCTTTATTTTATCGACCCATCTTATGGTTGGCCTGCCTAATTTCCTTCCCTCGTTGCTTGTGAACCAGAACATCATTGTTTTTGACCATTTTTCCTTGCCCCTGGTTGTATGCATTGTTCATTTCCATTTAAGTTTTCTGATGGTTACTGTATTGTCCTTTGTACTCATACGTTTCTTTATGGTTGCAGTTGATAAAGATTGTTAGACAAAATAACTGCAACCAATGTGTACTTACCGTTACAATTACAGCCTATTAAAAATCCAATCCTGAACACAGGCCTCCTCCATAGATTACCTCATAGGGGGGATATTTGTCATAGTTGCCACACTAGGTAAGCGGGTTGACAACCGGTAGGTTTTTATTTTTCGTCGTTATTATGAAAATGCCCCTCCCCATCTTCTGATTTATTTCCGTCTGTTGGACTCTTACGACATTCATGGGATGATATGAAGTAATAGATATTCTTACACCGGTCTAATGTGTACTTAGGTACTATATTTTAAATAGGTCTAAAGTGGTTTTATCAGAAAATGTGTGTGTTTCGAATAATATATTGTAAATCGAAGTTTATTAATGATCCCCATGTGTAATGTTCACAGCTACACGGTACCGAAGAAGGAGGCGCGTGAGTTCCGCAAGGGCAGCGCGCCGCTGGAGTGGGCCGGCGTTGAGGCGGCGCTGCAGTACCTCAATAACGGCGTGCTGCCGCCGCACTGGGACCGTGACGCGCTCTTCAACGAGCCAAGGAACACCTCTGACGACGTGAGTTCTGTTTCATTATATCTTTGGCCGTTAAAGGAAAAAGGGAGATCTCCTGCCGAGCAGGGTGGCCAATGCTCCATGTGATAGTTCGGAGGTGTTCTGTATACAACATGTAACATAATTAACGCACATCCTGAAAATAGTTTGTTCAGAATCATTTACTGAATCGATTTCTATCATTTTTAATATAAGTAATTTTTTATCCCAAAAATTATTAAAACTACGTAAATTACAGTCACACTTAACCTGTACTGTCAAAACAAACTGAAATGGACCGTAACTCAAGGTAATAAGACTTTTAAAAGAGCAGTTTTATTTGTATTAATACAAATTCCGTCATTCAATACAAAATAAAGATAAATTAACCTTATTTCAAGCACGTTAAAGTCTTTCTGTTCGTGGATATGTACTGTGACCACAACATTCTTCTAGAATTAGTACAACTAATTTAATAAATAATCAATGCGTAAATATGTTTAACTAAAAAGTCAGTGCGTGAAATCGATTCAGCAAATGATTCTGAACAAACTACTTTCAGGATGTGCGTTAATTATGTTACATGTTGTATACTCACTGTACTTCGGAAGTTTGATAGCGTGATTTAGGCCTTGATGTCTTTCGCTTGTGGTGCGACGACAGCGCCGCCACATCACTTCCCTGCTCAGACTGGAGGTCGATAGTGTAGTCCAATTGCCGGTGCGTCCTTATTACCGGTGGGGAATGCAGGCTGTGTGTGTGAGTGTCAAATTATGTTCACTGATGAGTGAAGGCCTGTTCCCAGACCTTTAATATTTATAGGCTGTTTTTTAACGGCAGCCAGTCTCAACGCAGCGCAAGAATGCGTGCACGAGCTCAGGTGCACTATTTCCTCACTTACACAGTCTGTTGGGATGACAGTCCAATGCGAGCAGATTCGGACAAGAATCTAGATTAGGGGCAGGACTAAGGATGACAATAACATTTACGTGTTAAATTATACTGCTGTGTTATTTTTCAGAAACTGTTATTGTAAGATGTTATCCTATTCTCTTGCAGTTGTTGTTTCTATATACATTATCTTTTTTGTTCAAGGTGGGGTGGGGCAAATCTGGCATCGCCCTTTGAATCTATATCGTCAATTTTTTTAATTTTGCGAATAATTAATAGCAGTAATTATTTTATACAGAGCTCCGATGACGAACCCCGTGAAGAGAAAGACCATTTCGTCGCTCAGTTGTATAAGTTTATGGACGACCGTGGCACTCCACTCAACAGGAATCCCACCATTGCTAACCGGGATATTGACTTGTATAGACTGTTTCGTGTAAGTATAAGGATGTATGTATTTTATTTGTATAATACATCACAGCTTTTTTTTTTAGAAAAGACACTTACATTGAAGAGACATTTAACATCTATCAATATTCTATTCTTTAAGTATTGTAACTTTGAATTCAAATGTTTTAAAACCGATAATTTCAGGAAAGACTATATCTTATAACCTCAGACCAACATTGAAAGATAAACATTTTTGAAAAAACCTAAAGTGCACTCATAGAATACTATAATACATACATAATAGAACGGGGGAGTGGGCGGAGCCCGTGTAGCCACTAAAATTTCACTAACATGTCAATTCACACATATAAATGTCAACACGAGATGAGTTTTGACATTACAAACGTTTCCAAATTTCGCATGCAAATTATTTAGAAAATTTACGCACGCTATTTACAAATTAATATGTATTAAAATCTGTCTGTCAACACAGCGAATCGGGTTTGTAGTAGTGATAATACGACGTAATTGCTTGTATCGAGCTCCCGGCGACGCCTCCCCTCGTACAAAATAAGGTTAACAGCCATTCTATTGTGTATTATAGTATTCTATGAGTGCATCCCACACACACTTATTGGGTGCGTTTGGCAGAAAAAAGCGCTAGCAAGCGCTTATAAGCGCTAAAATAGTTTTCGGCCAGGACACGATTGCTACTTCAGTAGCGCTGACACAATCCGCCATTTTGCTTATTTAATTTGTTTGTTGTTTTGTGCAATATTAGTTTTAAGTAATATAATGACATGAATAAACATATACATGCTATTAAAAATCATGATTGGTAAGTTTTTAATATGAATACTTTACAAACGTATATTTAAATTAGGTTAGATTTCCCGGTTAAAACTAACATCGTGTCCTGGAGGAAAATAGCTACTTACGATTTGACAGCGCTTACCGCTTACGATCGCCATTTTGCTTGCAAGCGCTTGCTAGCGCTTTTTTCTGCCAAACGCACCCATTATGTTAAAAGTTAAAATCAAAAGAAGAGATGACAATAGTGACGATAATTTTTACAAGAAAGAAAAAAACAGAGAATCTGATAGACTTTCATTAATAACTTTTAAACGGTGCTGAGTTCAATAACAAAAATCAGAAGGGATCCTACTTAGAATCTTATTTATGACTGTATACCTCAATCTATTGTTTACATTTAGATTAAGCGAGAAGACTCACCGACGCACAGACCAATGGACGGCAGTCCATATATTTTTTCATTTACGTTTTTTGTTATGTAATCTAAAGTGATTCGATTAGAAAATAAACTAATATTATAATTCTTTATAATTCAATATCTGTAGTTATTGTAACATTAGTAATGATATTTATTTGATGTCCAGCTAAAAGTATAAGAACGATGCCATGTAGCGAAATTGAGGTATGGCCATACAGCGAGAGTGGAGCACTCCCTCATGTTGTGAGGCGTGCAAAAGATTAATATTATAAATTTAACTTGGTTTCGCTAATAGCATTTTCTAAGATCTAATTTAAGTGGCTTTTTATACATCTTTTTAAATATTTGTCGTCAGGTTGTTCAGAAACTTGGTGGCTACAATCGAGTAACAAACCAAAACCAATGGAAGACCATTGCCGACAAGATGGGTTTCCACCCTGTTACAACAAGCATCACTAATCTTTGTAAACAAGCATATAAAAAGTAAGTCGCGCTTTTTATTTTCAATGATGAATAAACTGACGTCAGTGCTATTTTTAATCACACACATAGTAGAGCAGCGCGTCGAACTAAGCGCTCCATAACCCTTTCAGAATTGAGAGGAGGCTTGCTCCTTGAGTATATATATGTAGGCTGTAACCGTAAATTTTTTCACACATTTTAGCCTTCTGAGATTCGAAAAGAAAAGCCGTGTTTTTAGTACGAGGGTGGATTGAAAAGTACTGGGCCTAACCAAGAAAATAAACACATACTAAATCAGTTATATTTTTATTTTTCTACTTAATCGCCATCAAGTTCAATACACTTTTGCCATCTCCCCTTCCAAGCATTTAGGCCGTTGAAAAAAAATGATTCTTCCTTAGAGTCAAAATATGCGTCTACAGCTGCTTTGACCTCGTCGTTTGTCGAAAATCTTTGACCTCCCAAGTGTTTTTTTAGGTTAGGGAACAGAAAGAAGTCTGATGGTGCCAGATCAGGTGAATACGGCGGATGCGGTAACAGTTCAAAGCCACAGTTGTGAATTTCAGCCATTGACTGTACTGACGTGTGAACACGGGCGTTATCTTGATGAAACAGGACTTTTCTTCTGAGCATTCCTCGACGTTTTTCTTTTATTTCCTCTCGTAAACGACGTAGTAAGGTGCAGTAGTAATCAGAGTTTATAGTCTGACCCCTTTCAAGATAATCAATCATAATCACACCTTTCGAGTCCCAGAATACTGAAGCCATCACCTTATTTGCCGACAAAATCGACTTAGCCTTTTTAGGGGGTGGTGAACCAGGTCTTCTCCACTGTTTTGATTGTTGTTTTGTTTCCGGTGTACAGTAATGAACCCATGTTTCGTCCATAGTAACAAAACGATTCAAAAAATCATCTGCATCGGCTTCAAATAACTCCAAACAGTCGCGTGAAATAGTCAATCGCGTCCTTTTTTGTTCAACTGAAAGCAGTCGCGGAACCCACCTCGCAGACACCTTGTGGAAACCCAACTCGTTGACAATGATGTTTTGAGTTCGTTCATAAGAGATGCCTATAATCTCGGCTATCTCTCTAATTTTTAATCTGCGGTCTCCCATTATTAAATCAAGTACTTTTTTAATATTTTCGTCAGTAGTTGACGTCGAAGGCCTTCCAGAGCGGGGTTCATCTTTCACACTCTCTCTACCACGCTTAAATTCTGCTATCCATTTTTTGACGGATGAATATGACAGAGCACAATCGCCTAATGTACTGACCATGTCATCATGGATGGCTTTTGATGATAGCCCCTTCTTATGGAGGTACTTAATGACGGCACGCTGCTCGATTTGCTCCATTCGCGGAAATTATGTCCAATTACTTTGTTAATAAATTTATAAAATCACAACTAATTATCGCACACGTTTCGAACTTCACACAATGAACTAGTCTGAACTGAACTAAATAATGTAAGTAGATTTGATTTTTAGAATTGAATGGATCTGTGTTAGGCCGAGTACTTTTCAATCCACCCTCGTAGTATATACGTCGTACGTTCACTCTGAGTATTGCCGTGTAGTGGCAGCGTGAGGGGAATCCACAGACCATATCATCCCGTCGGTGTTGTAAGAGGCGACGGAAGTAAAACTAGCCCACTGCAGTACACACATCTCCCACTAACTTTCCGGTTGGCTGGTAGAAAATGCCATATGGCATTAAGTCCGTCGTTTGTACCTTTAGTACAAGTACCCGGTTGACCGAGCTTTGCTCGCTGTTTTTTTTTTAATTCGTGTGTTTTGGAAATTATATTTAGATATAAACTACATACTGATGAAATACGAATAATATTTTTTAATCTTAGCGACATAATAGAAAAAACTGAACTGAACTGGTTTTATGAATAAAAAACATGAGTGCCATTAGTTTAATTTAAATTTTCGTGTTTTTGAAAAATACTAAAAAAAGGGCTCGAAAAAATAGATTCCTCAAAAAAAAAGGAACATGAAAAAAAATTAAAAAAAGTCGGTCAGTCGGTGGGCTCGAACCATGGTATTACAATTTACTGTCATAATCATAAACTGTCAAAATTTACCTTCTTATTCTAACGATATTGTAGCAGTTTTTCATTGCCTAAAAACACGGACAAAAAAACATTTTCTAAAAATAAATCCTAGCTAGATCGATTTATTGCTCCCGAAACTCCCTGCACACATTTTTACGAAAATTGTTGGAGCCGTATCCGAAATTCCGATTATATGTATATATATGTAAGAATAGCTCGTTTAAAGGTATAGGATAAAGTGTAAATAAATAAAAAATAAACTAAAATTGATCTTGGGGGGGGGGGGGGGACAGCTACATCTTCTCAGTAAAGTTAAAATTTGCGGTTGCTAACTTGCCTGCTTACTTTTATTTATTATTTATTTAATCTTTATTGTACACCTTATATTAAGGGATATAAAGGGCGGCCTTAATGCCTTATGGCATACTCTGCCAGTCAACCCTGGATGATTTGAGAAACTGTAGCAGGTGTAATCAATCACTTCATAAATAAATAATAAGGATATAGAACAAAATAAAATGCAAATGAATAGAATAGATATATAGTTAGTAAAATATACATACTTACTTAATATATAATATGGGATAAATAATAAATATATAAACGGGTACTTCTATACAAAATCTGCAAGTAAATAAAATATGAGACAAAAATAAAATGACACAATACATATTAAAATACATTATACGAAATATCACATATAAAGTGAAAAAGAGAAAAAAAAAACAATAGTCAGGTGGTATTATTGTTACGATAGAATTCTCTAACTAGTGTATGCTAAGGGAAATATTATGAGGCCATCAGTGTTCAGCAGTGGATTTTTACTGGACCGTAATGAATGTATGAAATATTTGTCGGACATGGACAAATTTAGAGGAACTAGGAGGAAGCTCTCTCCCGGCAGTCTCTACACTTTAATCGTTCCATCATCTGGATTTTGGCAAAATCTGAACTCGTCTGTGAATAGAACTTGACGTCTAGCTTCGGCATTACAATTTTCGCAATTGCGAGCAAAATTAACTCGAGTCGAGCATGTGGCAAGAAGGGGTTTCTGGTAGGCAAGTGTGAATGTATTCTGGCCGATTTTAGTTTATTTCTCACAGTTTTTATGCTTACTGTAGTAATCCGTCGAACTTATTGAAGCTTCGTTTTTACGTCAGAAAACATTAAAGATAAACACGTTGGTAATGATGAACCTTTATAAATCTTTGGCCACAGTTTTCTGTGTTTCTCTTGACAACTCTGTGTATTTTGATACTCGTAATGTTTGGGCCACATGTTTATATGTAGCTGTGCTCAGTTTTAATTAAATTAATAGCCCTAGTAACTTGAATGCCGTTTAGGTCTGGCAGACTGGCAGATTCTTAGTTTATTTGCAGTAATGATTCACACTTATTACAATAAAATAAACAAGGCAACTAAATTTAAACTCTAATTCAAAATTTCCGCAGTATGAAATACGCAATATTATGCATATATTACGTAAAAACAAATGAAATTCGAAAAATAAAAACATTCCAAAAAATTTTGTTTGTGGCGAATACACACGAGAGTTACAATTTGCGTTCCTCTAAATTTTCCATGAGTGTGAATTGTGTTGTGCATCACAGGTTCCTACACAGCTTTGAGGACTTCTACCGCAAGCTGGGCGTGACGCTAGTGGCGCACCCGCGCGGTGCGCGCACGCCACCCGCCGGCCGCTCGCTCATCCGCGACCGAGACAAGCAGCCGCCCGCCGCGCCCCCCGCACCCACACCCGCGCAGCCCGCCACACCCGCACAGGTACACTCACGCGCACAGGTACACTTCCGCACAGCTACACGCATCCGCACAGGTACACGCAATCGCACAGGTACACGCAATCGCACAGGTACCCGCAATCGCACAGGTACACGCAATCGCACAGGTAAACGCAATCGCATAGGTACACGAACGCGCGTGCATTGCACGTTCGCACCACTCACATACATTTCATCATCTACACCTCACGCACACACACCTTCACCCGCTCCACATGCTCACATCTCTTTACCTGCTTCGCACGCACACTCCCCTTCACCCACTCCACACGCACACATCTCTTTACCCGCTTCACGCGCGCATATCTCTTCACCCGCTCCACGCGCACATAGCTCTTCACCCACTACACGCGCACATCTATTCACTCGCTTCACGCGCACACTTCTCACCAGTTCCAAAAACGCACACACTATTACCGATACATATGCCAATCTTCGGGAGTATAATTTCGAGACATTATTTTTTTAGAATTTTATGGTAATCTTAATCAATAACAATAGACCTCCATTAGCGTTTCAATAGATCACATTAATTTTCCTCATATTAAATGAAGTTAAATGTATTTCAATACAGCGCGGCAAAGAAAAAGATTCTGACAAGAGCGAAACTGAAAAAAGCGATAAAAGTGAAAAAGAAGAGAAAGTAGAGAAGGTAGAAAAAACGAACGAGATGTCTCGTGTTAGCGATGAAGAAGATAGCGCCGATAATCAACCCCTTATTGTTACTGCTCCCAAGTAAGATATTGATTTAGCTAATATAATTTTTTTGGTATTAAATCTGTATTGAAATAAAATACACAGTTTATACTATATGCAATAATTTGGTAGAAACAAATCAGTTTGCCTAGATCATTAAAAGATTTTCAGTTTAATAAAAATATTGTACGTAGGTGCTCAGGCTGCCCTGTATTCGGGGGGGGGGGGGGGGGATTCCGTTCACTACTAGCACTGCACGGGGCAATGTTGCAAAACAGAGCGATAAAACCATGGCGATCCCTGCCACGCTCAGGGAACTTCTGTCAAACCTTAGCGCCGTCCACTGTCATCTGGACACGGCGAAGCCGGCCTTAATCTTTTTGACTGAGACGCAGGTATCTGTCCTACCTGGGCTACAAATTTAAACACTTCTTTGTGCCCCGGGCTGGAGTTTGCGTATACGTCAGATAGATCTGTTCTCGACGCCTCGACAGTCTTGAAGGTACGAACCTGTCCATCCTTTGGCTGCGTGTAGACAGCAACGATCATCCGCGCGTCTACGGGCGCCTCTATAGGTCCCATAGTGATAATGCCGCAACAGATCGACTAATCGACCATGTCCAAATGGCTACAGATTCCTCGCTACAACAGATCCTATCCGCTGATCCGAGATCGTGATACTTGGCGATTTTAACGCATACCATGCCGAATAATTCAGTTCACGAGGGGAGATCTGTTTATGACTTTGCCTTGGCATATGTAAAGTAACCAGGCGAAGTAACCAGTTGTGTCGGACCATATGGTTACTTCGCCTACGTGGATCTCAGAGACCTTCTGCTGACCTCTCACCCGTATGGATATCAGGTTTCCGACGACGCCCCTCTCGGTTCTTCGGATCATTGTCTGATCCGGAGTGTGGTCACCACACTCACTCTCACGCTCCCTTCGCGGTTGCGTTCTGCAGGTTGCCGCCATGTTTGGCATTACAGGTCGGCGGATTAGGACGGAATGCGGTCTTTTTATGCATCCTAACCATGAGGGTTGGTTTGCTTCACGCCGGTGGACAGGGGATGGAGCTATTTATTTTATCATCTGTCATCATTCATCTTTATGAGGTAGATCTCAACCTTTTGTGGTCACTTGAAAGAGAAGGCTAAATTGTTCGAATCTTCGGCAACCGAACACTTTCTGATCGGTTTGACTCTCTAGCGCTGCGAAGAGATGTTGAAGAGATCTCTTTGCGTATTCTATCGCATTTACCACGGGAACTGCTCAGACGAATTGTTCGGACTAATTCCTGTCGCTTAATTACACCATCACATATCGCGATAGACCTCGAGATATCATCCTTACCACCTGGATGATTGGCGGTCGACTACTGTGTGATTTACAAGAAGTTTTCTTCCTCGCACAACTTCCTTGTGGAATCGACTACGTGCAGCGATTTTTCCGGACCGATACGACTTAAGGACCTTCAAGAAAAGAGCCTATTCTTTCTTAAGAGGCCGGCATCGTATCTACAATTCCCCAGGCGTTGTAGTTGTGCATTGGCGGCGGTAGTCACCAACTATCAGGTGAGCCGCATGTTCGTTTGCCCCTCTCATATATAAAAATAAATTGGCGTTAATAAATTTTATTACTTTTATTAACGCCAAGGTTGACTCGGCAGCCGGTCTCAACGGGGATTAGCCATCCACAGGACATTATAGTACACTATTGTGTGCGTAAGCAAAAGTACACTCTATTCCTTTACTCTCATATTCCAATGAAACGGTAATTCGATACGACCAGAGATCAGGTGGCTGTATAATCTGATAATCCCATAGAATACTATAATACACAATAGAATGGCTGTGAACTTTATTTTGTACGAGGATTGGCGTCGCCAAACCCGATTCGCTGTGTTGACAGAGTAAATTTGCACATTTTAGACTTTTGATTAATGTTCAAGACCGTCATTAAAAAAAACCGTTTAAATTTTAATACATATTTATTTGTAAATAGTTTGCAATTTCGCATTTTCTAAATAATTTGCATGCGAAGTTTGGAAACGATTGTAACGTCAAAACACTTTTTTTTGCGCCCGAAGCAATTAAAGGGCTACCCTGTACGTAGGGAGGCGGAAAATGCATTACGCATACCACGATAGCCGGTCTATCGTGGTTATAAGGGACTCACTGTCCTACCGGGGACCCTAAGTGATACCCTCTAAAAACCGCCTTTGGGGACAGGCAACCGGCTGATTAAGCTGTATTGTGCCTTATCGTGAGCGACCCTCTTTTGGGAAAAGAGGGCGCAGGCGGCTACGAGCCGCTGAGGGAGTACTAACTAATATTAATTTGCCTACGAAGGCAAATTAATATTAGTTAGTACAATAATTTAATTTAATTAGAGTTGGCCTGAGCTGCCAGGAGGCAGATCAGGTCGTTTGTCAGTTTATTAGGCGGGTCCGAGAGAGAGTTTCTCGGCCTGCGGACTCGATAGCGAGAGGGGGGTGGGGCTGCATAAGTAGCTGCCTCACGAATTAATTGGTTTGGATGCGACTCTGAGGCTTTGAAGAAGTTCTCAGAGAGTTTTTTTAAGAAATTGTTGAATTGTTGGGAGCTCTAGGTCCCGATGAAGGTCGGCATTACGGACGTACCAAGGTGCGTTCGCAGCTCGACGACAGAAAAGGTTTTGAACTATTTGGAGTTCATTAATAATATTAGGGTTTGCGTGGGCAAAGACGGGGCCCGCGTAGGACATGACTGGTCGTATACATACCTTATAAAGGGTACGCTTGTTTCGGAGGGACATTTTACTGTGTCTGCCCAACATACTGTTGAGCCTACTCAGATAAAACCGTGCGTGACGGGTTACTCTTTTGACGTGGGGCCTAAAAGTGAGCCCTGTGTCTAGAGTGACACCTAAATATTTGGCGGTCGTATGCCAGGGGACAGGGGTCCATAGCATACGTATTGGCACGTCAAAACACATCTCGTGTTGACATTTATACGTGTTAATTGACGTGTTAGTGTCGTTTTAGTTGCTACACGGGCTCCGCCCACTCCCCCGTTCCATTATTTATGTATTATAGTATTCTATGGATGATCCCGTGTTCCGACGTACGAGTGCAAAACATAGCCAACTTCCTGACTCCGGGTTGCAACTAAGATTTTGGCTCGACCTGGTATTCGTACCACACATTCTTTTTTTTTTAGACCACTACTACCGCTAGACCAAGAGACGACCTGGAGTCACATAAGAAGCTACTGGTGAAAGTATACCTAAGAAAAAATAGTGTTGTCGTAAATAATAGTATTTTTCCTTTGTTGATTGTTTGAAATTTTAAATTTAATTCCCAAGGATTGAAAAGGAGAAAGAAAAGGAGAAGGAGAAAGAGAAGGAAAGAGAAAAAGAGAAGGAAAAAGATAAAGATAAAGACAAAGACAAAGAAAAAAGCTCATCTACAAGAACCAGCGAAGAAAAGACTGTGATAAAACCTCGCTCGCAGTCAAAGACCCGTAGTCTGTCCGCAGCCAAGACTGAATCGCACGATAAAAGAACTCCTAAGAGAAGACCTTTCCTGTCTAAGAGTAAGTTTTGTGAATTAAATTTTGTTTTCGGTATTAATCAATTAATGCCACTTTGTTTTTAACTTTTTTTTATTTTGGCCTTCCCTCTATGGCCTTTTTGAAAGAATTCGGGATAAGAAAAGATTGGTTCGCTCATACCAGCGTTAAATAGCAGTATAATGCTACTGTTTCGTATGGTGAGTGATGTGACAATCGAAATACCTTTTACTGGTATCCAAGAATTATCCTTAGGTGTGACAATGCCTAGCTGTGTTGTGATACTTAATCAAGGATAGTTGTTAATGCAGCATTTGTTGTGAGCAGTGTGGTCGTTTGTTACAACTTTTCTAATAAAAACTTACATCATGCATAAAATCTCTCATAAAATTTTATCATAAAATGCATTTTAAGTTATGCTTGTGATATTATTTTAGTGGGCGACGGAAACAGTGCGGGAACTCCGCGGGCGTCGCGTCGCCCGCACGCCTCCACCGACAGCGACAGCTCGGGACGTGCTTCTAGGTAACTACTTTATCATCATCATAATCATGGTCTGGCCATGGCCTCCAATGGATAAATTCAAGGTGACTTACTGTATTAGCAGCAGTACTTTTTAACTAAACGTGTTTCAAATTTAAGCATCATTTAGTTTATTTACTAAAGCCTAACCACTGAGATGTCTCTAAGCTTTTTTTTGTAATTTAAAGTGACACACGAAGTTGCAGTCCACCTGATGGTAAATGGCTACTGCAGTCTAGGACACCTGCAACAAACTTCAAATAAAGAAGACTACGGATACGTTGTCGTCTATGAAGACTAAGATGGGATTCCTTACAGCTTGTAAATATACTGGCTATATACTCTTCAGACCGGAACACAGCACTGCAATGCAAGCACTGTTATTTGGTGGCAGCTTGTCAATAGTAAGGCGTTGGCCACGCTAGAGCGACTGCGGGCAGCGGATGCGGAAGGCGTGAAGACGCTGCGCCTTGCCGCTGTAGTATGTAGCCCATAGAATACTATAATACATATATAATATAACGGGGAAGTGGGGGGAGCCCGCGTAGCCACTAAAATGACACTAACACGTCAATTCACACGTATAAATGTCAACACGAGATGTGTTTTGACGTTACAATCATTTCCAAATTTCGCATGCAAATTATTTAGAAAATGCCAAATTGCACCCTATTTACAAATAAACATGTATTAAAATTTAATGATGATCTTGAACATTAATCATAAGTCTAAAATGTGTAAATTTATTCAGTCTGTCAACACATCGAATCGGGTTTGGCGACGCCAATCCTCGTATAAAATAAAGTTGACAGCCATTCTATTGTGTATTATAGTATTTATTAGTAAGGCGGCGTGACATGTGGTTTCGTCCTGATATTTTTGTGCGGGCGAAAAATGACTAGAAGTGAGTAGTTTTTTTGCACAAGATATAATGCAACAAATTAAAATAGTAGTTCATGTTTTAAACTAAAACAAGCATCAGTTTAGTGAATATCGTAGACTATATTGATGAAGTACTTCAATACCCACGAAAGTTTTGAGAAATATAATATTATGCGTATAATTTTCATGCTTACTAGACCATATTGCAGACTGAGACATTATTTCGCTAATAAATGTCTCCGTTTTTATGTTTTACATCGCGGAAAAATCATTACGATTTGATTAAAACGCAAGACGCGCGAACACGTACTATGTCCTCCGCTGGTCGGAGTCACCTGACGCGCACGCCGGACGCGCCAACGTGGCACCTCCCGTACGTCTCGTGTTGTCATTTTTCCCGTTCATCGCAGACACAAGACATGTCGCGCTAGCGTGGCACACGACATAGCTTTCGAGTAAACTCACCGTTGACTAGCACAATTATATGCATATGTGTACTAAATCATATGCAACCTCTTGAACAATTTAACATTTTATTTCAATATAAACTCCAACACAAATAACAAATATTTTAATAGTTGTTGACCTTTGACCATAACATTCATAATATTTTAATTCATTATAGCAGATGTGGACCAACTAAGAAAATGCAAAGTCGTCGCAGTCAAAGTGCGAACTCGGCGAGCAGTGGCAACACTATCGCCTCCAACAGCAGTAAGAGACCGCGTAAAAGGAAGAGTACAGAGTTAGTATTTTATTTAGTAAATAATGTGTAAAATGTGAAATGATATAAAAGTAGACGGTCCAAAACTTTATGAAGCGTAGGCCTGGTTTTTTGTACAAGTAGGGAAATAAATTAAAATAATATATTATACCACTTTTGTTCATTCAAATCAACGAATTTGCGTTTATTTCAGTGGTGTAAATATTTCATTCTTACCAAAAACTGCAACGCTAGTGGCAAATTGTTGTCATTTCGACGTTAGCTGTCAACTGTCATGAGGTTATTGATCAATTTATTGACAAATATTTGAATTCTGAAATGATGTGTTATTACTGACCTCTATAATATACTACAAGTATGCTGGATTGGCTATACCTTACAAAATGTCTGTACCGATTTGAAGTGCCACCATTTTCCTTACCAGGAACAAAAATGACATGATATGGCAAAGTCTGTTGTCTTTTTTAAATTCCACAGAAATTCAAAAGAAACACAGTAAATCTATTAATGATTTCCAATTACACGAACAAGCTCGGAATAAACAAAAAAATATCACACTACCTACATTATTTCATGACTCAAGTCACTTGTCAAACATGATATTTGACATATAATTTTATGACTGGAAGGGCGCCATCTTGTAAAATAATCAAAAATTGGGATTGCAGTTTTGTTTTTAGCAAGTCATTTAGTTCGAATTATTTTATTTTCAATAAAATCCCTGAATTTTTCGCTTTTTTACGGTATTGTGTACAATAGACTGGGCCTGAAATGGACCGTCTCCTTTAATAACTATGTGACAACCACTTGAAAAAAAAAATTACTGTACAGTCTACAGTCAGCCTATTAAATGCCTCTGCTGAACATAGGCCTCCCCCATAGGGTTTGCCTCATAGTGGAGATATTAGCCATAGTTGCCACACTTGGAAATCGGGATGGCAACCACAGTTTTTTATTTTCAGTCGTTATTAGGTAGAGGATGCTGCCTACCTGATTTGTTTCCCTCTGTCGGCTCTTATGACACCCGGTGCCAAGTACCGCGTGCACCTCTCGAGATTCAGCGCGTATAACCGCGAGGTTAGTGGGGCCATGGGAAAGTGAAGTGATCTTACGACGACCCACGGCATGATATGGTATAATGAAAAAAAAAATTATATTAGTACAAGTGAATTCTTGATGAGAAAAAAAATACTAGTAAATGGAGAATAATTGTAATGGGTGCGTTTGGCAGAAAAAAGCGCTAGCAAGCGCTTGTAAGCAAAATGGCGATCGTAAGCGGTAAGCGCTGTCAAATCGTAATAGCTATTTTCCTCTAGGACACGATGTTAGTCTTAACCGGGGAACCTAACCCAATTTAAATATATGTTTGTGAAGTATTCATATTAAAAACTTACCAATCTTGAATTTTTAATAACATGTATATGTCTATTCATGTCATTATATTACTTAAAACTAATATTGCAAAAAACAACTTATTAAACTCTACTTCAAAACAAACAAATTAAATAAGCAAAATGGCGGATTGTGTCAGCGCTACTGAAGTAGCAATCGTGTCCTGGCCGAAAACTATTTTAGCGCTAGTAAACGCTTGCTAGCGCTTTTTTCTGCCAAACGCACCCAATGTTTCTACTTTAAATATTTATACATTTATCATTTTGATATTTTATAATTCATTGCAGACCATCGATGAGTGAATGCACTCGTTCTGGCGGAGCAAATGTAAAGGCCCAAGTTGGCGACAAACTGAAAGTTTATTATGGCCCTACGCAATCAGAGTCAAAGGTACAGTTTATAAACAAAATTAGAAACACTATTTAAAATTATAATGATGTAATGCTGTAAATTTCTTTAATAGTTCAAGAACATATTAACCCCGTCGATCGGAAAGGAGAGATCTCCCACCGAACAAGGAGTTCAGCCTGTGGTGCGACTAACGCTTCGTGTATTTGTACGGAGCTTGTCCTATATATTATTACAAGCTTAGGGTTCGTGACAATAAAAACTGCCGATTGAAATACCAAATATTGACACTTTATTTACTGGACACCAATTAAAACTTAAATCACACTAATAATTAATCACACTTAACACTTTAGTTCACTTTATTTCGCTCCGAAAGCTTCGCTCGTATCGCCAATTCAATACTACCCCGATCGCGGCTTTCAACGGCTTAAATAGGCCTTTTCCACTGAAACATCCAGAATAATCCAGCTAATACCGGCCCCCGACCGACCAGGTGCAGAAAGTTCGAGTGTGGAACTTTCTAGAAAGCTTAGTTCTTCTATTCGATAGTAGATGGCGCTAATGTGGGAGTTCTAGAAAGATCTTGACACTCCTATTTCTGATACTTGATACTAGATGTCGCTAGATGTCGTAGTGCAGTCTCATTGTTGACGAAGCTGTAAATTAACTGTAAAAGTTACGAATCATATCATTCTTCACACTTTTCGAAGCCACTTGCATGCAAGTCTATCTATTCTACGTAAAAAACAAAATAATATCGTCCCTACCATAGAATACTATATTACATCCTATATTACATAATAGAACGGGGGAGTGGGCGGAGCCCGCGTAGCCACTAAAATGACACTAACACGTCAATTCACACGTATTTTTAAGATGTTAACACGAGATGTGTTTTGACGTTACAATCGTTTCCAAATTTCGCATGAAAATTATTTAGAAAATTCCAAATTGCACCCTATTTACAAATTAACATGTATTAAAATTTAGTGATGATCTTGAACATTACTCAAAAGTCTAAAATGTGTAAATTTACTCTGTCTGTCAACACAGCGAATCGGGTTTGGCGACGCCAAGCCTCGTATAAAATAAAGTTGACAGCCATTCTAATGTGTATTCTATGATCCCTACAACTAGTGCGGGGTTGTTCTATAATGCAATTGAAAGCTCTTTGTCAGCGCGTGTGTGTTTACTTGTGTGCCTGTACCTTTTTCTTCTCGAATAGATGATAATATCGTCTTAAAACCAACTTCTCTTTTAAGTTACTGTTAAGTATCATTAAAATCGATTTGGAAGTTTAGTTTCAAAGAAAACAAATCTCACTTATGATTAGTCACCCGATAAGAAGTTGATAATGAGGATTTACCGAATCGCGCCTATGGATATTTTTAACTTTATATATTTAATACTTTTATATAAATATTAACAACACTAAAATTAACTCCCGTGTAGGAAGAGGTGTAGTTATAATTAGATCTTTATCCATGAAATTGCCATTTTGTTAAAATGGCTATTTGGAAATGTAATAAATTTTACATGTAATTAATTCTTATATTTAAGCATGTTGTACTATCAACATTTGGGTAATTGTGATGAAACTCGTGGCCTTTCGGGTGATATTACATAGATATTATATGAAGAGAGAGGTTGATAATGACGAGGCTGAAGTTGATATTGCATGGATCCGTCTCATTCGAGGACAGACGTAACGTTAGCTTATACTGTAAGTGTCAGAACAGTATTAGGGGTATGTTCCGAAACGTTTCCAGTATACTGCCGAATACAAATGACGTCAACAATTGACGCCATATTGTACTGGCGTGCCGCCGTCATTTTGTGTCGGATATCCGACCATATTAAAACAATTTTAATGGTGTGTACGCTGAATGAAACATGCCAGACTTGGTTTTTATTTATTCAAGTACAAAAAATTATAGAATAATTGCTTGTATTTCCATTAGAGGATATAATGATTTTTGGAGCACAAAATGACAAAATAATCGCCAACACTTTTCCAATATGGCGCAAATGTATGACGTCATATACTGTCCTATGTTTTGCAACGTATAACCAGTATGGCGTCGATTCATGATGTCATTTGCATTGGACAGTACGCTTGGTTCTATTTTGGAACATACCCTAGATCAATTTTACAAATAGGTACACCACGAACTGATTGACGCACATCGAGATACCCGCGTCCTAGCTTGCAATGCAACATGTTGCTAAATCGGAATAGAAAGGAGGGAATTTTGAGTGGAATTGTTACCTGCAATAAGAAGAGGATATTACACAACAATTGCGAGCCTATAACACAGTGGTAAGATCGAGGTGTCCAAGCGGAATAATGATCGAAACGAAAGATTAGCGAAAAGAAACTTATGGATGACACTTTGATCGTCTACTGTTGGTGTTGCTCACTATAGCTCGTAGCCGTGGCTTATTCACAAGAACGTCCCGCTCACATGCACACTGTATAAGTCGTTGGCAAAGATACCAGAGCTAAAGCTAAAGACCTTTCCACATTCGTCATATTCTTCGGACCTTGCACACACTTCCACATTTTTCGAAGATTAAATAAGTTTTTGATAGTAAAAGTTTTGTTTGACTTACAAATAAATGTTTTTCCTTGTGAAATTTATGTTTGTAAACTGCCTCCACGCTACAAAAGAAAATCGTAGTGTGAGTAACATTTTTCTATATATATATATCTTTAATTATCACACACGAAAATTTACGCAAGCGCCCTGCGCCGCCTAAACGAAACAGCAGGCGCAGGCATACATTTTCGCCGCGCCGTAGTAAGAGAGGGGGATACTTCCTCTCCTACGCCGCGTTGGCTTATTTCTCTCTCTCCATCCGTCTTACGAATTTTCGATCAGGGTCACGTGTCCCGACGCGAGTTTAACATTTTTTTACCCATTACAAACACTTCAATATTTCATAATATATATGTGATTTCCTTTTTCTTGTACATACAAATACTCAATCCAGGGGTGATTGTGACTAGGGATGGTCACCTGATGTGATAATTAGTTTTGTTTAAGTGTTTATAAAAAACTTTAAGGTTTTTATACGCCTTTTATGACCTTTTTTAAATTGTGTGTGAGTAGGTGACGTACGAGGCGAAGGTGATCGAGATATCGGCGGAGGGCATGCTGCGCGTGCACTACACGGGCTGGAACACGCGCTACGACGAGTGGATCAAGCCGCAGCGCATCGCGCTCAACGTCACGCAGCACGACGCACACAACAAGAAGGTCACCACGATCATTCATTTTTTGCAAGTTGCAACATTTCAAAAGAATTCTAAGCCTGATGTTGGAGCAACATGCCGGACGTACCTAATTTTATTATTGTTATACGTGGTAGAGCTACGCCATGGATATTTTATGGCTGCTGCACGAATGAGACGGCTCGACCGGGAAAGGACCATGCTCTCATGGAATACTAACGGAAAATAGCAGCTTAATGTTTCGTATGGTGAGCGTAAAGAACCGGAGGCTCTTCTTATTAACCGGAGGCTCTTCTTATTAACCGGAGGCTCTTCTTATTGGAAACGAGGTGTATCGTCTTAGTCCTCAGTGGTGACGACTAATTTGCATTTTGATTCTCAATAAATACTTGTGTGCTAGATTGTGACGCTTATTCTATTTAAAAAAAATCTCTGCAGGTTAGCATGCATGCAATGGTACTATTGTAGGCCTAAAATTATTAAAAACAATACATAAAGTTCATGTGTGTCATGCGGTGGGTGGCATCATATGACCTCGTCACCTCATTCCGCCTTGTGGGTGTTTTAAGAGGCGACTATGGGGGAGTCAAGAATGAGAAAGTTCCATGTACGTAAGTGAACTGTTACTGGCAACTAAAGATAAAAGAAACTTCATGTACACCATTGAAGTAATATGTACTTAAGTACTAGAACAGCTATCTCAAACAAAAAAATGTGCGCTACTCTGTGTTCGGGCGGTTGTTTTCTTTTATCATAGAGTAAACATAGGTAGAATGATCCGTAGGTAATAGTAGATTGTATTGTTAAATAGGTATTTTATATCGAGAACAATATTTAAATTTTGTCATTTATTTTGTATATTATATTTGCTTATTTAATATAATATTACATAATATTATATCACAATTACATTTTAATGATATTTTTATCTGAATATTTTAAATGGTATCTATGTCAAATATAAAAAACATATTAAATGTATGTTTAACAAAACTTATTAACATAACATTTAAGTTACAAATATATTTACTAAAATTAGAATAAGAGTCGTTCATAAATGCTGGGCACGCGAGAATTAAAAATGGACGAATTTATTTCACTTTTACTTTGAAGTGGAAACCTAAAAATAAAATAAAAGAATAATAAGCAGATTTAAACATGAAAAATTTAGCCTAATTATAATAACTTATATATGTTTCTACAAAAAAAATGAGTATAAAAATATATTCGTCCTATACTTAAGTACCCACAGAAATGTCGCATCTGAACATATTAATTTCATAATCTATATTTCATGACACGAGATGGCGTCTTAGGAATAATTTGTTTTATTATTAATATATAACAATTTTGTTGTTGATTAAGTATCTTATTAACCGATTAAAAGTAATTCCTTGGTTTTTACTGACATTTTTTGAATTATTTGTGCAATATCTAAGTACACACGACGGCATATTTTTATCAAGAGATTTTTTTTAAATCAACACAACGCGTGACAACTCTACAAGCGCCTAGCGAGTGACTGATCAAAGTGCGGTGTATGCATCGCAGTTGAGTGGAACAGAGTAGCTGAATGCAATGTCGCCTCTAGTACGTAGTACATAATAGCTCAATGATGTACACATAGTTTTTTTTTTCTGAATTTCGTTCATGACGGATTAGTCGTCACCTTCTTTGTATCATTTATTTCTATCTGTCTAATTATAAAAAACGTATTGTAATACATACAATAAATCCACACAATATTAAAACACTAGTTTATGTGATTGATTAATTGACATTTATTTCTTAAATATTCAGTCTTCTCACGGTCTGGTGACCTAGTGTATGTACCTAGTATGTAGAATGGTTGTAAGAGGAAATATGCCTACTCTTTTTAATTTTTAACCTTACGTGTGCAAGATACGGCACCCTTTTAAATTATGGATGAGCCTCTGATGACCGGTTGATGAAAGAATTAACCGGATCTTGATTCAACAGAATAATGGTAGAACTATTAATAACATAAAGCTCTGTGGGCTCCCATCTGCCTGTACAGTAGTACAGTGAGGTGAATTATAGACAACTCCGCCAAAACTCTTATCTTGTATACTTGGAAAGGCCTACATCTCACGGAGTACTTGAAATCACTAAGTTTAATGTGGAGAAGAAATTTATGCATTCTCTTTAAGTTGTTGTATCGCTTAATGGTATAGGTGGTAGATCCACACTGCAGCATATTATGGTTGTGGCACAAATTGGTCAGCTCGACCGTGTTAGGACCACACACTGCCAGCCTGAATGCACAGGATGCCAGCGTAAACAAGCAGCTTAATGCTGCTGTGTTTCGTGTGGTGAGTGTAGAGAACCAGAGAAATTTTTTACTGGAAACGAGGCATTTCATCTTAGTCCTCAGGGGGGACAGCGCATCTGCATTTTAGTTCTTAATTAAGGATAAATGTTGATCTCAATGGGTTACGGCATCCACTTACCATAATTACATACTCCTTAAAAAAATCTTTTAGTCAATGATTTTGCTCTTTCAGAATACAAGTCTAAGTCGAAGATCAAGAACCAAGAGAACTGAAGGTAAGCTATAATTAATTCTTAATAAAAGGTATTGTGCATTATTTACGTGTCCATTGCAAATATATTCTTTTACAGAATCTTCTGCTCGCTCTGATTCTGATAGCGACTCTGACAGTGACGATGACCTTAAACCATCAACGAAAAAACCTGATGACAAATCTAGCGCCAAAAGTAAGTTTTATAATAATTTTCCCCCAGCACTTAAAAACTAGCTAAATAGGTATTTATTTGATGATTTTGCTTTTACAGCTCCGCCCAGATCGAAGGATGCAAAATCAAGCGATAGCAGTGGCTCAAGTAAACCTCGCAAGAGGCCTGTAAGAACAGTGTCTACTCCGTCAATGGTTTCCCCTGCTAAGAAACCTCGAATCAACATATCTGGTCATCACCATCAAGGAAGAGACTATGACCTTAATGAAATCCGATCGGAACTCAAGGGACTGCATAGTGTCAAACAGGAACCAGAGGAACCCATCAAACAAGAGATACAGAAAGAAAAAACGCCAAGCCCTATTCAAATGCCCGTTCAACCACCCGAGCCTCCACAGCCAGAAAAACAACCAGAAGATGTGTACGAATTCAAAGAACCCGAACCTTTTGAACTTGAATTGCACGATGAGAAAAAGAAACGTTTGCATCGTATATTCGACGATATTTCACCCAGCAAATATACATCTACACTGTCGAAGTCTTTGAGTGAAGAAATTTCCGAAGACCCATTGAGGCCCAGGGCATCTACGATGAGATCTCCGTCTTTATCGCCTTTTAGAGATTTTGGTACAACTAGAGATGTACCTGAACGACAGAGTCCAGAAGAAGATTCCAAAGACGGTCTGTTCTCACTAGACGACGATTCATTTCCAGGTGATGGCAGCTCGGGGCCCATCTTTGAAGGATTTACGCCAGCTAAAAATCAAGAAACATACTCTAAAAAGAGCAAAGTCAGCAAATTAAGAGAGTTGATTGACGATTCACCTGACAGTCCGGCAGATGATGAGCACTCTTCTGAAGATGAACCTGAAGAAATTAAAGAAGAAAGCGAACTTAGTCTAGAAGCACCAATTATAGAAGTTACAGAAGTACCTGAACCAATAATAAAAGAAGAAGTACAAGTCGCCGAGCCTATAAATGAAGAGGTTGTTATTCTCCTGACTGAGCAACAGCCAGTTGATATACCTGAACCACCTAAAACACCACCTCTACAAATTACACTGGATGGACCTGGTCCAAGTGCCGATGTAACCTCTTCAAAACCAGTCGAAGAAACGACAACAGTCGAAGCTGTGGAAGAAATAACGAAGGAAACAACTCCCCCACCTGAAAAGGAAGAGGTCAAATTGGTGGCGACCCCATTTCCAACTGTAGAACCTAATGAAAGCACAAATTCAAAAATCGACAAACTAGATCCAGATCCTGTTATATCAAAATTAGAACCACCGTCTAGTCCTCTAATAGACACTGAAGAGGATAAATCCGAACCAGATAGCCCAGCTCGAATCGACGTCCTTCCAGAGCCACCACCTGGGTTCCTCTTGCAATCAGAAGGTCCTAAAATAGCTGAAAAGCTACTTAAAGCTATTAACAGTGCTAAAAGATTATCTACTTCTCCTCCGCCAGTCGAAGACCGACCCGTCTCGCCGAACAAAGATATTGTTATTGCAAAGGAAGAGAAACCAACATCCATATCGCCCGAACTTAAGCCGCTTACCAAAGTTGAACCATTAAAACCCTTAAGTAAAAATGAGCCAATTAAAAAAATCAGTCCACTTCCCTTGACAGATCCCATATTTGGTGAACCTTCAAACTTTACAGATTTGAAACGTGATCTCTCTGATATTAAAAAAATTAAGAGCAAAGAACCGTCACCACCCCGACTACAAAGCCCACTCAATATCTTAGAAAGACGAAAAAGTGTCGCGGATTTGCCTCTTGGCGCGCCCGGGAAGAATAACAAAGTTCTCAGCGACACCATACAAAAGCTTTCAAGTCAAATCAACCAATCAGCCGCCAACATTACACTACCACCGTTTCCGCCTGGAGACAGGAGTGAATCTAGCGACTCTGATGATTGCGATAGGAGGTTAGTAAGCCCTTTATTTTTGACTGTATTTACTAAGAGTTTTCTTCATCGCACGACTTCTTTGGGGAATTGTTTACCATCGGCGACTTTTCCAAACCAATGCGACTTTGGGACCTTCAAGAAACGAGTTTAACTTTTTTTTCAGTCTCTGCAATCGTTAATGTTCGGTGGTTGACACCATACTACCATACCTATAGCTAGACGTGGTAGAGGCATGCTGCAGTTATATTGGTAGCATAGTTGTAGCACGAATGGGTCGGCTCGACCGGGGAAGGATCACGCTCTCACGGAATACCAGCGTGAAATAGTAGCTTAATGCTGCTGTGTTTCGTATAAGTGGCGAAGCTACTAAGGCAAGCCAAACTAGGGCAAGCCCAAGATATAAATTGATAAAAATATAGATTGTTGTTTTTAGCAGTTTTATAAAAATTCATCTTCATCTTCATCTGTCTCCACGCTTCAGTTTCATATTCAGTGCTGTCAAAGACGTATTTAACAAAGCACACAGAAGGCATACTACTGCTAGATAGATTTTATTTTTATTACATATCAGCAATTGCATAGCTTCGGTGGATTTGAAGAAGGCCGTTTGAGTCTGTTTAAGCGAAAGAAAAAAATATTTACATCCAATACAATACATGAACAAAAGTAAAACATGAACAAAGTACAAACAAACTATATACAAAATAAAAATAAAAAAAACATATTATTTACATTCTAATGGATAAGAGATAAGATAAGATAAGTGGAATCGTCTCGCTTTCTTAAGGAAAGATTTAATTACGTCCACGTAAAATGTTGGTGAACGTTTTAATTGTACCAATAACTGTTTTTTGATTGCGATAATTGATAAGTCTGAAACTCTTGACCTTGTATATTATCTCAACAAAGTTTAAAGATTTTATCTTTTCCTCCCCGATTAGCACTTTAACACACTTCAATTCATCACAAGGAACACTTTCCCTCCATTTTCATTAAAAATCTTTAAAAAAGCATAAACTTTAAACTCGCAATACATTCTCGTAAGACTACGAGGTCGAACAGAGTGCGTGGGAAATTTGAAATAGTTCTGAAACAGTTTACGAGTTATTTTATTACTTGATATAATTGATTGATTCATCTTAGTGAGGCAAGCCGGGCTTTTGGGCTTGTATAGAGGCTTCGCCACTGTTCGTATGGTGAGTGTAGAGAACCGGAGACCCTTTTTACTGGAAACGAGGCACTCCATCTTAGTCCTCACGGGTGACAACGCATCTGCATTTTGTTTTGTAATCGAGGACAGATGTAGATGTCTATGGGCCGCAGCAACCACTTACCATCAGGTGGACTGTGTGCTCGTTTGTCACCCTATCCTATAAAAAAAATACCATCAGGCGAGCCGCATGCTCATTTGTGCCGTCTTCTATATATATTAAAAAAAACTAGCCAAGCATACTATGCTATGCTAATAACTAAATATAAATATAGTAAGAGTGACAAACAATCAAACAATCCGCGTGATGATAAGTGGAACGCGTACTTAAACGGACGTGTACCACAAGACAGACAGAGATCATCTTAGTTTTATTTTGTATTGCGATAACCAATAACTTAAACTATACTGCGTTTACCCTACTTAACTTTTTTTAAGAATTAATGTTATGGTTCCGACTAACAAAAATCGAACAATGCGTTAGATTTTTAAGTGATGCTGAAACCATGCTCAACTAATTGTAAGAACGTACAAATATGTACCTATAATTATTTGCAACCAACAACATAGTTTGAGGTGCTTATGTGTGTGAATGTGTTCTTAAAATAAGTTAAGCAAAATTTCGGCGTCACTTGAAGGTGTTTTGTCAATCTTCTTTTGTTGATCAGGACTGTTTGACTTAACATAATTTCAATCTTAATTCAAACATTAACGAGATCCTGGTCCGCACAGCCCACTCACATTATTATTATTTTTAAATAACACTTAGTTATCAGAAAACTGTGTTTTTTTTCTCTTGCATAAGATTTCGTTTCTATAACTCCTTATTTCTTATTCATTTAGGTTGATAATCGACAAGGTCTCGATGGAGGAGTGGGGTAGTGGGGGGAGTACGGAGGCTGTCGGGGCCCGGGCGCTACACGCGGGCAAGTCGCCCGGCGAGTGGAGTGCTGGCGAGTCGCTGCTCATGCTCGAAGACGCGTGCAAGAACGAGAGAAAACACAGTGAGTACTCTAAAGTCCGTTTCCACTTGTCGGGTTAAGGGAATGGTTTTAAGCTAAAATGTATACTCCACATGATTAAAACTACTTTTACGGATTTTATCGCGTTTATTTTTACTTTTTATTTTTAATTCCCGACGTTTCGGGCGCTTTCCAGCACCCATGGTCACGGGGGACTGAGATGACTGACGTCCTGATGTCATTGTTAAACCCGGAGTACCTTCAGCTTTTTTAATTATTGTTTATGGTCCGATCTATGCAAAATGAACTGACTATGTTCTGAAGTCTTGCGGTGGTATGCTTGGGTTTAGTTTTAATTTTGTTGATTATAGGATCCCAAGCAGGTGGTAGTACTCAGCCTCCTTCTCTATTGAAATTAGGATGTTTTTTTAATTTCAATAGCCTCACGTATCATCCTTGGTAGGAATCGGTGTTCTTTTGCGAGGATTTGTGGTCTATCAAATCTGATGTAATGGTTGGGGCCGTCTAGGATATGATCACAAACTGCAGACTTCCCGGAACGTTGATGCTTCACATCAGCTATATGTTCTTTTACGCGGGTTTTAATTGATCTTTTAGTTTGTCCTATATAAGAGAGACCACATTCACAATCAAGCTTGTACACTCCTGCATCTTGTAGAGGAATATGGCACTTGACGGATGGTAGGAACTGACTAATCTTCTTCGGCGGCTTGTAGAATGTTCTAATAGAAGCTCGCTTCAAGATATAGCCAATCTTGTCTGTGACACCTCTGACATATGGTAGTACAGCAGGCACACGCGCGACTGTGGCCGGCTTCACTCGGTCACTGTGACGTAGGCGTGGGACCCGAAGCTTGTTGTCGTGCAGAACTTGCTTGACGTGCTGAAGCTCGGCGGCCAGGTGTTTGCTGTCACAGATCCCTCGTGCTCTCTGTAATAAATATTTGCCCACGGTAGCTAACTGTGAAGGATGGTGGTGAGATTCACCGTTTAAATATCGGTTTGTATGGGTCTTTTTCCTATACACAACAGTGTGACCAATGGTGTTATTAGGATTTCGGATGACTAACACATCTAGGAAAGGTAAGGAATTATTTGCCTCTAACTCCATAGTAAATTGAAACTACACATGATTAAAAGTACACATGATTAAAAGTAGTTTTAATCATGTGTAGTGTTCGCGTAAATATAAGAAATCATTATGTATACTCCATTTTATCTCGTGGATGTCTTTTAAATGACCAAACATGATATATAGTGGCAAATGTACACTCACTTACAAGTACTCTCGCTAGGTCGTGCTTGAGAAGCCTCGGGCTAGAGGCTTGTGCCCGCGTGTGATCATCATGAAGTTAGAGAACAGGAGAACGATCACTACGTACTAAAGCATAGCCCGCCTGTCCTTGAAAATTGTAGAATACATAGCGGCGCTGACGTCGGTGAATAGTGACTGCGAAGTTAGCTGTTTATGAGTACAAGTAGGTGAAGTAAGATGAATATTGTACAAATTTTCATTTCATTTTTTCGTAGGTAATTTTCATGCTCCGTAATTTTGTATATTTTGACAAAAAGAAACATTAAAAAATGGAAAAATATTTTATTGTGCGAGGATATGCAAGTGGTTGAGCATATGATCGCAAAAATAGACTGAAAATGACTTTTATTGACTGCACTTAGTGATCGCAGCGCCTCACTGATGGTGTCCATATGTCTTGGACACTATTTTCTACGGCGATCGTTCTCCTGCTCTCTAACCTTCATGGTGATCATGTTCACTGACATATGCAGAAGTCGCAGCTGCTGTTGTTCTACGTGCCGTCAGTTATTATAAATATTTATATGTTACATAAATATATCATTGGTGTATCATATAAATATTTTTAACTATATAGCTCTATTTGACTAGAAGAAACTATGCCGTCATTTACTGGTATTACCATATTATACTAGCGCTCGTTGTAAATTTCACAGTCCGCGAGCAATCCAGGTTCGCTCCCCGCCGGCACTAATGAAATTTTTACTTGCAATTTCAAGCGCTGATTTACCACATGCTCGGCGGTAAAAGAAAACATTGTGAGGAAATCTGAATGTCTGAGAAATAAGAAAAAAAACGCCTTGGGGCAGCGTGGCGGACACTTCTTTGCCATAAAACCCTTTCAGAAATGATAGAAGGCGTAGACAGAGAAACCTTTAGAAAAATTGACGCCTTCTTTCGCATTCGCACACGAAAAAGATAGATTTATGCATACGTCTTGCATAGAAATGAGACAGATCGGTGTGATTGTTTGTCCCTTTCTCCGTGCCGGTTTTTTTTTAGCAAACTACACTTTGCTAAACAACTTTGACATTATTTATAGTGGTCTAAGGAGTTTACAATTTGATTTAAGTGAGAAAAAAAGTGTTTTGTGAGCTTAAGATTGGTGAATCTTGTTCTGTTCAGTTCTTAGAACAATTAAATTTTTATATAGATATGTTTAAAAGTCATAAAGATTATTGTATAACCTAAAACTTCGTTATCGTCCTTTCTCACTCGACGCCACGCTAGTCATTAGTCTATGGGTTTCTCGGTCTACGAGAGGAGGCCTGTGCCTATCGGTAGGACGTTTATAGATTGTCTTTTTACCTATGTATGTTTCTATTGGCCGTTCACACACATGTATTTTAATTTTCAAATGACAATCATCTGTGGTATGGCATTAGAGTAATGTTTAAAGGCTTGGACGTAATGTTAGTTTGTTGATGCAGGTGCGAGCGTTGTTGTAGCGGGCAGTGGTCGTGCGGGCGCGAGTATTGCTGCGGGCACAGTCACGTGCACTGGCGGAGCGGAAGAGGACAGCAACATATCGCTGTTGCTGTGCGAGGAGACCATCCCCGGCTCGCCGGCGCCGGATGCTGAGCCCGCGCCGCCGCGGCACAAGCACACGCTGCCCTTCGCTTGTGCGCCGCCGCATCACTCGCACTCTAAAGGTAAGAGCAGGACAGAAATATTACGAGCCGATTAAAACTGATGAAAACAGTAATTTCGTGAGTTTCATCAAGTATTCTCTCTATTTAAACTTATGATCGATGCATATTGGCTGCGTTTGGCAGAAAAAAGCGCTAGTAAGCGCTTGTAACCAAAATGGCGATCGTAAGCGGTAAGCGCTGTCAAATCGTAAGTAGCTATTTTCCTCTAGGGCACGAAGTTAGCCTTAACCGGGGAACTTAACCTAATTTAAATATATGTTTGTAAAGTATTCATATTAAAAACTTACCAATCATGAATTTTTAATAACATGAATAATATGTTTATTCATGTCATTATATTAATTAAAACTAATATTGAACAAAACAACTTATAAACTCTACTTCAAAACAAAGAAATTAAATAAGCAAAATGGCGGATTGCGTCAGCGCTACTGAAGTTAGCAACGTGTCCTGGCCGAAAACTGTTTAGTTTCGCCATTTTGCTTACAAGCGCTTGCTAGCGCTTTTTTCTGCCAAATGCAGCCATTGTTTAAGTTTTTGTTTAACTCGTATATATTTTAATTGGGTTAGTTGTATATTTGTATGTATGAATGTATTGTCATCATGATGTAACATCGGTAAAATATGGTATTTTACAGACATTAAGAATACAATAATTTCAATTTTTTTTTCGTGATTTTGATAGACTAAAGCCGGTATCCAGAGACAATCTCGAGCTCCAACTTCTTAATGTCAAAATTTGTGGAGCTCTGGATTGTCTCTAAATTCTGGCTTTAGTATTTTCTTTAGGATCACCACGGGTCACGATTAATGTGTGTAACTTTCAAAGATTTCTGTGTATATGACTAGACCGCAATTTAGAACAAAAACTGTGTCACAACTGTAAAACGCGCGGGTGCGCATCGTACTTTAAAAAAAATCAGTATTAGATTGTCGAAAACATTGTCCGCGGTTTACAAAACATAGAACTTTACTAAAGTTTATGACTCGCTGCCGACGATGCAATAAAATTGGGAAACAGAACGTCGCTTTTTGCGCGCTCTATAGTCCTTACGGAAGGCTTGCCGTAAGGGCAGCGAGTGTTTAACATTAGTATATTCTTCTTGCCCGCTCGCAGTAGACTAAAGGTGTTACGGAGAACTGGCCGTAAATTAGTGCGCAAAGTATAAAGCCGGCAATAGATCTTGACCAGGCCTCGGCTAACGCGAGCATTGGCAAAATGATACTAGGCGAGTGCTGCAGCCAGGTTTGAAAGAGTGAACATACTGACATCGCCGACAAACACGTGGACACAAAGTGCCGAGTGCAGGCGAACGGCTTTGATTTGTGCAGAAAAACCGACACTATTCCGAAGTGAGAGGAGTCGTTGCGAACGACCCCGAATGTTGGCAAAGCACGCCAAACGGACGACGAGTAATGGTGAGACTGGAGAAATGGGCTGTTAGTATGTTAGAACTCGGGTTCGGCCAACCCGGTTCGGTGGTAGCTCAGGGGTTAACCGCACGCTATAAATTTCACAGTACGCGAGCAACCCGGGTTCGATCCCAGCCAGCACCAATGAAATTGTTGATTGCAATTTTAAGTGCTGATTAACCACGTGTTCGGCGATGAAGGAAAACATCGTAAATAAACTTGCGTGTCTGAGAAATAAGAAAAGAAATATTTCGAAGACATGTGAAGTTCGGCAACACGCCCACTTATTCCCACGGCCCGTCTGTCCATATTCGCTGCACGGTGTGGTTAACGTTTAGCCATGTTTAATCAATAAATTAATGTTGACTCAATTAGTTATATTTTTAATTTCTATGTCTAAATAATTATTTTCCTTTTGTTAATTTTTTTGTATCTGAACCCAATTCCTTTTAGAAAGGTTCTCAAAGACTCTACTCTACCATTGTACAAGCTGCCATCTTTTAAACTTGCATACAACTTCGTAGCAGTCGAATTCACGAAATTATAAGGAAATTATACTTGTTTAATTCATGATTTATATAATTTATGCAAGTCTAAAAATAAAAATTTAAACAAATAATAAATTTAAAAAAAATGTAAAAGATCGAATAAACCTATTAATGTTGATTTTATCGCTCTTGAATCCGTATAAATAGTCTGATTCGATGTGTAGTGTTCGTGTAAATAAGAAATCATTATAGAAGTGTAAAGGTTCAATTATTTGAATATTTTCATTATTCGCACTAACATGAATTTGATTCATACCAACATATGATTGAAACGTCAAGCATAAAAATTCATTTTGGTTCATTTTTTGTATTTTGCTTTGCTAAGTGATATACTCGAATTTAAATGAGTATTTGTAAGATTTGGTTGATTGTAGTACCGTAATGCTCGTCTAGAAGTATACATGGAAGTGTTTGGTGGCTTTAGTAATGTGATTATTTTGCGATAGCGGAAGAGCGACGTGCTTCGGGTGGGTCCCGGGAGGCGGGTGGCGGCGGGGGTGCGGGCGGGGCAGGCGGCGTAGCGGGCGGGGGCGCGGCGGAAGAGGTGGCGGGCTCGCCCGCGCACGCGCCGCCTGCCTGGGCGCGCCGCCACGCGCTGCTCGACAACACGCCGCCCACCACACCCGACAGCAGCCTCGACCTCTCCCCGCACCGGTACCGCCACCACCAACAACAACAACAACACCACCACCACCACTAACAACAGCACCACCACCACTAACAACAGCACCACCACCGCTAACAACAGTACCACCACTACCAACAATACCACCACTACCAACAACACCACCACCAACAACAACACAACCACAACCGACACCATCATTCGTTACAATATCAAATCCACTGCTAAACATAAGCCTCTACCAGGCATCTAATGCCTTTTTACTGTCAGAAACTATTGCATACGCACACACAACAACTCTACATAGTTTAAACATTATCACGTAAATGAAATAGAAACCCGAGAAGAGGAACAAGTAAACAAATGTTCATTTTCATTTATTAGACTCGGGATAACTTAGTTGTTTCTATGAGCACACTAGAAAAATAGAATTCAGTTCAAACTTCATGATACCATCATTACACATAACCATTTAAAACATATTCTTTTATTCAACGATCATGTAACATAATAAAATCACAATAATTAATCTATAGACACTACAGGTAATGAAGCAAATCACCTTAGTCCCTGATAGATGTGGCTATGGACCACAACATTCATGTACCATCAGCAACATTCACGTACCATCAGGAGGCCTGTTGAATTCAATTAAGTATAGACAGACTGGTCCCACGTACGCAACGTATACAAGGCATTATGAAATCTGGACTCTTGATTTTGAAGGAAAACTATACATTAGAAACACACTTATTGTATATAACGCAATCTCACACGTCCAATGCAACATCGAAAAAAAAATTGGAAATGTCAGGCTTGTCGTTGCAAAATACCAAAAATTACGAATCCAAATACTCCTATAAAGACCTTACTTCAAAATAACGAATTAGCAGATCCGAACGTAACATTCAGGAAAAAAACTATAAACGAACATATTAACATAAGTGCTAGCGATATTAGCATAGATGACATAGCGGAAAACACTCTTTTGAGTCAAACCATTGAGAAAAATGCAAGTACCACAGCAACAACACTCTCAGAAGACGTGGGAATTAGCACATCGCTAACGCTAGAACAAATTGGTAGTTTATTGGATACAAAACTGGAGCGCATGAAAACTTGTATACTTTCAGATGTAAGAAGCATAATTCAAGATGAAATTAACAATTCTCTAAAAGATTTTAAAAATAAAATAGAAAACGATCTAAACAGTAAATTAATAGATTCTCAAAAGCAACTTCAAGAAGAAATAAAAAATCTCAACAAAAAAATTATGAATATTGAAGAAGAACTCTACAATTTGAAAAACTCAAAGAAAATAGTACTGTATGGGGTCATGGAAGGGTACTCTGAGACCGAAAACGAGCTAGTAGGTCGTGTTTCAAGGTTGTTCCATGATATATTAAACATCAATATATGCCCTTACATAGAAGAAATCAAACGCCTTGGGAGACGTGGAAACCGTCGGCGGCCTATTGCGATAGAATTAATAAGTAAAAGGATGTCCGATTTTGTAATTAACAATACGATCAAGTTCAAAAACACTGGATTATCCATAGGAAAATTCGTCAGTGGAAAAACGCTAGAAGAAAGGAAGGAACTCATCAGAAATATGAAAACAGCGAGGACAAATGGACAAAACGCGTATATAAAAAATAATAAACTCTATGTTGATGGGAAACTATACACAATTACCTGTAAATCTATAACTACGAACCGGACGGAAGGCGCAAGCATATCCACAAAGGACGTCGATATTCCAGATCCTACCTCACTAACTTCTATGCAATACCAAGAACAATCTTCGCCAGATACCATGCCACATAACTCTACTACGCGTCGGCAGATCGGGACATTTCAAAAACAATTTCAATAAGTTATCTTTAAGTTTTCAAAATATTCAAAGTATTGGTAATAAAATTGATATACTTGAACAAATAATGTTAGAAACAGATGTTGATATACTGTCATTATCTGAATTGTGGAAAGATGAATACTATCTTAATTCCTTAACAATCCCAGGCTATACAATTGCATCTTACTTTTGCCGGAAATATAAAGAAGGAGGTGGAGTTTACTTAATATTAAAAAACAACTTAGAGTTTATAGAAAGAATTGATATTGTAAATTATTCCAAAGAATTTATTGTGGAACTATGTGCAATAGAAATTCCCAAACTGAAATGCATTATCATAGGAATATATAGACCTGATGGACACTTAGAATTATTTTTTAAGCAATTAGATACACTTCTAAATAAACTTAACACAAAAGAAAAAAATAAATATATTATAATCGCGGGAGACTTTAACATAAATATTTTAAATAAAAACAAAATTACACGTAACTTTCTGAATTTCATGGCTTCATACAACCTTAAACAATTAATAGATAAACCAACGAGAATTGCTAAAGAGTCCTCCACTTGCATTGACTTACTATTTACTAATTATTCATCCCTTGTAAAGAAATCTCAAGTAATTGACTATGGGATCTCAGATCATAAAGCAATAAACATAAAATTGATACAAGTAATTTATTAATAAAACAAAATGTTACGTACTTTAAACAAAAAAGACTATTTACCAATGTTAATATAAATAAATTTAAGGAATCACTAAATAAAATAAAATGGCAGAATATAATAAACAGTAATAAAGGATTAAATGAAAACTACTCGCTAACGCTCACGCTAACTAACGCTCAGTAACTATCGACCCATAGCCCTGCTTCCCACGTTTGCTAAAATATTTGAGAAAGCCATGTGTAACCGACTCTATCATTATTTAGAAAAATACAATATATTAGACGAATCACAGAACGGTTTTAGAAAAAGTAGATCAACAACTCTGGCGGTATATAAATATATCCAAACGGCAGTGCAAAATATTGATAATAAAAGAGCCACCATAGGCCTCCTTTTGGATATGACGAAAGCATACGATAAAGTTCAATTTAATATACTTTTAAATAAATTAAAGGGTTCGGGAATTCGTGGAACGGCCTATAAATGGTTCCAATCATATCTGACAAACAGGAAGCAGATAGTTCAAATAGAACACCGCAACGATGAAAAACGGGAAATCGTTGTAGTACAGTCCCAAACCCGGGACCTCACATGTTCAATCCCTCAAGGTAGTGTTTTAGGATGCCTATTATTTTTAATATATATAAACGATTTACCCAAGATAATAAATAACGAAAACACATTAAGCGTACTCTTTGCCGACGATGTGTCAGTGTTAGTGAACTGCGATAAAAACACAAATTATAACTATATTGTCTACAACACTCTACACACTATAACAAATTGGCTTGAAGATCACAACTTAGAAATTAACTTTAAAAAGACCAAAATTATGCAATTTAAAACATATAAAAGCAGCCCATTAACTTTAAACATAAACTTTAATAATATACAACTAGAAGAAGTTGATACCTTTAATCTTTTAGGTTTGAAAGTAGATTCAAACATCAATTGGAAAACGCACATTAATTATATAAAGTCTAAAATTTCAAAATTTACGTATGCTTTATTTCAAATTAAATACGCCACTGACACAGCCACGGCATTGTCAGCTTACTATGCCTATGCTCATTGGTGGCTTAAGTACGGAGTTATGTTGTGGGGAAGTAGCGTCGATGTGCAGCAGCTTTTTATTACCCAGAAGAAGTGCGTTAGAATACTAGCCCAGATAGATAACACTACTAGCTGTAGACCGTATTTCAAACAACTAAATATTCTTACCTTACCCTGTATGTACATTTATGATCTATGCCTGTTTGTCCACTTTACTTTACTTATCTTCACGCACAATCCCTAACGGGGTAGCCAGAGAGAACAGAGTCACGATCCTTACATACCTCTTTCGCTTCTTTCAGGTTCATTAACTTCTTCATACATGCACGTCTAGGTATCCGAGTACTCTTGACCCTCCCCTCTTCGAGCAATTTGCTCACATGGTCTTCGAAAGTTAGTCTCGGTCTACCTCGACACCTTTTAATATTTACTTTCGCTCTATTTATTTTCTTCACCATTCGGTCTTCACTCATTCGTTCAACGTGCCCAAACCATTGGAGTACGCCCCTATCAATTTTTGTGATAAGGTCATCTTTCAATCCTGCCATATTGCGAGTCTCTTCGTTTCGCTTTCGGTCGGCTATGCTAACGCCACACATTTTACGAAGAGATCGCATCTCCACTGCATTCAACTTGCTTTTATGCTTCTTCTGGCATACCCAGGTTTCGCTGCCATATAACAAAGTCGGTACCAACACTGCGTTATGTATTGCAAGGCGTGCACTCTTCACCACGCCTTGCCTTTTGACTAATGCATTCAGGGCACCATTGACTTTGTTTCCGGCAGCGACACGCCTATCCACATCTGAATCACATCTTCCATCCCGGCTGAAAGCACTCCCCAAGTATACAATTTCATTTACCTGTTCTAGACATTCCTGATTTACCCATATTTCACATTTCGTTCTCTCTTCGTCCTTTTCAAATACCAGAACCTTAGTTTTATTAGCATTCAAACGGAGACCTTTAATTTCACATTCCTCTTTCATACACGTGACTAATGCCTGCAGTTCTGCTTCTGATGGTGCAATAAGCACTGCATCATCAGCATACAGCAGACAATTAACTTTTATGTCACCCAATTTCACACCCAAACAGCTATTTTTCAGCTTCTGTAAACAGCTGTCGAGATACAGTATGAACAGCCAGGAAGACATGACACAACCCTGTTTTACGCCCGTTTGGACGCTAAACATGGGTGACAGGTCATGCCCTACCCGCACACAGGCTTTACAGTCATAGTAAAGTGACTGCACAGCCCTTAACAATCGACCATCCACACCATATCCCGGCAACAGTTCCCACATTTTCTTCCTTATAACCCTATCAAATGCTTTCTCCAGATCCACAAAAGCACAGAAAATCCTCTGATTAACACTCAGAAGCTTCTCCGTGATCTTGCGGAGAGAAAACATTTGATCCGTGCATCCTCTTCCAGGTCTAAATCCGCATTGTGCCTCCCATAAGAATCTTTCCGATTTCTCTTGCATCCTACGTGTCAAAACCTTCGAGTAAACTTTACTTGCTAAACTGGTCAAGCTGATCGCCCGATAGCACCCGCAGTCAAAATGTGAACCTTTACCTTTATATAAAGGCACAATGACCGCGGATCGCCAATCATCCGGGACATCTCCCGTCCGCCAGCACAAATTGCACAGCAGATGAAAGCTGTCCCAGACGCGAGGCCCACCGTACTTGATCATTTCAGCAGTAACTCTGTCTAGTCCCGCAGCCTTACCACATTTCAAACTTCGAATCGCACGTTCAATCTCTTTCATGCTGATGACCTCAGTGTCATCGAGGTCCGTGTGAGGCGTGCCAGTCACAGCATCACCCCCGGATCCTTCACTAAGATCATGACACGCATACATTTCTCTATAAAATTCACTCCATCGCTGCAGGACGTCCGATTTTTCTGAGAGGACGTCATTGGTTCTCGAAAGCACTTTGTCCATTCTTAAGGCTGTCGCACCACTCCGGGACCTTCCAACCTCTTTCCAGAAGAGTGGAGTTTTCCCTAAAGTTGTGCGACAACCTCTCGTCCGCTTCTATTCTACACCTTTCACGTACTTCTTCAATCAATGTTTTCGCATGAACTTTCTGCAAATAAATAAAACACAGAAACAAAAAATAATAATAGTTTTAAGAAAATTAAAGATACGCATAACTTAAATACACGTAACAAAAATAAATTATACCTACCACAGTCGCGAACAAAAATGTTAAATACAATCCCCTACTATATGGCAATAAAAGTATATAATAATTTTTTTTTTATATAGAATAGGCTGACAAACGAGCACACAGTCCACCTGATGGTAAGTGGTTGCTGCGGCCCATAGACATCTACATCTATCTTCCATTACAAATCAAAATGCAGATGCGTTGTCACCCGTGAGGACTGAGATGGAATGCCTCATTTCCAGTAAAAAGGGTCTCCGGTTCTCTACACTCACCATACGAAATACAGCAGCATTAAGCTACTATTTCACGCTGGTATTCTGTGAGAGCGTGGTCCTTCCCCGGTCGAGCCGACCCGTTCGTGCTACAACTATACTACTAATATAACTGCAGCATGGCTCTACCACGTAAAAAAATTACCACAGGAAATAAAAAATATATCAGAATTAACCAAATTTAAATCAAGACTCGGTAAATATTTAAAACAAAACCCCTTCTACTCAGTAGAAGAGTATTTAGATAAAAAATAACACTCTTATATATTTTATATCTTTTTATAGCTTTTAATTTTATTTTATTTTATGTATGTTAATAGTATATAAGCAGTGCCCTTGTCAAATTTGCAGTGCCTGAAAAGGGCGTCTAAGTTGTAAGCACATTTTTAATTTAATACCAATTATGTACACTTAGATTGCAAATAAATGATTTGATTTGATTTGATTTGATCGACCTGCGATGTCTAGATTGGCGTAGGAAAGTGAAGGTGATGTTCTTATGCAATCTCACGCGTGCCAGTGTGTTCCTAGAACTTACTCGCACCACGTCATGAACAAATGGACCTGTGCCACGTGCACGCGTTTTGTTGTCAAAATTTCAGATGATCAGTTCATCAATTTAGTAAGGCGTTACAATGTTAAATGCAATATTAAAAATGTAGAATATCGCGTTGCTAAATTACAATAATATACAATATGGGAAAAGATAAATTGTATACCTAGTAAACTGAATGTGAGTAGGTGTGAAATTATAAAAGGAAGTTTTTGGTGCGTACATGTTTTATATATTTGTTAAAATAAATATAACAAATATTTCTTATAACACATAATCGTAATTTTTTACACAATTACTACTTAAAGGTTTTTTGTGGCATGGATACTGGATATATTCGTTTATGATTGATGATATTCATAAACGAATATATCCAATATTCGTTTATGAATATCAAACTAAGTAAATCATTCTCAAACGCACTCTCGAAATCAGAAAATATTGTACTCGTTGTTCGATAAGCATTGACAAGAGTGTCTGACGCCAAACGTATGTCGCATAGGCCAAGTGTGTACACCAACGTGGGACCGTTGCATCGCATACGTTGCGAAAGTGGGATCAGTCTCTTTCTTCTCTTAAAATAATAACAATTTAAATAAACATAAATACATGCTAGAGTATTTAGTTCGTTTTTTGTACATCCTACACACTCCTTGAATTTATTGCGAAATGTCAGTTTGAAAGTCCCATTCCTGTCATGAGCGCATAGTACAAAGTTATTACATAATACGTGCCACAAAGCTATATAAAAATAGCGTCTTTACACACGACTTACAACCTGTTTCTTCTCTGTTTCCCGGTTTTAATTTCAATTCTCTGTACACTAATTAAGGAAACTGAATGGAAGACATTTTAAGAAAACTGTACATACATACATACATAAATACATAAACAGTTACGCCTGTCACCCAGAGGGGTAGGCAGAGACTACGGACTTCCATTTGGCACGATCCTGACACACCTCTCTCGCCTCCTTTACATTCATATATCTACGCATACATGCTCGTCGGTTTTTTTAAAGAAAAAAAAAAGAAAAAAAGAAAACTGTTTAATCTAAAAGTATTCAAAATACTGTTAATATATATGTAACAATTATTTTTTTGTACTTTTAAAGTGCAATATTTAACATGTAAACTATCAACACTTTCCATGAATGCTTATCATTATTTCTTTGTAATTTATAACAGAGAGCGGCGTATGTCCGAACGTGACAGTCCGTCGGAACGCAAGGAGGACGACGAGTTCGCGCACGGGCATGGCTCGCCCGCACATGACATGGATAAACCTCATCGTGAGTTATTATTTTTCTCTCAACTGACCTTCGCCAATCGAACTTTACTCGATAATGAAATATAATTTTCTTGAGGATGAGAGGGATGCCTAGAAAATCTTGTAAAGTGAAAAGTTATCTAAGTACTATACAGGATGTTAGTGTAAACACCGTTATCCTTGAAACCAGTGGTTTGGTTTCACTTATAGAACGTAAATTCAATGAAAAATAACAATATTTTTTTAGTAAAATCTCAATTTTTCCTTAATTCCTCAATTTTTGCCTGTCCTAAGCCAGAATGAAAGTATGAAGGAAAAGCATCACAGGTTATGTGTACCTATTGTGTTTTTATTGGAATGTTGTGCAGGTAGCTAGCGCGGGCGGTGATCTTTACAGTGATTACGTCACTTGGGCGCATAGGGTATCCATGAATTTACGGACGGTGTCGGACAAAAACTTTTTAAATTTTATGAAAGAAAATAGCGTTTTTTTTTAAATTCATTGAATTTACGTTCTATATGTGAAACCAAACTACTGGTTTTAAGGATAACGGTGTTTACACTAACACCCTGTATTTCATCCAAATTATTAGAACCGTTTCCTTACGAGGGCGGCACTGAAAATTTCGGGAATCAAGGAAGTGACACACATTACTATTTAAAAATGTATTTATTGCTTTTCGAAGTATTCTCCGCGAAATTTGACACATTTTCCCATAAGATAGAACCAATCATTGAAGCAACCATTCCATTCGGAAGTTGGGGTCTCCAAAATGGCCGTTTTGTAGGCGTCCACAACTTCTTCAGGTGATGAAAATCTCTGTCCACGCAATTTATTCTTTATTTTACGGAAAGTATAGAAATCATTAGGGAATAGGTCGGGGCTGTACGGCGGATGGTCTAATAATTCTATGTTTTCTTGCTCTAAAAACTCTTTTGTTCTGTGTGCGGTGTGAGAACTCGCATTGTCGTGATGGAGGATGATGCGGCGGTTGCAGTTCTCTTTACGGAGTTCAGAAACGACCTGTGGCAAACAAATGCTAGCATAAAATTCTGCATTAACCCTTCTTTGTCCCTCAAGAGGAATAGTCGTAACATGGCCGGTTTTGGAGACAAACGTGCCCACCATTTTTTTGGCAACACTCCGTGAACGAACAATTTTTGTTGACTTTAACTCATTTTCGAACACCCAAACTCGTGACCGGTTTTTTGTTTCGGGTTCGTACGCGTATATCCAGGATTCGTCACCTGATACGATGTTGTATACAGCATTTGAGAATCCTGCGTGCAATCTCTCGAGAGTTCTGACGCACCAAGTAACGCGAGCCGCTTTTCGCTCTTCACAGAGCGAATGCGGTATCCATCGGGAAAACAACTTTTTTACATCTAATTTTTCATGCAATATTATTTGTATTTGACTCATGCCAATGTCTAAAGTTGTCTGAATTTCGCGGTATGTCACATGTTGATCTTCCTCAATCAGCTTACGCAACAGCATCAACGTTTTCTTGGGTGACTGCAGTTTTTGGACGACCTTGACGGGGATCATCACTGAGCTTGACACGTCCGCGTTGAAATTCAGCAACCCAGCGATAAATTGTGGTTTTGGATGGGGCTTCATCACCAAATGCAGAAATCATCCGGTCAACACCCTGTTTTTGTGTTAAACCACTTCGAAAGTCATAATAAATCATCGCTCTTGAATTTTCTCAAGTCAATTCCTTTTTCTCAACGACTAAACAAGTTTGACAAAACCTTGTGACAAGACCGAGAATCTTTTTTTAAATAAATAAGTGGTATTCGATTTTTAAAACCAAGGAGTTTTCAATTAAAAAGATTTTAATATGACAGGAACAGTGGGAATATTCCATTCCCGATACTTTTAGTGCAGCCTAGGTACATAAAAAAATAATATTGCATAAATATATTCAAATTATTCTTAAAAGTATTAAATTTACCAATCGTATTTCGCACGCAAGTGAAACGTGTTGCTGTGTGTGTGAAAACACGAAGAAAACGAATTTTGCTTAAAATGAGATCTAGCTTAATTGATTTTATGCTCGTGTAGGTGTTTACTGAAGTGATCGATTTCAATGAAATTCGTGGTGTAGAGCCTACACTTCAGTTTGCGAGAACGCAATTACTAACGTATATAAAAATGTTGCTGGTATAATAATGTTACGTAATACGTACGGGGTAAGTAATTAGTATATTACCTATATAAATAAAATGATACAGGTTTGCGGTTGTGCGCGCATCACGGAAAAACTACTTGATGAATTCAATTAGGTTTTCTAAGTTTTGTTTCATAGACACTTGGCCCTTGTAAAAATATTGCAATATCTTCATTTAATATAAAGCTATTAAGGTTTTAAGAACGTTTAAGAAGTCGTTGGTATCAGCTAGTATATAATAAAAGTAAAATGTCGATTGCTGATTTTATTAACTTGACTACACATGACTTTTGTTTGACCATTTTTACATTAACCCTCAATGTTCAGACGTAAAGATTGATTTTCCATACATCGTTGTAATTTCTAATAGAATGCCGAGTTCTAGGAATATTCTCGCGCAAATGTGATGCAACATGCAACCGGCTGTGGTAAAAATAATATATTTAAGGCCGTCAAGAAAACGTTATCTCACTCTCTGCAGTTAGCCACAAAGATGTTTCGACTGGGATCCGTGCCGATCTTATAAAATGTGTTCGCAACGTGACCAAAAAATATATTTTTTTTAATGTGACTTAAACGGTTCCATTGTCGAATTTCTGCTAGGTTCAATTTAAGAAACGATTTAGTGTCATGTTATGATATATTTTTATCGAGTTTTTTAATTACAGTTTTATAAAATGATGACTTTGCTTTTGTACAATAATTAGTAGAATTACAGATATTCAAACAATGCAACGTGATTTTAATGGCGTAGTCGTATTGATTAACAATTAAAGTAAGAAATTAAAAATTAACCAAAACAAAACAGAAAACGATCGCATTGCAATGATAAATGAGTTATAATTTACAGAGTAATAAACGTGATAAATGCGACTGATTCGAATTCGAAAGAATCATGCCCACTTTCCATACATTGATTGACCTGTCACTTAATTCCTTTAACAGGTCGCGTCTACCTACAACTACTGTTTTATAAAAACAGTTATTGTTTATTATAACCTAATAACTTATCATCTTTTCATTTAGAGGCCAGGGAAAAATGCTATTAAGTAAATAAAATTTTGAGGTTATAACAGCTGTTAGATAAGGTCTGTACACTTATTTTTCTTTCCACACCATAGCATAAAACTATTAAATATCGTATCTAATCATAAATTAATATCATAAATTAATAAGTTATAAAAAAGAAATTAATTATTTTGAACATTCATAAACCACATGATGGTAAACAAGTTTTTCGTAGTCTGAAACGGAATGTGGAAAACACGTTTTTAATATATTTTGGCATGGCTTCTGGGCCTTTGAGCCATTGTAAAACACGTTCCGTCTCCAAAAGTTTATTGAGAATGATAAATAAAATAACATTACTCTTTTTTCCTGGCTTTATTTGAAAATTCAGTTATGTGATACGAAATAAGAAAAAAATATTCAATTTTATAAGATATTTTGCATCACTAGACGCGTTAGAAAATTTTCAGGTCAATAATGGACATGATTCTTTCGGCATATGAAAAACATAAGTTAAATATAATGTACCTTCCTGAATGTTGACGTTCCTTATTTCGGTCCTATTGTATCAGCGTTTGGAAGAAAAAAGCGCTAGGAAGCGTTTAAATTAGGAAGGTTAGGTTCTCCGGTTAAAGCTAACTTCGTGTCCTAGAGGAAAGTAGCTACTTACAATTTGACAGCGCTTACCTTACTTACTACTAGGCTTACGATCGCCATTTTGCTTACAAGCGCTTCCTAGCGCTTTTTCTGCCAAACGCAGCCATATTATAGCGTATGTGGGTATTATGGTCATCCGGTTAATATGGCCACTTTCTTGTAACTCAAAAACTACAGCCTTGTTTGCATAGATGGCTCTGTGATAGCTTTTCATCATTCAATTGTGGCCGTGAATGAAAAGGGGGAGATCTCCCGCCGGGCAGGGTGTTCTGCCCGGGGAGTGGCCAATACTCCATGTATGTTCGGAGATGTTCTATATATACTGCTTATGATTCGGAATTTTGATATCGTGATTTAGGCTTCGATGTGTTTTGCTTGCGGCGCGACGACAGCGCCGCCACATCACCCCCTGCTCAGACCGGAGGTCGATAGTGCAGTCTCGTTGTCGAGGAATGTGCAAGTGCCAGGACATTGCCTTGTAGTCTGCGGTGAGTCGAGAAGAAGGCAAGTAATCTGCGAGAGTGCCGTGAAGCAGAGGCGAGCAGTAAGGCTCAGAGCCGTGCCGAACACTGTATAGCGCAGAGAGTAGCTTGAAGGAACAGGAAGCATTATTATTCCAGTGCTGCGATGAACCTTGTGAAGCTAGATGGCTTGCAGGATATGAAGACTGCAGACGATATCTGCTCTGGAGCTAATGGGTGGGGTATTCTATGACGATGATGAAGCTTGAAGTTTCCGAAGGTTGTTGGTTGCGTGTTCAGGTCACGTCGGGTGGTCACCACTGTGGCCGTGGAAGGAAAAGGGGAGATCTCCCGCCGGGCAAGGTGTTCTGCCCGGGGAGCGGCCTACACTCCATGTGATTTCGGAGATGTTCTATATATACTGCTTATGATTCGGAATTTTGATAGCGTGATTTAGGCTTCGATGTGTTTTGCTTGCGGCGCGACGACAGCGCTGCCACACAATCAAATAATATAAGGTCAAAAGTGCGCTGCTTTATCGACACCATTTTGACGGTTGACATAGGATTTTTCGAAGTGTTCCTAATTACTGCCCAAGTTTGTTTGCTATTTTTTTAATAATATATTAGTATACCATTTTGTGTTTTCGTCTGAGTCTTCCTCTTAGTTTTGGTTTTATACGGCGGCAAAGTTTAAAGTGACCATATTACCCTCACGTACCTTATTATAATATTTTGCGAACGTGTATACTCTGTTTTTAACAGCGAGCCGTTCTCGAAAAGCGTCGGAAAGTTCTGCGGCGAGTCGCGGGCGGTCGCGGCGCTCGCGGCGCAACACCGACGAGCACGCGCACGCACACTCGCACGCACACTTGCACAACGCGCACCAGCCCTCGCTCAAGTACAACTTCTACGTTGATCTGGGTAACATGATAATCTCATCTTACCTTTTTTTTTGTTTTTTGTTATTTTTAATTTTATTTTATAATAATATTTGCAATTAATATTAATTATACACAATATAAAAAAAAAGAAACTATAATATAGAAAAACTAAAACTAAAAATTTTAATAGTCAAAAAGTCCTGCTCCCCGTGGTATAGTGGCGAGAACGCTGGCTGCGTTTCCTCGCTGAATAGCTATACTTAGCCTTTGAGCGAGGAAAGAACCAGCCCTCTTATCACCAGCAGCGACTACCAGTCACGGATACACTTCTACAATTTTCAATGTTTTTAAATATTTTACTAGAAAACTGCTTGATGTTTTTAAATATTATATTAGGAAACTGGCCTTGCCTTATTTTGCCGCTAAGTACGAATGAACATTGCGTTACAGTTTGAATGATATGGAGAGCTCGTACTATAAATAATCTCATGTAATTATGCTATGAGCAATACATCTTAATCCTCAGAGTTAACGATGTTCAATGCAGCAAGTGCCCATGGGCTTCTACGTGTAATTAACATCAGTTAAAGCGTTGTTAGCTCGTTTCACCCGTGAATTATAAATTAAAATTTAATCATTTTCTCGCTAAGTATTCATTAATTTAAAGACACGGTAATAGAGTGGACAGGACTGTGTTATGGCAAACACTGAACTCATATGGGTTGAGCGCTGGTTTGATACAGGCATTAAGGTCTCTTTGTAGGGAATCTAGTGCTTGTGTCAGGATCAACGGGGTCTACTCTGACTGGTTTGGCATCCAAAAAGGTGTCAGACAGGGCTGTGTAGCTTCCTCTTGGCTGTTCAACCTATTTATGGACAGTTGTTTGCAAACTTTGAAAGATGAAGAATGTGGGTTAAGAATGGGTGAGTTAACCGTCTAATGCCTTTTGTACGCCGATGATCAAGTGATATTTGCGTCGTCAGCGGCCGAGTTGCAAATGATGGTTACATTAATGAACTGGGCATTTAAAGAATGGGGAATGAAAGTGAACGCAAATAAGACGAAAGTGATGGTTTTTGAAAGAGAAGAAAGCAAAACGGTATGTGAAATAAGAATAGAAGGGGTGTTAATTGAGCAAGTGTATTTGGGATGTGTATTTAGCAGGGATGGTAGATATGATAAGGATATAGAACGACGAGTAAATGCAGGGAATAGAGTAAATGGGGCACTACACTCTTATTATGAAAAATCAGAATGTGTCAAAAAAGGCACGTATGATGGTAATTCATAATGCTGTGTTAGTCCCTACTTTAATGTATGGTAGTGAAAGCTGGGTGTGGCAGAGGAAGCACGAAAGCAGAATAAATGCTGTAGAAATGCGGTCTAAAAGGAGTATGCTAGAGATGAATCTGAATGACAGGGTGAGAAATTGCGTGATAAGAGATAAATGTGGTATGCAAGATGATGTTGTGACCAGGATTAAGAAAGGAATGCTTCAGTGGTTTGGTCATGTAGAAAAATGAATGAGGAAAGAGTGACAAATGACATGTAGAAAGAATAAATGGCAGATGTGAACGGCAGAGTCGGGAAGGGACGTACTAGAAGAAAGTTTATCGACCAAATTGGCGATATTTTGAAAATGGGCCACATTAGAAGTACCCTTAACCGACGAGCATGTATGCGTAGATATATGGATGTAAAGGAGGCAAAAGAGGTATGTCAGGATCGTGTCAAATGAAAGTCCGTAGTCTCTGCCTACCCCTCTGGGTGATAGACGTGAGTGTTTATATTTATGTACTGTAATAGTCGTATATAGACTCCGATTTCAAACTTCATTTTGAGTGACCACCAAAAACGAACTAATCCCCCTTCCTCCCCGTAAATAGTTTGATATGTTAATTAATGATTAAATTACTTTTGTTTTGACACTCGATATTTATTGCAGATCCATCGTGGGACTGTCAGAAACGTATAAACGTGCTTACGACGCGACTGGCAGATCTACGTAAAGCGTACCACTCTGTGAAGGCGGAGCTCGCTGCTATCGACCGTCGTAGGAAGAAATTGCGTCGAAAAGAGCGGGAAGGTTAGCTTATACAGAATTATTTTGCAATAACCGGCCAAATTTGTAGAAGGTTCTAAGTAATATAGACAAATGGTAAAGAAAAATTATTCAAAAAAACTCAATTATTCTGTTTTTTCTGTCTTTTAAATTCTAAATGCGTGGTAATGCATTATTTTATATACTACTCTTATAGGCTACTATATATATAATATGAAATTTTATAATGTGCCTCTCGAATTATAAATTATCTGAGTTGTTGTTTTGTATTCGATTGATCGTAACCCCTCGTTTCGTAAACGCGACTGCTGATCCTGAGGTCTCAAAGCATTTTAATACATATATACATACGTAGGCATACGTGCTAGAGCGAGTCTGCAGCTATATTATGGTTGTAGCACGAATGGGTCGGCTCTACCGGGGAAGGACCACGCTCTCACAGAATACCAGCGTGAAATAGCAGCTTAATGCTGCTGTGTTTCGTATGGTGAGTGTAGAGAACCGGAGACACTTTTTACTGGTAACGAGGCATTCCATCTTACTCCTCAGGGGTGACAACGCATCTGCGTTTTGATTCTTAATCGAGGATAAATGTAGTCGTCTATGGCCCACAGCATCCACTTACCATCAAGGGGACTGTGTCCTCTTTTGTCGCTGTTATTCTTTAATTATTAACATAAAAAAACATGTTTTAAAGTACTTTATTCATGACATTCGGAACATGCTAATTAAGGGACAGTTTATTCAAGCTGTACACCAAAATCTCAACTGTAAAAACTTTACAGAGCTATGTTACACTACATAATTTACATTATTTTTTTTATTTCAAGTGAAGTTGATGTAATTGCATATAGGAAATACTCATTGTAATTTATCTTGTTCAGAGTACGTTTTAGGTCTTCCTGAAACACCTTGCAGCCCCCCATAAAGTCAATCGGCTTTAATGCTTTCGTAAGCATACAGAACAAATTTGACATTTTAAACCTGAATTTACTATCATGAATGTATAGGATAAATGGAGTGGGCCCAGGTATTATCCCTGTGGAACACCAGAGGAAATGCATACATGATAAGAGTAATGGCTATTTTACTACAACTTTTTATGTACGATTTGATGTATAAGATGTGAAGCAACATAAGATTTCCCCTTATGCCATTAAATTCGATTTTATTTAGAAGAATGTCATGTGATCCACCTTGTCAAATACTTCCTTGATATCTATGTAAATAGCAGCATCCACTGCTGCTGAGCTGGGTATACGTCATAGTGCACCAGTCTTTCGAAGTGTTTTGACATAGTCGTCAGGATTGAAATCAGGATTGATATGTAATGTAAAGAGATTTAGAGATACTGGGAGCAATTGATTTGTAATCAACAATTGTTCAGGAAACAGCTTGGTGGAGGTTTCTATTCATGAATCGAAGTAGTTTTTTATTTAAATACCCTCAGGAAAAATCTACTTTACGCAGTTTGTCTATGTACTGCTTATTATGTATGGGCCTATGTAACGTTTATAAACAAATGGCGATATGGTGAAATTTACCTATGTGTATTTCATTATTACAGCTGTGAAGGCAGCGAAAGCGGCGTGCTCGTGATGAAAGCTGTTCTAAGCCCGCCGGCAACGGTCGAGACCTTGAGGCGGCGACGAAATATCTTTGTTTATTCGTTTTAGAATAGACCAATATGGCTTGGAAAACGTGAAGTGATACAGATATGATATGACATTTGTTTAGAAAACCTAAAAATATAAGTGCTGCTAACATTACACGGGGTTTTCAAAAAATAATTTAATGAAATGAATTGTTTACTTCCAAATCCTAATGAATACGGTGTGTGTGTGTGTGTGTTATATAATACTGCATTTAAACAGAAAGTGCTTTTTATAAAGGCAATGCAATTTACTAGTGGTAATTTTAAGTGTAAAGCCTGCTTATGTAGGCAATGTATAATAACTTGATGTTTATCACTTGAAGTTTATTACTGTTTGACTGTTGTAACTACTTATGATAATACTCTTCTGTCTGGCCCTTAATGTACAATATTTCATTGGACGAACGACCTGTGGACATAATCAATTTAAATGCTTAAAAGTAAACTTCAGCATCTATTACTGTTCTTGAAAGAAACTGTCATTGATTTTTTAAAATATTTTACATCCATATTCAAATTATAAAAATTCATTATAGTAACGTATATTATTAATAAAATTTGTTGGACATAACTTCATTATCTGACAAGAACTTGAATAACTTGGACTTAATGAGCCGGAAGGATGTTGGATACTTTAGCATTGTCCTCATGACAAAGATCGTGTATTTTGTAATTCTCAAACCATTTAAAATAAATAATTTGAATTATAAGTTAATTGGGTAAGGCCGTAGATTTTGCCACGTAGTAACATAGACACTTCTATGTTACGGCAACATAGAAGTAACGGAATTAAAACTTTTAGTAAAAGGTTGATATTTTTTGTAAAGTTGCTATGCCGACAAAAAAAATATATGTAATAAATTACAATATGCACAAACCTTTACAACAGTAAAATATTACGAAAAAATAAAATATAAGTTTTATAGTGTAAGTGCCAAAAAGACGTCGTTTTTCGTAAAATGTGGGAGTCTGGACGAATTTAACTCGTTGTATTTTTTTTTATGTACAACTTATATAATTTTACGAATATGGTGTAAGAGTTTAAGAGATATATAACCTAATTAAAATACCTTCATTACAATTTATCCACTATGTTTTATAAGCAATCAAAAAAAATAAGAATATTTTTACTACAAAAAGTGGCAAAATCTACGGCCTTACCCAATTATTCAAATTATTTGCTTAATAATTTTGAATTAAGTATAAATTTTTCAGTAAAAATCAAAAATTATATTAAGCATTATATAAACTTGCTATAAAAGAGGAAATGTTATAATAATAAAATGTAATAAACTATATGACCTTAAAGTAAGTTTCTATGTTATTTATTACAAATTATAATATATATATATATATATATATATATATATATATATATATATATATACATATATATATAGAGTTAAGTCACGTAAACATACATCGAGAGTATACATAGCTAATCATCAATCAATAGAGCAGCATCGCGTAATCATAGTTTCCTTCAATTTCCACACCAACTAAGCAGTTATTAAGGAACATCTCAATTTACGTCTACACACAAATGACTCTAGTCAAGTCCGTGTTACCTCCACATTATATATAAATCATTTCATTTCCTTGAATAAAACTAATTTTATGGATTCGGGTGCTTTACAGCGTACCGTTATACCAGCTGTACCTTTTAAGGCTTGTGCACCAGAGTTATCTCCTGTGCTGACATGCTGAATCCGCCTTTCATTTAGGACTGGAACAGTACCAAAATCCTGGAAGCCGGCCAACGTGCTGCCTGACCCCAAAAAAGGCAGCCGTGCCGACCCTGCCTGGGTGTCTTCGATTCAAGAGTGAATAGACTTTTGTTAAGTTAGTGCACTTCACCATCTTAGGCTACATCAGCACTTACCATCAGGTGGGATTGTAGCTAAGTGCTGGCTTGGAATAGTAAAAAAATGGTTACAGATCACAAAAAAAAATTACACGCGATATAATCCGTAAAATTGGTTTTATTTAGTATGTAATATTCATGCATAGAATACTATAATACATACATAACAGAACGCGGGGGGTGGACGGAGCCCGTGTAGCCACAAAAATGTCACTAACACGTCAATTCACACATATAAATGTCAACACGAGATGTGTTTTGACGTTACAATCATTTCCAAATTTCACATGTCCAAATTTCACATGAAAATTATTTCGAAAATGCCAAATTGCACGCTATTTACAAATAAATATGTATTAAAATCCGTCTGTCAACACAGCGAAACAGATTTGTAGTAGTGATTAACTGATAATACGACGTAATTGATTGTATGTGTGCTCCCGACGACGCATATTCTCGTTAAAAATAAGGTTGACAGCCATTCTATTGTGTATTATAGTATTCTATGTAATGTAAATTAAACAATAATTACTTCATATTCTCCAGCGTCATTGCAGGCGACTCTGGTAAATGAGAGTAAGTGCCGGGCTTAACTTCTTTATGGCTAGCGATAAGTTGCCTTATAATATACAACTAATTAACAACAAGTAATTTAACGCGTTACTATGCGAAATGTAAAATGCCCGGACCGTGACGTCTAGTACTGCAATCTAAAGGTCGGTGCATACAGGACTGAATCAACACGTGCACGGGACGGAGACGGAACGTGTTTATACGTCAACACGGACGCACTGTGACAGTGACTCGAAACTAACGTCTTAGTGTTGTGAACGATGGATTTTTCATTTGAAGAATAGGCATTAATTGCTATTGCTTTAGATGTTGAAAAAGCTACAACCGTCAAGAGTAAAAGGAGATTTTATGTACATCCTACGTGGCAGAAAATAGAACAAGAAGGTGAACCGTACCATATTTTTCCCGTCCCGTTCATGCCACGTCCCCGTCCTGTCCGTGCATCCGTAACGTATGCATTATCACGTACATTTTCTATGAAACGATATTACCAAAATTTCACGTCCCGCTCCGTCCGGAATAAAACACGTTACATATGCAGCGACCTTTGTTCGCTGCCAAGAGTAAAGATAATGACAAATTTTCCGTACGGTTAGAAAGGCCCAAGCTCAGAGTTCAGCAGGGGACCAGTTTTGAAGGCTGAAGATCACCGGTTTGTGTGATCTAAGTTGTTTATATAAAAAAATTGCTCGATTTAGTTTATTGCCCTGAAAGCTTTAATATCTATTTATTGTGTTTTTATGTCTCGATATGGCTACGGATGGTTTTAGTTTGGAATATGTTTAATAAATGTTACATGTTTAGAATTTAAATCACTAGGTTTGACATGTCATTATTAAGATATATAAGGTAAAATATAATGTAACTGACAATAGTATTGCGTTTTGTATGTAACGTATGTACTAATAAATATATTAAAAATATTCTGTTTGGTTTCTTATATTGTAATTGTACAATTGTCTTGTAAATTCTGTTACGCCGAGTATACACCAACCGAACGTGAGCAACTAAAGCTTACAAACGAACGTGGATGACAATAGTATTGCGTTTTGTATATAACGTATGTACTAATAAATATATTAAAAATATTCTGTTTGGTTTCTTATATTGTAATTGTACAATTGTCTTGTAAATTCTGTTACGCCGAGTATACACCAACCGAACGTGAGCAACTAAGGCTTACAAACGAACGTGGATGAGTTGGTGTAGAGCATTAAAATGAACGGATCTTGTTACACATTTATTAATCTGTGGAACCACGTGTGCAACGAATGCGTACGAAGGGATTTGCTCGCTGTCGCTTGTGCCCCGTCTCGTGTCTGTATTTCAAACTTTACATCAACCAACAGGACATACTACTCTGTGTAAAAAGTATCGGGAATATGTCAATAAAAAGACCCGCGTAAAAGAGGTCGTTCTAATTTTTTTACTGCATGTTGGTAGCACTGTACTGATTTAGCGCGCAAAGTTTGAGCGGGATCTGTCATTTAATTTGTTTTAAACTACACTTTTTGTTGGTCATAGTTTTGAGTTCTCGGCGATTTTTACAATGGAAAATATTGTTGAACAAAGAGTGTGCCTTAAATTTGGTGTTTCGAATGATATTTCATGTGGTGAATCACTAAAAATGTTGCGAAATACCTACGGCGAATCGTGTATATCGAAAACAAGGGCTTATGAATGGTATAAGGCTTTTAAAGAAGGCCGAGAATTAGTAGTAGACTTGCCTCGTTCTGGTGGACCTTCAACCGCTACGACCAAAGAAAACATCGGCAAAATCAAGAAGCTAGTGCTCGAAAATCGACGTATGAGTCTGAGAGAGTTGGCTAGTGAGGTGAACATATCTTTTAAGTCCGTCCACAACATTCTCATTGACATTTTAGGCATGAAACGCGTCGCCGCTCGACTAGTTCCAAAAGAGCTCAATTTTGTTCAAAGAGCGCAGCGAAAGCATGTCGCTGAAGACATGGTTTGCCGAGCTTCTACGGATCCGACCTTTATGAAACGTATAATAACTGGCGACGAGACATGGGTTTATGAGTACGACATGCAAACAAGCCAACAGTCTTCAGAATGGCGTCTCGAAAACGAGCCGAAACCCAAAAAACCGCGGCAAAGACGCTCCAAAATCAAGGTGATGCTGACAGTTTTTTTTGACTACCGTGGTGTGGTTTACTCCGAATTCCTTCCAAAGGGAGAAACAGTGAATAAAGAATATTATTTAGGCGTCATGAAGCGTTTGCGTGAGAGTATCCGCCGAAGACGTCCAGATTTGTGGCAACACAACTCATGGATGCTGCACCATGATAATGCACCATCACACACAGCCATTATAGTGAAAGAGTTTCAGCGAAAAATTCAACAAAAGTTCTCGACCAAGCACCGTATTCACCTGATATGGCTCCGTCTGACTTTTTTTATTTCCCAAGTTAAAATTACCACTTCGAGGAAAACGTTTTGAGTCGATAGAAGCCATAACAAAAAATTCGCTGAATGAGCTAAAGGCCATACCGCAAATAGCCTATGAAAAATGTATGGAAGACTGGGTGAAGCGTTGGAGATGTCGTATTACAAGCGATGGGGCCTACTTTGAAGGCGATAAAATAAATTTAGATGAATAATTTGTATTTTTTGTTTTATTGACAAATTCCCGATATTTAGTACACACACACACAATGTAAATACTAGAAGTAACGGGAAAGTTTATCTGTCGTCTTAATTAAAGGTTGCCACGGCATGCAAATATGTTTCTTAAAATTATTCTAGCAATTTGAGTTATGATTAATATGTGTCAGTACCTGCGCCATTGAACGTGCAGCAGCGCCTCTGTGGGTAGGCAGAATTATTGTAAACAACACGTGCACCGCACACCTGCGCATTTCACCTGCAATGATGCTCGGGTAGCTACTTGTCTCGATTGTATAAAACGGAAGGAGCGGCCGCCGTTAAGGCATCCCTTAATCTGCCTTAGTTAGGCACACTTCTAAGCGGCTTTTCGCCGCTTGCGCCCTCCTTTCTGCCAAGGAGGGTCGCGTTCGTATACGGCTTAGAGATCTCTCGTCAGATCGGTAAGCCAATCCCTTAAGGCAGTGTTTAGTGGGTAAAAGTCTCCACATAACCACGCAGCCGGCTGCGTGGTATACTATAAGCATTCACTGCCTCCCTCCCCCGCTTTCCGGAGGGGAAAAAAACGCCGTTAAGGCAGTCATGGGTCTGGCGTAGCACGGTTCACTTGTTGTATCCCGCTACTAGCTCATCCTAGACTGTTCGGATAATTAATTCGTGGAAACGAATTATTTATGATTATCAGCTATTAAATTAGTCTCAGTACAATTTATAGTTGATTGCCTGTGATCAGTGTATTTTGTAACTGTAAATTAATTCTATTTACCTACCTTCCTACATATGTATATTTTTTTAAACTAGACCCAAATGTTAGCTTACAGCAAGGAACTGCAAAATTTTACGCCTGAATTTTTGAGGCTATCAGCAAAGATATCGTCGAGAGCTTGTTATATTGCCTTTGTAACCTGTTTATGGTGGCGTGGTGATTAAAATTAGTTTTACTGCCCTAAAGAGCCCTCTTACATTTCAGCGTTACACATATTTTGGTATTTTACGCTCGCAGCGGGCGATAACCTATGCGAGCGATACTTATTTCATATCTATTAACTCGCTCGCACTATGGTAGGTACTGTGAGTATAGCGACTAAACGATATTGATCTTCCATTATACAAGTTTTCTAAGGATGGAGTTCAGTGGATGAAAAATTTTTGGTGTGTCATTTTTAAGTTATTAATTTATTTGATATATTTTTCATTATTTATGAACCGTAGTGTTGAAATAAGTACACATAAATATTTTAATTGTTTCACAGTGTATCACCATCAAGTTCAATACACTTTTGCCACCTCCCCTTCCAAGCATTTAGACCGTTGAAAAAAAATGATTCTTCCTTAGAGTCAAAATATGCGTCTACAGCTGCTTTGACCTCGTCGTTTGTCGAAAATCTTTGACCTCCCAAGTGCTTTTTTAGGTTAGGGAACAGAAAGAAGTCTGATGGTGCCAGATCAGGTGAATACGGCGGATGCGGTAACAGTTCAAAGCCACAGTTGTGAATTTCAGCCATTGACTGTACTGACGTGTGAACACGGGCGTTATCTTGATGAAACAGGACTTTTCTTCTGAGCATTCCTCGACGTTTTTCTTTTATTTCCTCTCGTAAACGACGTAGTAAGGTGCAGTAGTAATCAGAGTTTATAGTCTGACCCCTTTCAAGATAATCAATCATAATCACACCTTTCGAGTCCCAGAATACTGAAGCCATCACCTTATTTGCCGACAAAATCGACTTAGCCTTTTTAGGGGGTGGTGAACCAGGTCTTCTCCACTGTTTTGATTGTTGTTTTGTTTCCGGCGTACAGTAATGAACCCATGTTTCGTCCATAGTAACAAAACGATTCAAAAAATCATCTGCATCGGCATCATTTAATCTACGGTCTCCCATTATTAAATCAAGTACTTTTTTAATATTTTCCTCAGTAGTTGACGTCGAAGGCCTTCCAGAGCGGGGTTCATCTTTCACACTCTCTCTACCACGCTTAAATTCTGCTATCCATTTTTTGACGGATGAATATGACAGAGCACAATCGCCTAATGTACTGACCATGTCATCATGGATGGCTTTTGATGATAGCCCCTTCTTATGGAGGTACTTAATGACGGCACGCTGCTCGATTTGCTCCATTCGCGGAAATTATGTCCGATTACTTTGTTAATAAATTTATAAAATCACAACTAATTATCGCACACGTTTCGAACTTCACACAATGAACTAGTCTGAACTGAACTAAATAATGTGGGTAGATTTGTTAGAATTGAATGGATCTGTGTTAGGCCGAGTACTTTTCAATCCACCCTCGTACAAGGATTCAGTTTTCCTCCGAGAATTTTGACAAACACAGGTGTTAGACTCTTACCCGTATGTTAAAAGTGACAAGGATTTAAAGTTTCATATTATTAATATTAATAAAATCACATAAAATATACACAAAAGGAGTACTGGTATATGTTAAAAGAGAATTAAAATCTATAGGTCGAGGAATATAAGGAGGAAGGTAATCATAAAGGGAGGAGGATAATTTTGACAGTTGAAAAAAATATGGTTTGTGGAACCTTCATCTAAGCCACATTCACACAATGAGCTATCCCTTACTCTGATTTTTGCCAGATGTGCATGTGTACAGGCGTGTCCAATTCTTAATCTACAAATGATTGAAGTTGCATGTTTATTTGCTTTGTTAAATTTAAAGAACCAAGGCTTGGGAGGAATAACCTCTTGGATGGCAGCATAGTGCTTACCTTTAACATTTTTGGAAACTTCCAATAATTTATTCCAATTTTCATTCAGTTTCCTTTTAGCTAGCTTAAAATTAGGTCATGTGAGTAGATTAAATTTTGTAGAATGCCATCAGTAATTGCATTTTTAGCGAGTACATCAGCTGTTTCGTTACCATGGATACCACTGTGGCCTGGAATCCAGGCCACTGAAACATGGATTCCTTTAAGATGGCATCTGAATAGGGTATTTTTTATTTTAAGAATTAGTGGAAATTTATGTATGTTATGAAATTGATTGGACAAAATAGCTAACAAACAACTTTTTGAATCTGTGAAAATAACTGTTTTATTAAGATTATGTGACTCTACATATAACAAAGCTTCACTGATTGCAGTTGCTTCACCGGTAAAAGTGGAGGATAGTGAGGGGCATTTAAAGTTAAGAATGATTTTGAACTTAGGAATCCAAACAGCAGCTCCAGTATAGTCTTCATCAGACTGTTTTGAAGCGTCTGTGTACATGACAAGCCAATCTTTAAAGGTGTTTTCTATAATTTCTTTTAATTTCAAATTTGCCATTGGAGAATCCTTTTCTATACCTAGATCTAGATGAATGTCGGGATGGTAAACAATAGCCTCGTAAGGAACATCAAAGAGTGGATTTATTTTACATTGAAAGATTGGGTAAGGAAGCTGAAGAAAAATTACAAAACTTTTAAACAAGCAGGGAGAGTCCTTATGGGTCCAGTATCGGTCAGATGAGATATACTCTGAAAGAAGGTGCAATTTAGGAATTAGGGGATGATCTGAAAGCTGGCAGATCTTAAATAAGAATCTGTCTGAAAGGTATTGCCTTCTTAATCTTAAAGGAGGATCTACGCACTCAACCTGAAGAACATTTATTGGTGAGGATTTCATTGCCCCTGTAATAATGCGAAGGCATTTCGATTGAATTTCGTCCATTACTTTCAGGGATGATTTATTGCAAGGCTCCAACAGAAAACATCCATAGTCAAGGTGGCTTCGTATTAAAGCATTGTACAGTAATTTCTGAGAACAAGGATGGAACCCCCACCAAACACCTGACAAAGACCGAAGAATATTTATGTTTTTTTCGCATTTTTGTGTTATATATTCAATGTATGGACCGAAGGCCAATTTCGAATGAAGGATAACTCCCAAAAATTTAACATTGCCTCTAACTGGAATAGGTTGCTTATCATATACAACAGATATATCGGGAACTCGCCTTTGGCGGGAAAAGATCACCACACTACTCTTGGCCACAGATAAAGAGAGGCCATGATTAGTTAACCATTCTTGTAAATAATCCATGGATGAGTTTAGACGGGAACATGCCACTGTGAAGTTGTTTGAGGAGATGTATAGAGCTAAATCGTCTGCATATTGAAGAACATTACAAAAAGAATTTACTGAAAGTTCTAAATCGTGAGTATATATAGAATAAAGGAGAGGACTAAGAACTGAGCCTTGTGGAAGTCCTTTCCATATAGTTTTTGGGGGAAGCAGGAGATTTTTAACATTTATAGATATTGATCTAGAAGAGAGAAAGTTAGAGACGTAATTGACTATCCTCACTGGAATGCTCAGATTAAGCATTTTCTGCCTGAGCACAGGAAGAAGCACATTATCATATGCAAAAGAAATATCCAAGAAAACTCCTATGAGAAATTCATGTTTTGAAAAAGCAATATGAATATCTGTGACCAAAGTACTTAGGCTATACATGGTACTTAAACCTTTTCGGAAACCGAATTGGCTGTTAGGTAAGAGATTATTCCTTTCCAAAAACCACTCCAAGCGATTTTTTATTAAATGTTCCAAGATTTTTGCCAAAGTACAAAAAAGGGCAATAGGTCGGTAACTGGAAGGGTAATTGCTAGACTTAACTGGTTTGAGAATGGGCAAAATAATTTGGGTAAAATTCAGCAGGAGGATCACCAGAAATATAAATAAAATTTAAAATGGATGGTAAGACAGTTTTAGTGTTCTCACTACTATTAATTGTAAACGAATAAGGAATCCCATCAATACCTGGTGAGGAGTCTTTAAGGCCATTGAGTACTGTAAACAATTCCTGAGAAGAAAAGGGGGAATCAAATTTATCATTTGTTTTTAAAAAAGCAGAATTAAAAACTAGGCATTCATCATAAGATGGGACTGTTTGTCGTGCAAGTTTATTAGAGAATTCATCTATCCACGGGGAAGGATCATTAGAAATTATATTTTCAGTAGAAACTGCACAGCGATATTTTTTAACATTTCTCCAGACCAAAGATGGGGGAGTCCTAGGTGACAGTGACTCACAGAATTTAAACCAACCAGTTCGCTTTTTGTCTGACAGTAATTTTAAGGTTTCTGCAGCAATTTTTTTATAGGAGATAAAATTCTCTGCAGTCATAGAACGGGAGTATATTAATTCAGCCTCTTTTCTTCTCCTACAAGCTGCTGAACAATCTTGGTCCCACCAAGGAGGGGAAGGATAATTATTTTTAAATTTTTTTTTAAGGGGATTGACTTATTAGCAGCAGAAATAATTGCATTTCTGAACTCTATATATACAGGAGCAATATTATCATTGTTAATTGGGGGAAGAGTTGAAACCTCTTGTTCCAAAACTGTAGAATATAATTGCCAATTAGCTTTGCATAGATTATACTTTAGTCTTGGGCAAAATGTAAAATTTATTCTAGGTGAAGTAGGAGGAGTGATGAATATAGGAAAATGGTCACTGCCATAGCTATAAGGTAACATTTGCCACAAAAGAAGCGAAGCAATATCTGGGGAGCAGAGGGTTAGGTCAACGGCACTTCTAACATTTTGTAATGGGGATACTCGACGGGTAGGAGACCCGTCATTTAGAATACAGAGATTAAAATTATCAATAAGATCTAAAAATAAGGGAGCCAGTGAATCACACAGATGGGAGCCCCAAACAGTATGATGAATATTAAAATCTCCCAAAATAACCATAGGAGGTGACAGAGAAGAAATAAGTGTTGCAAGTTCTGTTAAAACATTTACATCAGGATTATGAATGTAAACAGAGAGAATAGAGACATCAAGGGCCTTAATAGCAACAACATTTACTGCTGGACTATGAGGAGGGAGAGGAATTTGTGAAAATGTAACTGTTCTTGAAATTAAAATAGAGGTGCCAGCACGACCATCACTCCTATCATCCCGGAGGCATGAGTAGCCTGAAACCCTAAACTGAGACTCAGGCCTAAGCCATGTCTCCTGGATGGCAAGAATGAAGGGATGAAATTTATTAATGAGGTAAATGAGTTCATTTTTTTATTTCTAATGCTCCGACAATTCCATTGAAGAATTGGCGGGACTGCGAATGTTACGGGCTAAGGAGGAAAGCTGAGTAAGTTTTTGGTGTAAGCTGGGAGGAAGTTCCGTGTCACTAAAACGGGAGATCATGTTAATTAGAATTGATATCATAAGTTCGCAGAAATTATCATTACTAGAGGAGTTGTTGTCATTTCCCAGTAGAGCACACCCATTAGGAAGGGAAGAATTAGGATTCTCAACAATTGCCTGATGGGCTGCCATATCATATCCAGAATTTAATGATTGGCTGCAGGTACGTTGAGGGATAAAAATTGTTTTTTTTTATATGATGCAGTTTGTGAGAGCTGAGCCGAAGGGGTTGAAAGACTGTCAGTTAAAGTATAAGGGGTCTGTTGAGAACAATTACGAGGCTGGATTCTTGTTGTATCAGCAAAGGATCTTTTTGTCTGAGGGAATCTAGCTGAAGCTTCTAAATATGAAATGTTTTCTTGTGACATAACAAGTTTAATAGATTTTTGCCTTAGATGTTCAGGACATGTAGGGTCTTTTGCGGTGTGGGGACCAGAGCAGAATAGGCAAGTAGGAATTTCTCGAGTACAAGATAAACCTTCATGATTCTGTGCACATACAAAGCAGCGAGGGGATGATCGGCACTGGGAAGTAACATGGCCAAATCTACAACATTTATGACACTGAATTAGTGGCAAAACATATTTTTCTACTGGCACTGAGGTGTAAAAACAGTAAATATGGGGAGGAAGTCTTTGTCCAGAAAAAGTTAGAACAACCGTCTGCGTTGGAACCCATGAAACGCTATTGCTGTCACTAACTGATCGTCTATTAAGTCGCCGTGCTTTAATTATAGAACCGTAGCCAGAGGGAATTTCTATAGCTGCTATTAATTCTTCTAGTGTCCACTCTATGGGAACTTGTCTAACTAGCCCTATACGAGTGATACTATATGAGGGGATGGTTGCTTCATATTTAGAAATTTGGAGAGCTGGGTGATCGATAAAGGTGTTTGCATTTGCAGCTGTTTTAAACTCCACTGATATTCTATTTCGTCCAACTTTTTTGACTCCATCATGGACTATATTTTTAATATTGTTATGATACAGAAAGTGACAGAATTTAATTGGTTTAAGAGTTACTCCAGACAGCTGATCATTTGAGATTTTACTTACGTGAACTAGAAAAGGAGCGGCATCATCTTGAGAGTACTTAACTTTTTTATTAATAAAATCAGGATGGGTATATGAGGATTGTATTGAAGGAAACTGTTGATTTGGATCAGTAATAACTATTTTTTGTGGATGGGCAGACTCGTTACTTACTTGGGCACGTTTACGGTTAATTAGTTCTACATTATCAATGTTAATGGGTAAGGAAAAGGAATCATTGCGAACCCTTCCGGGATCGGGAGGTTTGTCCTCCATTATATTACTACAACAAAAAATTACATAAAAACGGCACAACTACAAACACTTACTAATTTACAGATATTAAAACCTCCACCAAGACAGAAAAATTTACTATAGTAAATCAACAACACTTAATAAAACAATAAATTTTAAGCAAAAAAGGCACGACACTTGTATCTCTCACTTCCTCCGAAAAAAAACCCGATGTTGATTAATAATCGATTACATCTATTAACGGTAGCATAGTAGTATAAATAAATAAATAGTACGGTTGCAACCTGTTTTAATAAATAAAATAACCAACTGTAACTAATATTTTTTTAATCGGTACTTACAGTCAATTACCATATTTTTTATTATAAAAATATTTGCCGCAACGGCATTGACCGAACTTATCTCGATTCAATAATTTCAGGCAGTACGCACTTTTTATAAAACGCTTGTAACTTGGGTAACATATTCAAAATCCAAAATTTGTTTGATTTGTTCATTTAAAACACTTTTTGAAAATGGGTGTAATACCCTATCGTTCGTGTGACGACAGTAGTCGGATTCAAACCGACGACCTAAGCGTACTTTTTTAAGTAAAACCTATTAAGGCGGTACCCTGACCAAAACCTGGCAAAAGTGCGTTTTTCAGAGACTATTATCTCATTAGTTATGAGAAATAAGCTACATCTAAAAGCACATTATTAATGTTCGATATCCTATCATCGCATTCCACGTTCTAATTTGTTTTTATGTGTTATGAATACATTTAAAATCTACTTTTAAAAAATGACTAAAATTATTGATTACATGCATCTGTTGCTAAAGGAAATGCTCTAATCATTTGCGAATTACATTAATGGATAGATAATTTAAAAATCTATATTCTACACGTTTTATTTAATTTCTTAAATTCGCTTATCTCTTTTAATTGAAATAATTCCAAATATTCGGGTGTATTTTTCCGTGATATATTGTAGCGAGAGCGCGTGGATTGTATGGGACCGAACGTCATATCTTATTTTTTTAATATATTTTTATAATATAAATTATAGTTCGTGCCAAATCGATTGAGCAAAACGGACATTGACCTTTCGATCATTTAACCAGGGGCTACAAACCTTCAATATGTAGGCACTTTTTATATGTAGTACTTTATTTATTTATAATTATTTTTTATGATGATTGATATAATATACAGGGTCATTTTTAATTTACTAAAAACCTTTTGGGAATATAATGGTGACATAATTACAAACGATTTTAGCGAGATCACTCTTTACAGAATGTAATACATTTACATAAAAGCTACTTTTAAGTTTTTATTGTCATGTCTGACTCCTTTTAAGTCTGTATTTTGTAGTACGTAAACAATTTCAGAATACATAGTCACATAAAATGCCTTTTTTATTTTACACTTGATATCAGTATCACACATCGTGTTGAAAAATCAATATACATCATTAGATAGGCAAATAACATTAAAAAAATCACAAATATTAAAATGAGCAATAGGTATTTATAAAGTAACCTCTTCGACGCGCCGCCGCGCCGGTCGACGCTCGCGCTCTGCTAATTGTGTCGCGAGTGCCTACTGCCCACAGAGTACTTTTTTATACTGCCTACTAAACTATTCACCACTGTGCCTATGGTACCAGGGCGCCACTCCAAATGACAAATTTACATTAACTATTTGATTATTTTATTAATTTGTTTACGAATTTATATACATTTTAATAAACAATTAGGTAGTTTGTTACGATCACTGCCCAAGGCCAAGCCAAAGGTATACATTGACGTCGATATAGGCGTCATCAAAGGCGCCGCCTACCCTTTTCGGTTCGCAGCACGTGCAAATTAAATGTCGAGTATTATTAGCTATTTTTTATTTATTAAATGCAAGTTGTATTTAAAAAATGGATACGGGTTAAAATAATTACAAATTTTACAATAAAATAGTTATAATGATCAAATTAAATGTCACACACCCACACACCCACACGCACACGCACACGCACGCGCACGCACACGCGCGCACGCGCACACACACACACACACACACACACACACACACACACACACACACACACACACACACACACACACACACACACACACACACAAACACACGCACGCACGAATGCAAGAATTATTAATTAATAATTATGAAATGTCACAACCAGATAGATGAGTAAATGAAAGAGGTGATTGGGGAACTCGAAATTCTCAGAACACCCGTGTAACATCTCAGGGAAGAAGGAGTGCCTGAAAACCAGCGCTTCATGGGATCTAGTTCCATGAAAGCAAAAGCTGAGTCACCTCCGTTTGCCTAAATTCAATTAAGATTAATTATTTAGTTTATATGTATACGTTTTTTTTTAAAAGTGGCAATAAAATGATATTTATTTATTTATCTCTATTTGCAGTAGTATTCACGCTTGGCAACCGCATCTCTCTATCACTTTGAGCTGGTTAGCAAGAAGATGCTGCCCATCTCCTGTTTCAGTTTCCCTCTGTCGCCCCTTAAGATACCCACGGGATGGAACGGGATAGTGGTTTCTTTTTCGCCGCCTTTACATGGCTAATATATTATTTCTACTCCCGTTCTTCAATTGGATTTACTCCACAAACTACCATAAAGTTGGATATTTACCATAGTTGCCACTGCAATTTTTATTATTATAAGCTATAATCAGGAAGACGCTGTTGCCCCATCCTATGTAGATTTCTACTCCTGTTCATGAATTTAGTTCTTCTCACACGTTCTCCGTGAATAGAACAACTACAGACATAGTGAATAGAACTATTACATTTATAAAATTTTAGTCTACTCGAACGTAAAAAAATACTGGTATGTGGTGGCAATCAATATTCATAACATAACATATAACATAAACACTCACGCCTGTCACCCAGAGGGGTAGGCAGAGACTACGGACTTGCATTTGGCACGATCCTGACATACCTCTTTCGCCTCTTTTACATCCATATATCTACGCATACATGCTCGTCGGTTAAGGGTACTTCTAACGTGGCCCCTTTTCAAAATATCGCCAATTTGGTCGATAAACTTTTTCCTAGGGCGTCCCTTCCCGACTCGGCCTTACACATCTGCCATATAAATTTGCTTTGTCACTCTTTCCTCATTCATTCTTTCAACATGACCAAACCACCGAAGCATTCCTTTCTTAATCCTTGTCACAACATTATCTTGCATACCACATTTATCTCTTATCACACAATTTCTCACCCTGTCATTCAGATTCAACCCTAGCATATTCCTTAAAGACCGCATTTCTACAGCATTTATTCTACTTTCGTGCTTCTTCTGCCACACCCAGCTTTCACTACCATACATTAAAGTAGGGACTAACACAGCATTATGAATTACCATACGTGCCTGTTTTGACACATTCTGGTTCTTCATAATAGAGTGTAGTGCCCCATTCACTCTATTCCCTGCATTTACTCGTCGTTCTATATCCCTATCATATCTACCATCCCTGCTAAATACACATCCCAAACACACAAACTCATCCACTTGCTCAATTAACTCTCCTTCTATTCTTATTTCACATACCGTTTTGCTTTCTTCTCTTTCAAAAACCATCACTTTCGTCTTACATGCGTTCACTTTCATTCCCCTTTCTTTTAATTCCCAGTTCACTAATGTAACCATCATTTGCAACTCAGCCGCCGATGACGCAAATATGACTTGATCATCGGCATACAAAAGGCATTTGACGGTTAACTAGCCCATTCTTAACCCACATTCTTCATCTTTCAAAGTTTGCAAACACCGGTCCATAAATAGGTTGAACAGCCAAGGGGAAGCTACACAGCCCTGTCTGACACCTTTTTGGATGCCAAACCAGTCCGAGTAGACCCTATTGATCCTGACACAAGCACTAGAGTCCCTATAAAGAGACCTTAATGCCTGTATCAAACCATCGCTCAACCCATATGAGTTCAGTGTTTGCCATAACACATTCCTGTCCACTCTGTCATAAGCCTTTTCCAAGTCCATGAATGCACAAAAAACTTTCCGGTTTTTGGCCAAAAACCTCTCCGCAATCATGCGCATGGAAAAGACTTGATCTGTACACCCCATTCCCTTTCTAAAACCCGCTTGCACATCCCAAATTTTTCCATCAATTTCTTTCATAACTCTTTCAATTAACACCTTAGCATACAGTTTACCCACAATACTAAGCAAGCTGATACCGCGGTAGTTTTTGCAGTCCTGCTGTGACCCTTTTCCTTCATATATTGGTACTATAACTGCTTTACACCAGTCATCCGGTACCCGTTTTAATTCCCAACATAAATTAAACAAGGTGTACAGCAGGCCTGCCACCACTCCCTCTCCAGCCCTTAGCATCTCGAGTGATACTCTATCATATCCAGCTGCCTTACCTGCTTTCATGCTTTTCATTGCTTTCATTATTTCATCTACACTTATCTCCATACCCCTTTCCACTTCTTTCGGAATTTCTAGTTCATTTAATTCAGACGACTCTTCACTCATAAATACGCTTTCAAAGTATTCCTTCCATCTGTTTAAATTCGAAACTTCATCATTCAGAATACATCCATTCTCGTCTCTAATAGCATTTATTATAGGCTGTTTTGTATTTCCCCTGGCAGTTCTTACGAGTTTCCAGAACATTTTTATGTTAGCCTGGAAATTATCAGATATCCTTCTATCATTCTTATCCGTTCTTTCTTTCTTTTTCCTTTCAACAACTTCTTTTACTCTCTTATTTAGACGTCTAAATTCTGCCTTTTTTCTTTCAATCTCATCATTCATACCAGAAGAATTACCAGCTTTGGTTGCTAGTAAATCTAACCATGCTTTCTTCTTTGATTCAACTTCCACCCGTACCTCATCATCCCACCATAACGTATTACTTTTCCTTTCATTTGTTCTCTTACTTACACCACATACTTCGGTGGCGGTATCCACCAAACCTTTCTTAATATTATCCCACACAGTATTCAAGTCTAAATCATTCATACACAACTCATTCAAACATCTAATATTTTCTCTCAGTCTACATTTATACTTCTCTTTCACATCTTCATCTTGTAACTTCTCTATTCTTATACGCTGTAACGCAGTGGTAGACACAGATGTCCGATGCCGCCAACGCTTGAAAAGGCCATTAATTCGACATAAGACCAAGTAATGATCCGTCCCTACGTTGGACCCCCGGTAAACCCTTGTATCTACGACTGCGCTCCTCATTCTTTCATCCACAATTACGAAATCTATCATGCTTCTATCATCACCTCTTTCCCATGTATACATGTGAATCTTCTTATGACGAAAAAAAGTATTCGTCACAAAAAGATTCTTTTCCGCACATACGGTGAGGAGGTCTTCACCATTCTCATTTATACTTTCATCACCAAACGTTCCCAATATATTTTCATAACCTGACCTCTTCACCCCAACCCTTCCATTAAAGTCTCCTAACATAATAATATTTTCATTTTCCTTACATTTTGTCAACACCATCCGTACCATGTCCCAAAACTGCTCTCGGATGTAAGTGGGCCTAGACATGTCTGGGGCGTACACCCCTAGCAAGAACAGCTTCTTTAAGCCCACTTTCATTCGTAACCATAGCAGTCTCGGGCTTACACATTCATACTCTTTCACACATTGACCCATTCTTTCTGAAAGGATGAAACCGACTCCCTGGCATGCCCGTTCGGTGTCGCCTACACCAGACCAATACGCGGTATACGTGCCATGTGCAGTGGCATCCTTTCCCTTTCGTTTCGTCTCATTCACACATAACACATCTATTCCTCTGTCATTCATCATTTCGCATACTTCATCCATCTTATCGTTCATTCCTCCACATACATTCAGCGTAGCCAGACGGGTTTCCGCAATCCACTTTTCGCCCCTCCGGGAGACAGAACGTGACGGGTGGCGAACCTCGTCGCCGGTTTTTCTCCCGGAGATTCTTCGCACCCCTGCCCCATTTAAGGGGCGCCGATAACTCGGGGCCATTTATTTGCTGAGTCATGGTGCGAATAAGGGGTGGTGGTAGATTTTACGCCGCTACCATACGGCGAGGAGCCGAGTATATTTTTTCGGCTTTGTCGCTCGTTTAGCACCACCCGGGGGACACGTGTAGGGTGGGCCTAAGGTTAGGTGGTTGAAGCCTACGGACGCGAGCGACTCTTCCCCCATTAATATTGGTCCCATTGAATCAATATTCATTGGGACCAATATTAATAAAGACCATGAAATAAAATTTTATTTTATCAAAACTATAGATACCCACTTTAATAATGAATATTACGTAAATAACGCATTTCCGATTCCAGGTCATTTTCCCTTCATAAAGACACATCGGAAGACGTGCCCGATATAAAAAGCTGTTGCTTGACGTATGATATTTACGCGATTCTGACAAACTAACTTGTATTTCTGCAGCCTATAATATTGTCAATATAGACACAGATACCGACGTGTCTCAACAAGTGATCCAGTTTTGCTAATTTTAGTACGAAATAGTATTATCGATGTTTCTAAATTCAAGCCCACGCGAGCGAAGCCGCGGGTAAAAAGCTAGTTTGTAAATATTTATATGAATAAAAATACTTAGTTTAGTTTTCACGGCATGCAATATAGCATATCAATGACGACACGAAATCTGCTAATAGCTTTAGTAGCATCAAGATTGGAAAAGAAATTGAGCTCCTTCTGAAGTGTAGCTTTGCCTTCATGTACAACTAATGACACGCCTTCTTCTCGTCTCGTCTTTATAACCGGTTGCCCGATCAAAAGATTTACGTCACTCGTATCGTTGTCAGGCTTGGCTTCGAAACCCCAAAGGAGGGTAGCTACTTCACTCGTGAGCACATTTACTTGACTGTCCCTATCAATGTACGATTTCACTAAAGCACCGTTGCTCCTTGCAGTCTTTTTGTAAACATCGATGTAGTTTTGAAGCAAAATTATTTCTTTCACACTATGTGCTCCCGGGGCGGGTCTATTTTTGGGATTTGACGGGCAACGTGGAGCAATGTCACCACGAACTCCTGATTTGTAGCTACTGCGTTGGTCAGGCAATGGACAGTTGCGTACTAAATATCAGATTTTCTTACAGCGCGAACGTGGATCAGTGTTAGGGTTCGCGGAAGGTTTCTTCTCCGTGGGGCGCGGTATATCCTTGTAGCCTCCTCTTTTATCGCGATATCTGACAATTGGCTTCCGAAGCACAGAGCAACTTTTTCTTGATATTATTTAGTCATGCATTCAGAGGGTAGTTTTTTCTATTAAGCATTTCTTCCAGAACATGTGCGTAGTCTCGATGTTTCGGAAACACACGAAGAAGCATTTTCTTCCATTACTCCCAAGAGTAGTCTTATTCATCGAGTCGATTATACCACTTTCTTGCTTGTCCTATCAACTTATCATGAAGGTGAAATGATTTAGTTTTGTCTTCCAAGCCGTGGATTTGACCTAGTTGTTCAATTTTTTTATCCATGTAGTAACTGCGCATTCTTCATTATCAGGGTCAAATTCCGAAATCAAAAGTATTACAAAAAACATTCTCTCTCACACACACACACAGACACACACTCACGCTGAAATCGCGGTTGCATTCTGCAGGCTGCCGCCGTGTTTGGCACTATAGGTCAGCCGATTGGGATGGGATGCGGTCTTTCTTTGCATCCTACCCTTGGGGGCGGGTTTGCTTCTCGCCGGACGATCCCAACGTCGTTGCGGATTCTGTTACTGATGTGGTACTTCAGGGTATGGAACTTTTTATTCCTTCCTCTGTGGTGCCCATTGGAGGCAAATCTCAGCCATGGTTTGGTCGCTCCTGTAAAATAGCATCATGCTATAAGCAGGAGAGCTACCAAGCCTGGGTTGATGCATCAGCGTTCCGGGATGTAAACACCAGCGCTCTAAAAAAGAAGTATAATTCCGCCTCTAGGTCATTCAAAAGAGTCATTGCCAAGGCAAAGTCAGAGCACATAGGCAGAATTGGCGAGAAACTAGTTCGCCTTCCTTCTGGAACCCGTGCATTCTGGTCTCTCGCCAAGGCTGTCCAGGGGAATTTCTGTCAGCCATCTCTTCCATCTCTGTACAGGGAGGACGACTCACTGGCCCATACTGCAAAGGAGAAAGCCGATCTTCTAGGCTCTTTCTTTGCGTCTAACTCGACTCTCGATGACGGGGGGAGTACGCCGCCGACCATCCCGCGGTGTGAGTGCTCCATGCCGGAAGTGCAGTTCACACAGCGCTCGGTTCGCAAAGCACTCCTCTCCTTGGACATCCACAAGTCGAGTGGGCCTGACGGAATCCCCCCAATTGTGCTGAGGACGTGTGCTCCAGAGTTGGTACCGGTTTTAACGCGTCTTTTCCGGTACTCCTACTCCCTAGGCGTAGTCCCAAAATCATGGAAGACGGCTTTCGTCCACCCGATCCCTAAAAAAGGCGACCGCTCAGACCCGTCCAACTACCGGCCAATCGCCATCACCTCCTTGGTCTCCAAAACAATGGAGTCCATTGTAAACTGCCAGCTCATGAGGTAACTTGAGCATCACCAGCTGATTAGTGACCGCCAATACGGTTTTCGCCGTGGTCGGTCAGCTAGTGATCTTCTGGTCTACCTCACTCACAGATGGGCGGAGGCAGTAGAGTTCAAGGGGGAGGCATTGGCCGTTAGTTTTGACATTGCGAAGGCCTTCGATCGGGTTTGGCACAAAGCGCTTCTTTCGAAGCTCCCTTCCTATGGGCTTCCCGAGAAATTGTGCGATTGGATCACCAGCTTTCTTGCAGATCGGAGCATCAAGGTCGTTGTAGACGGTGCAAGCTCCGATTGCAAGCCTATTAACGCTGGTGTTCCACAGGGCTGCGTGCTATCGCCAACGCTGTTTCTTCTGCATATCAATGATATGTTGCAAACCCGTAACATTCATTGCTATGCAGATGACAGCACTGGTGATGCTCTTTACACAGACCGAGCCAATATTTCTCGGGAAAACGTCTCCGTGTGCTGGGACAAACTTGTGTCTGAAGTAGAGTCTTTGCTGAACAGTCTCGGATTGGGGACGACTAAATCTAGTCCAGTTTAACCCCCAGAAGACACAAGTTTGCGCGTTAACTGCTAAAAAGAACCCCTTTGTCGTATCCCCTCAGTTTCAAGGCACTCCCCTTGTTGCCTCAGCCAGTATCGGAATCCTCGGCGTCGACATATCGAGTGACGTGCAGTTTCATGATCACTTGGAAGGGAAGGCCAAATTGGCCTCTAAAAAGCTTGGCGTGCTCAGCAGAGCGGGACAGTATTTCATGCCGGCACACCGCCTGCAACTTTACAAGGCGCAGGTTCGGCCGCACATGGAAGTATACATTTACACACTCTACGCTCAAATCTCAGTTAGGCTAAAATCTTTTCAAACCACCGTCGTAATATCTTTCAATGATAAAGTTAACAGACGTACATTAATATGTTTAAAACACGTAAATATAAATAATTAGGATTGCGGGAATTAAACTACACTAATATACATCGAAAATTATAACATACCTTTATTTAAAATGCTCAGAATTTATAATGAAAAATCACCTTATGCATATACAAATTCATATTTGAAGTCGAAATCAAAGCAAGTTAAATTCGGTACTTTTACTGCACTTATAAAGCTACACGAGTGATCATCTCACAGCATTGGAAATATCGAGAAGTGTCAAATTAAGTCAAACTATTTATTCGTCGTTAGTAGTAGTTAGGATATTGTGGCCAAGGGTGTGGATGATGTTGGTAGGGGCCCGGCGGCTGCTGGTATCCCCAAGGCGGCTGGTACGGCTGCGCGTAAGACTGGTCATACGACTGTGCAGTAGCAGCTGGCGTCTGGTAATATGTGCTGCTACTACTCGTGGTAGTGGCGGTCGTCATTGTTGTACCGCTACTCTCTTTTTTCTTTGTTGCGTCAGTCGAAGGGCTAAAAATAAAAATAAAATATTTGAGTGGTATTAACTCTGATTCACATTGTCATATGAGTTGGTGCTCTACTAGCTAATATCATTTATTGCGGCAACTTTCGCGTACCAACTGAATTTATCAATTAATAGATATGATACAAACATAGAGGCATTTTCCTTGTTCAAACTTTCTCTTATCCGCTTGCTTGCGTGCATACGTATCTGAATACGTAATATAATTTTTTTTCAGCCGAGACCGGTTATGAAAAGAGTAAAAACGTGAAATAAAACATGCTGCGGCGACGAGTAGTGCTTGTTATTGTACAAATGTAAATGCAGAGTTACTCACGCCGCGTGTGTAGTTGCCAATCCTCTCGTCGAGCGCGTCATCAGGTGGCGGATAGGAGAATGCCATCCAGATATGGGTGGTAGGTGGTAGCGGAAAACCACCGCGGACTAAAAATTGCTGGGTTTGGGCGTACCTTTGGTTCTAAAGGGAGCAAATAAGGCTGGGGCTGTTTACCTGAGAGACGGGCCTTCTCAGGTTGAAGTCGCTTCCGGTACAGCTCTTAGAGTGGAGCGGACATGGAACGCGACCCGTTGCTTAGGCGATGTAGCAAGCGCATCAATTCCGGGTGAATCCGTGCGGTAGTGTAGGTCCACATAGGGCCGTGAGGAAGAAAACCTCTTTAAAATAACCCTGATTCTAAAGTTGCCGTGGGGATGAATGGCGGGGCCCAGCCCCACCCTGCGCAGGACAAAACAAATATGCAGTGCGACACAAATCGATTTCCCAGTTTGGTCCCGTAAATCCATTGGTAAGTGGAGACTATTGCCGCCCCATCGTATCTGGTGGGTTGGGGCAATATACTTCATCGAGTGGATGCACATACATTAACCCTAAACACACACGGGGCAAAGTAATAAGACTGGAGCCGTGTTGGGGGGTAAAATAATGTCTATCTTTCGGACCATGATATTTCTTGATACGACATCCACTGACAGGTGCGAGTAAAGACCGATTTACACTTCGACAAGTACAGTAGTGAGTTAACTTGCGAACCTGGCGAGTTAAGTTTGAACCTCGTTTGAACGGCAAAAAGCGAGTTAAGTAGCAAGTTAACGATTAAGTTGAACAGGATAGCCGGCCGAGCTATTTTTCGGCGAGTTAAGTGCGAAGTGCTGCCCTCGAGTCTCGCGCCACCCGCAACTAAACTCGCCGTTCGCGTAAACGAGCGAGTTTAGTTCAGTGCATAAGTTGACAGGACGCAGCGTTTGCGCGCCAAAACATACGTAGGCGGTCCCATAATGAATTGGCCTAACTATGAACCAATGAAGGAAATGAAACGAAACCAATTTTATTTTTCAATATAATCACTATGAATACTAACACACTTCTGACATCTGTGAATCAACATCTCTAAACCTTTATAAAAATAATCACATTTTTTATCCTCAAAATGACTGAAGACGGCCGTCTGCAACTCTTCATCACTTGAAAATTTTCTTCCTCTTAAGTCCCGCTTTAAATTTGGAAATAAATAATAGTCGGACGGGGCCATGTCTGGACTGTAAGGTGGATGTTGAACTTCTGTGAACCCGCATTGACGAACTGCATCCTTCGAAACACCAGCGGTATGAGCAGGGGCGTTGTCATGGAGCAACAGGACACCTTTAGACAGCTTGCCTCTTCGTTTTTCCTTTATCTTGTCTCGTAATTTATATATTAAAGAAGCATAATATTCGCCGTTCACGACTGTATTACGTTCTTTAAAATCCACCATCAAAATGCCTTGAAAATCCCAAAATATTGTGCACATCAGTTTTTTAGTCGATTGTTGCACCTTTGCCTTTCTAGGGGGCTTTTCACCCTTATAACGCCATTCCATTGACTCGCGCTTGCTTTGTGGATCATAATACAAGATCATAGTTTCATCACCAGTCACCAGCCGCTCGATGACAGTCTTTGGATTTTCGCCACAAAGATCCAAAAACTCCGACGCGTAGCGCACTCTTTCCTGTCTCTGTACCGCTGAAAGAAGTTTCGGTACCCATCTTGCACTCACTTTTTTCATGTGAAGATGTTCATGGATCGCGCGATGAACGGTACTCTTAGAGAGCCCAAGCCTTGCTGCAATTTCTCTAATCTTCAAACGGCGGTCACTCAGAACCTCCTCTTCGATAAGAGCAATCGTTTCGGGAGTGAGCACTTCCACAGGTCGACCGTCGTGGCCAAAGTCTTCGACGGTTTCTCTCCCGAGGCGAAACTCTTTCACCCAATTTTTCACTATGCTATAGGAGGGGGGCAGACTCTTTATACACGCCATCCAATCGTTCTTTTATTTGGGCAGGGGATAAACCTTCTTTAAACAGAAACTTTATCACACTTCGATACTCAGTTTTCGACATTTTGAAAAAATACGCGACTCTCGTTATTCAAATGCCTGTTAAACTAAGACTAAGCATTTCATGTCGATGCATGTTTCTTATATTAAGTGCACGATAAACGTACTATTTAATGCAACACAACATGTAGCGACATGACGCGTTGAACTATATCGGGCCAGTTCATTATGGGACCGCCTGGTACAATTGTAATTTTATAATGAAACTCGCCACAAAGTTTGTACGATACTGTTATTGAATATTTATACGTTTTATATTGAGTTTTAATAATAAAATGGACGGAAGATATTACGTATACGTTCGTACTGGAGTATTTAGAACACGAATGTTTATACAGTACAGTTGTATAAAGTAGAAGTTCAAATTGTAAAATTAAACCTGCTCGAGATGCTGCACTCATAAAATTCTTAAAAACTTCTTTAACAACAACCATTAATATTTCTCTGACTGGATTATTTAATTCTCGACGTAATCCTAGAACCATCTTAAACGAAAACCAGAAAAATTCTGTAGTCTGGAAACGTCATACTCCAACGAACTCTATGAACTAATGTCCTTAACTAAACTCGTCACGAAGACATTGGGTTCGTTTGGCAGAAAAAAGCGCTAGCAAGCGCTTGTAAGCAAAATGGCGATCGTAAGCGGTAAGCGCTGTCAAATCGTAAGTAGCTATTTTCCTCCAGGACACGATGTTAGTTTTAACCGGGGAACCTAACCTAATTTAAATATGTGTTTGTAAAGTATTCATATTAAAAACTTACCAATCATGAGTTTTTAATAACATGTATATGTTTATTCATGTCATTATATTACTTAAAACTAATATTGCACAAACAACTTATAAACTCTACTTCAAAACAAACAAATTAAATAAGCAAAATGGCGGACTGTGTCAGCGCTACTGAAGTAGCAATCGTGCCCTGGCCGAAAACTATTTTAGCACTTGTAAGCGCTTGCTAGCGCTTTTTTCTGCCAAACGCACCCATTGTTTGAACGCTACTGCCCACTTAACCGTTTACTGTCAACTGCCCTGTAACTTAACTCGCTACTGTACTTATCGAAATGTAAATCGGTCTTAAGCTACAGACACAGTCGCCGCGGTGGTCGGCTCGTGCTTGTCCTTGCGCAAGTGCAGGTGTACTCACGCGGGCAGCGGCGGCGCCTTGTGCCTGTCGTTGCGCAGGTGCAGGTGTATTCACGCGGGCGACGGCGGCTTGTTTGTCCTTGCGCAGGTGCAGGTGTACTCACGTGGGCGGCGGCGGCGGCTCGTGCTTGTCCTTGCGCGCGCGCTTGCGCAGGTGCTTGGCGAGCGCGCGGGCGTGGCGCGTGGCGGCGCGCGCGGCGGCGGCCGGGCCCAGCTCCTCGGCTAGCTCGCGCCGACGCCACGCCATCGTCGCGCTCACCTCCACCTCCGCGCCCTCCGTGCGCTCGTACGACATCGCCAGGTCTGCACACACACAATGCGCCGCCTCACTATCATTACAATTTAAACAGTACCCCAAAATCAAACCGACATAGATAGACGGTGCCACTTGAAGCACATTTCAAGTGGCACCGTGCTCAACTGGACAAGCACTCATATACACATCTTTCTTCTTTCGTTGTTTAACAACCCGTAAAAATCCGCTGCTAGGCAGACCCTTACCAAAAGTTATTCATGGTTATTTTGGAATGTAAACCCAAATTTGCAGAGCAGGTTCTGAAGGAGCGTTGAAGTCATAAGTAGCCGGTGGCGCTCGGCGCTCACGCTTGGTTACAGATTTAAGTATCTATTAGTTGTTTTGACTCAGTAAAGTCAAGCGTGTCTTCCTGCCTTTCCCCTTTCGTTAACCACTACACTGCCAGGTATCACCGACAGTGTTAACTCATTATGTACGAGTGTGTTATTTTTAAATGTTCGTAGATAGTATTTACTTGTCACTTCTTCAGCATTCACACAACGAAAATATTAGAACCGCGAATACGAGTATGAAATGGTACGGAGTTACATTTTAACCCTTCAAACCCCTTAAAATTTTAAAATTCTTAAGTGGTCTCATGCGTCCGTCAAATCCCGAGCGGTCGCATGCGATCGCACCCACCCACAGCACTACAAACCATAAAAACTTATATTTAGAGACAAGTTTGGATTATAGAATTTATACAAAATTCTCTATTTTATAGTCTAAACAAAAGTCAGTTATTCAATGGATTTTTATTTTTTAAACGTCGCATGCGACCACACCCACAGCTCTTTTAACCATAAAAACTTATATTTAGATACTACTTTTCTACGAAGAAGTTTGATGTTATTGAATCTATACGAAATTCTCTACCCTGTGGTCCAAACAAATCAGTTACTCTATGGATTTTATTTTTAATCTACCGTGGAAAATTGCGCCATTTTCGTATGGTCGGCAAATTTCGCAAATTCACAGTAGAATAAAAATAAAAATCCATGGAGTAACTGACTTTTGTTTAGACTATAAAATAGATAATTTCGTATAGATTCTATAATGGCAAACTTCTTTATAGAAAAGTAGTCTCTATATAGAAGTTTTTATGGTTTAACGTGCTGTGGGTGCGTGTGGTCGGATCCGACCGCTTGGGATTTAACGGAATATCGCCGTGGTCGGATGCATCCAGTACTGTTTGGAAGGTTAAAGAATAATAGTTGTAAATAATTAATTCTAATTTTTTTTTCATCGGTTGTTTGTTACACATAAATCACATTAAATTTCGGATATTTTCAAATAAATGTAGAAACCTCATATACGCGTATTTATAAAAACTGCAAAATCGTATATATCAGTATTTATATTTCGAACTTAATTATTAAATATGGATACTCTTTGAAAAATAACCCTGTATAATTTAATAATATATATGTATGTGTGTACTATTTACCCTCTAAAACTTCGTACGGTGTGCCAGGTGTGTGCAAAGCGATGTCAAGCCTTTGCATATGCAATCTGACATTGAGCGGGTCTTTGGAGATGGCATCGTCGATGGCCTTCTTCGCTGCCGACGCGTCGCGCTTAATGTGAAACAGGAATCGCACGTATTTCACCGCTAAAGCGGAAGCGATCTGCTTATTCTTTGCTGACGCTATGTAGCTTTCATATAATTGGCAGCATTTGTCATAGTCGCCACGTCTGCGCTCCAGATTTACCCGTCTGAAAGCAAGTAAATTAATTTGAAAATGCAATTACAGAGATATTTAAACAATGCTACAACACGACGTTCGATGACTCAAACATGTAAAGGCTACACCACAGAATAAATAATAGTATTACGTACAGAAGTTGCACTCCTTAGATGTTGCTGTTTGACGAGGTTTTAATACCCTACATAAATATCATTAATTAGATAAAAATTACTTTGCATCTTTTCCTATCCCAAGTCATTGCAGACTTTCCGTGGTTACTAAGGGCTGTCAATAAAGAGTAAAAAATACACTGTGAAAGTGTAAGTTACTAAGGTAAGGTACCCATTCTGACTATGATCGAATGACCATATTTTCGCTACTATGTAAGTTCTGTGACGCACAACGTATGCAACTTGCAAGGCCATTCGTCGAGAATCGCGATGCTTTGCTCGGAAGAAATGGGTAGGTACTGTAAACAACAAATAAACCGGAAATACGATTCCTAAATGAAATGTGATCATATTCCACTTGTTAAAATCTTGTTAACAAAGACAAGTATATGTATATAAGTAGGTACTTGGATAGTGAAGTAAATTTCAACTAAGTTTCGTAATAAAGTACTTAGGTATTACTTCTGTAGTTGCTATATAACAAAATAAATAAATATGAAATAATCTCGCCTTTCATTATCCTTCGGTAACTTAAAAATGAAAATATAACTGAATCCTTTTGTTTGCTCATTAAGTGTCCATCCATGCAACAATTTTAGTAGGTTCGACGTTTTGTTATTATAATTCATCAAATAGAGAGGTAATATACATAATAGTATATTATTTTTAAATTACATCAAAACTTTTTTAACTACTTATCCTTCAATTTATTATACTAAACAAAAACTATTTCAACAAGAAATCACAAAAAACTATTTACATATGTTAAAGTTTTTTTACGCTATGTAAAAAACACTTAAGCATTCAATCAACTAGAACTCGATAGCTTCGACTGCGTATATAGCCCGGGGCGCATCGCGATTTTAGGTAATTATTTCACTCAGGTAGCAAGAGTGACAGAGCGCTGGTGGTACACTAAGTATACCACCATAAAGTTGCAACTTTAGAGATAAGTTCTCTCCGCTAACTACAACTACTGAACAATAAAATAGTGACAATGTAGTTATGACATATTTATGGGAATGCAGAAAGAAAGAGAAATTATTATAAGACAAAGGAATTATGGTGAGCATTTCGATACTTTGCGATTAATAAAACTGTAGTTTCTGACAAAAATTAAGTCGATTGGATTTTTTATTGTCAAATATTATAGTGCCAATGTATTTATGACATATTTAGGAGAATAAAGCAAAAAAGAGAAATTATTATGAGTCAAAGTAATTTTGTTGAGCAAAATGAAACTTACCGACTTTAGTTTCTAAGGAAAATTAAGTCAATTGGATTGTTGATTGTCCCATTATATTTCATATCATAAGATATATGTGAATTAATAATAACTCAGGGAATCATATTATTTTGTTTTGAGATTTTGCTTAGCAGCAAATAAAAATATCTAATATCTATATATCTCGATAGTATGGAAATATTTCCAAACATTAACTGCACAATAACAATTATGCAGTATTTTTAAAAGATTAGACAAGAGCTAATTTTCCAAAAAAAAAAAAAAAAAAACTAGTTATTTGTATAATAACAATCAAAACAAAGTTTATTCCATTGTAATGTTATGTCGCAGGGCAGAAATCTTTATGTTAGCAATAGAAAGCAACGAAGGCTGATAATATTCCCTAGAGTCGCCCCTGCATTTGCAGACTCGTCATTAATCCGTAGTAGTTTAACCCTTAATTTAACCGCGCGCCGTACGTGATATTTATGGAACATTATATATATAAAGACGATGTTTGTACATATGGAAAACTCAAAATCTATTTGACCAATCACCATGAAAATGGTATATACAGTAAAGAAGTGGTATATACTGGAGGACTATTTTTACCGTCTGAAAAAAAATATGGAGTAACAGGTGAACGGAGTAGGCCTATAGCACTGATATTTTACAATTATTTAAAAAATATATGAAATTAATCTATCAATAAATTCTACTTATTTGAAGTCATATTTGCGTCATCGGCGGCTGAGTTGCAAATGATGGTTACATTAATGAACTGGAAATTAAAAGAAAGGGGAATGAAAGTGAACGCAAGTGAGACGAAAGTGATGTTTTTGGAAGAGAAGAAAGCAAAATGGTATGTGAAATAAGAATAGAAGGAGAGTTAATTGAGCAAGTGGATGAGTTTGTGTATTTGGGATGTGTATTTAGCAGGGATGGTAGATATGATAAGGATATAGAACGACGAGTAAATGCAGGGAATAGAGTGAATGGGGCACTACACTCTATTATGAAGAACCAGAATGTGTCCAAAAAGGCACGTATGATGGTAATTCATAATGCTGTGTTAGTCCCTACTTTAATGTATGGTAGTGAAAGCTGGGTGTGGCAGAAGAAGCACGAAAGTAGAATAAATGCTGTAGAAATGCGGTCTTTAAGGAGTATGCTAGAGTTGAATCTGAATGACAGGGTGAGAAATTGCGTGATAAGAGATAAATGTGGTATGCAAGATGATGTTGTGACCAGGATTAAGAAAGGAATGCTTCGGTGGTTTGGTCATGTGGAAAGAATGAATGAGGAAAGAGTGACAAAACAAATTTAATTTAAGGGACGCCCTAGAAAAAAGTTTATCGACCAAATTGGCGATATTTTGAAAAGGAGCCACGTTAGAAGTACCCTTAACCGACGAGCATGTATGCGTACATATATGGATGTAAAGGAGGCGAAAGAGGTATGTCAGGATCGTGTCAAATGAAAGTCCGTAGTCTCTGCCTACCCCTCTGGGTGACAGGCGTGAGTGTTTATGTATTATGTAATTTGAAGTATGCTTTCCATACTAAAACAATAAAAACAAGTTTTGAAATAAATAAATGAATTAAAAATTATCGAAGTTCAAATCATACGCAGGGTGCGTATGACTTTACAAGGAGCAATAATATAAATGAATTTGTAACGCGATGCTATACACTTTAAACAACCGATACTCCAAGCACCCGCCTGTGGTTGGCCTCTTTGATGTCCTTAAGCAGGCGCAAGTGCCACCCGCGCATATCCCTCCCGCCTGCACCCCACGCTCTCATTTCGTTTTTCAGTCACATGCAATTAGCCACGGCGTGACATCGTATTGTTTATGTTTCTGCAAGTGTATCGGCCGCCCGCTGATTGTTATCGTAAGCATGTATCAATAATCTAATATCGAATACTTAGCAATGGGCCGAACTAAAACGATTAGTTTACACAGAAGAAACACAAAGTGTTAGTTATTTGAAAAAGCGTATAATAGATGCATTTAATGTGATAAAAAATTATACGAAACACGCTTCGAAGTTTGACAAATAATTTACAAAGACATGCTAGTTTGTGTTTAGAAGGAAACGGTAGAAATTTTGAAGAATTACTGCGATATTACTAAAAAGGTAATTTTTATTTATAAATAATAATATGTAGTATAATTTTGTAAATATCAATCAGTGTAGTTTGTAAATAAGTTAATTTCGATCTTTTAAATACGCCAAGTTGTATCAGTATACGATACGCATAAAAATATTATAAATAATTTTTAAAATATATAAATAATTTTTAATTTATTTCCAATTACACATGTTTACATACAGGAACAAATATGATGACAATTAAATAAAGTAACAATAAGTCTAATAAAAATAACAATCAATAATAAAAATTTAAACTATGTGTAGGAAACATATACGAGCTACAGTTATGAGCGTAAATATTTAGGTGAGTAGGTATGTTATCGTTGTTCATTAAAAATAACATATTGTTTTATCTGCGTTTAAATTTATATTGTTAAGAAGCCAATTAGACACTATGCAAAAGCCTTGCTAAGCGTATTTATAAACCTCATCACGTAATTTAGCTCAGAACAACAATATTCGGGACGCTTCTTTGCTAATTTAAATAAATAGGCGCTGCAAGATGCGATCGGGGCAGAGTGGAACTCGGCGACACAAGCGAAGCTTCGGAGCGGAATTAAGTGAATTAGTGTGTTTAATTATTAGTGTTTTTAACTTTAATTTGTGTAAAGTAAATTAAAGTGTTAATTTAGGTAATTCTATCGGCAATTTTTATTGTCACGAACCTCAAGCTCGTAACAATTGGTGTCAGAAGTGGGATAAAATAATGCCGATTTTACCTAAGGAGGAAACGGAGGGTGTCCGTACCCGAAGTCAACGCCAGCAAGAGACGGACCAACGAAGATTTGGTGGTGCAACGCCGCAGACGTCGGAGGGCCAGTGGCCGGCAACGGGTGCCGGTCCGTCAGTAGCTCCTGCATCTGCAGCACCTGATTTAGGCGCCCTGATGGTGATGCTGCAGGAGCAGGCCCGACGACAGGAGGAGCAGGCTCGCCGACAGGAGGAGCAGGCTCGCCAGCAGGCGGAACAGGTCCGTCAGTTGAAAGAGCAGCTGCAGAGCGGACAGGAGGAACAGGCCCGTCAGCAGGCGGAACAGGCTCGTCGGTCGGAAGAACAGATGCTCCTCATGAAGGACCTTCACGCTACCTTTGGGAAAGAGATAAGGCAGGTGAAGGATAGGGTTGCTCAACACGACAACCGTCTGTCGGAAGCTGAAACCCGAATCGAAGAACATGAAACCCGAATCAACCATGTGAACAATAGGGTTGACAACGTGATGGCTGACGTGAAGAAAACGCTGAACGAACTCAAACTTGGGGATGGAACTACAGCTCCCGTAGTAGCTTCAGCACCTTCGCTACGTGGGTTCAAGGTGCAACCGTTCTACGGGACTTCTTCCTGGTCAGCCTACAAAATCCAGTTCGAGGCTGTTATGAAAGCGAACGGCTGGAATAAAAGTCAGGCCATGACTGCTCTCACACTAGGCCTGCGCGACCAGGCCTTAACAGTTCTGGAAGCTCTCGGTGAGGAAGTGACTTATGAGCAACTCCTTGAGGCATTGGAGGCGAGATATGGCGACGCTCACCTGGAACACGTCTTTCGTGCGCAGCTTAAAGATCGTGTGCAGCGCATCAACGAAAACCTGCAGCAGTGGGCTCTAGAAGTGGAAAAGCTGGTGGGAAAAGCATACCGGTCTGTACCTGCGCTCATTGAAGGGAACCTGGTGCAGACATTCATCGACGGCATCCGCGACCTGGAAGTCAGAGCTGCTGTGAGGCTCGGGCACCACGAGACGCTTAAGGGCGCCTTGGCCCATGCACTGGAAGTGGAAGCCGTGCGGCAGGATCATCGTTCCCATCGCGTCAGGGAGGTTGCAGCAGCTACAGTTCGCGACCGCAACAAAGGATACAGCCCAAGGTGCTATGGCTGTGGGGAAAAGGGCCATCTTCGATCCAGCTGCCCTAAGCGAACCCTAGAAAGGGAAGGTGAAGGATCCCAGGAGGGTAGTGCGGCCAACAGCACCGCCCAGCAGCAACAGGGAAACGAGTAAAAGCCAGAACTGCGGGGCGGGTGCTGGCTGATGTTAAAAGAGCCCCAAGGATCTCGATCTCACAAACCCATGATGGGAACAGTCTAATCATCAAGGGCGAGGTCAACGGAATGCCGTGTAATCTGACCATAGACACTGGAGCCTCTCGTACGGTTGTTAGTTCCCAACTTATAAGTCAGTTCCTTGGGGACTCCGCATACAACCGTGAACGCATTAATTTGGTAACAGCCACTGGTCAGCGTATACCCGTCCGTGGAGAGAAGGAGATGGAGTTGAAGCTTGGCAACGTGATCTACCTGCATAATGTCATCGTGGCTGATATAATGGACGACTGCATTCTAGGCCTAGACTTTATGAGGAATAATTGTTGTGAGATCGACGTTAAGCAAGGTGTTTTGAAATGTGGACAGGAGGAACTTTTTATTAAAGGTGCGTTACCAGGAAACGTGTACAGCATTAAGAAGATTGTTCTTCCGCCGAGATCGGAAACGATTGTTCCGGTTAGTCTCACCGTTGTGTACTTGTGGAAAGGGTAAACAATGACCTTCCATGGAAAGTAGCTCGAACCTTGGTCAGAACCACTGACATCTCAAGAATACGTGTGCTGAACCTTTGCGACCGGGAACAGATTATAGAAAAAGGCACACTGGTTTGCACTTGTGAGGAAGTGGATTGGTTACGTCGGTGCCAATATATATCGAGTGGGACCCCCAGCAAGGATTCAGAAACTAGAGTGACCAGACTTTTGGAAGACTGTCGCAGTGTTCTCTCCCCGAACGAACTGGTCAAGGCGAAGAAGTTGTTACTCAAGTACGCCGATGTATTCTCGTCAAACGATGCTGACATAGGAAAGACTGGCTTAGTGCAACACAAAATAAACACAGGAGAGGAATTGCCTATCCGTCAGCGGCCAAGAAGATTGCCGGCAGCACGTGAAAAGGAAGTGGAAACCATGATTGAGAGAATGGTGAAGGATGGTGTTATTAAACCTTCATCTAGTCCATGGTGTTCACCCGTGGTGCTGGTAAAGAAGAAGGATGGCAGCATGCGGTTCTGTGTTGATTACCGCCGTCTGAACGACGTTACAAAGAAGGACAGCTACCCCTTGCCAAGAATTGATGACACGTTGGACATGCTTACAGGAGTAAAATGGTTTAGCACGCTGGATCTAAAAAGTGGCTACTGGCAAGTTGAAATTGACCCTAAGGACAAGGAGAAAACTGCGTTCTCGACGGGAAAGGGTCTGTGGCAATTCAAAGTAATGCCGTTTGGGTTGTGCAATGCTCCAGCAACGTTTGAAAGGCTGATGGAACTTGTACTTACCGGGCTAATTGGCGATGCCTGTCTGGTCTACTTGGATGACATCATCATCGTGGGCCGTACGTTTGAGGAACACCTTGAAAACCTGGGGCGCGTGCTCATGAAGATTCAGAGTGCCAATCTCAAGCTGAGTCCGAAGAAATGTTCACTATTCAAACGGAAAGTCAACTTTTTGGGGTATCTAGTGTCGGAAGAAGGTATCCGCACGGATCCCGAGAAAATCGCAGCTGTCAAGGATTGGCCGCTTCCAAAAGACAAGACGCAGGTTAGAGCATTTTTGGGTTTGTGCTCCTATTACCGGCGATTTGTGAGGAACTTTGCAGATATAGCCAAACCTCTGCACAAGCTAACCGAGGAGAAGCGACATTTCTGCTGGGATGAAAGTTACAATATCGCATTCCAGGAGCTCAAGGACCGTCTGTGCAAAACACCTATTTTGGGATACCCTGATGCAAGCAAAGAATTTATAGTTGACACAGACGCAAGTGATATAGGACTTGGCGGTGTGTTGTCTCAACGTAATGGTGACCAAGAGGTCGTGATAGCGTACTTCAGCAAGTCGTTGTCAAAACCGGAAAGGAACTACTGTGTCACAAGACGCGAATTGCTAGCTGTGGTAAAGTCGTTGCAGCATTTTAGCAAATATCTTCTGGGGCGAAAATTTCACTTACGAACTGACCATGCTGCACTAAAATGGCTATTGCAGTTTAAAAATCCAGAAGGACAAGTTGCGAGGTGGATTGAACTACTGCAGGAATACGACTTTGAGATCGAACATCGCAGCGGGAAATCTCATGGCAACGCAGATGCATTATCACGAAGACCTTGTCCTGAAGATTGCAAACATTGTACTAGGCAAGAGAGTAAGGGAGTGGTATCCGTGAGGATGCTCAGGGCAGACCACCTCAGCAACGAGTGGAAGGACAGCTTTCAACGTGCACAGCAGGAAGATCCGGACATCAAGCCGATCCGGGAATGGATGAAGGCCAGTGCTCCCAAGCCCAAGTGGAGCGACGTCTCAGCAATGAGTTCGACCACTAAAAGCTATTGGGCCCAGTGGGACAGCTTACTGCTTCAGGATGGAGTTCTGTGCCGTAAATGGGAAAATGTTCGGGGAGACAGCTGTCATTCACAAATGGTTGTCCCCAAAGCTAAAGTACCGGATGTTCTACAGCTGTACCATAATGGTTATTCAGGAGGCCATCTGGGAGTTAAACGAACTCTACTGAAGATCCGAGAACGGTTTTACTGGGTGAACTGTCGAAACGATGTCGAGGACTGGTGTCGCAAATGTACAAGTTGTGCGGCTGTAAAGGGACCTCAGTCAGACCTGCATTGAAGTTGTACAATGTTGGTGCACCATGGGAGAGAATAGCCATTGACGTGGCGGGGCCGTTTCCGGAGAGTGAGAGCGGTAACAAGTATTTCATGGTTGTGATGGATTACTTCAATAAGTGGCCAGAAGTCTTCGCCATTCCAAATCAAGAAGCTTCAACAGTTGCTGATAAGCTAGTTCATGAAGTCTTCTGTCGTTTTGGTGTACCTTTAGAGATTCACAGCGATCAAGGAAGGAATTTTGAGTCTCAAATATTCCAGGAAACTTGCCGAGTTATGGGTACTCATAAAACAAGAACGACTTCTTATCACCCGCAATCTGATGGAATGGTAGAACGATTTAATCAGACATTGGAGAGGTACCTAGCAAAAGTTGTAGACAATCGGCAACGAGATTGGGACAAGCACATACAACCGTTTTTGTTGTCATATCGAAGCGCTGTTCACGAAAGTACAGCAGTGACACCAGCTTTCGCAAACTTTGGAAGAGAATTACGGCTGCCTGCAGACCTGATCACCGGGATACCACCTGATGCTCCACGCAGTATAACCGATTATGCAAATGACTTGCGGAACAAAATGAATGACGTTTATGAGCACGTCAGACAATCGGGCCAGCAAATGTTTGAAAAGATGAAAACCCGGTATGATTGCAAAATGAACAACAAAGGGTTCGACGAACGTTCACTTGTGTGGTTGCACAATCCAGTCCGCAGCAAAGGGAAATCTCCTAAGCTCCAAGCTAAATGGGACGGCCCGTACCGGATTGTGACCAGGATCAACGATGTAACCTACCGGATACAGAAAGGCGCAAGAGGGACTCCTAAGATCGTCCATGTGGATCGCTTGGCGCGTTATTATGGGGCCGATAATGCTCGGGACGAGCATGTCTTAGGAGGGGGCAGTGTTACGCGCTCAAGTCGACGATATACTAGCGCCATCTAGTGTCAGGAACGAGAGCGAGTAGAGCGTTGCAGAAAATGACATCACAGATCTCTCAACCGACAGCGCCATCCGAAGAACTAAGTTTCTAGAAAATCTATACTCGCACACTCGTCCCTTTGCGCGCATTTACTTGAATATTCGGGACGCTTCTTTGCTAATTTAAATAAATAGGCGCTGCAAGATGCGATCGGGGCAGAGTGGAACTCGGCGACACAAGCGAAGCTTCGGAGCGGAATTAAGTGAATTAGTTAAGTTAAGTGAATTTAATTATTAGTGTTTTTAACTTTAATTTGTGTAAAGTAAATTAAAGTATTAATTTAGGTAATTCTATCGGCAATTTTTATTGTCACGAACCTCAAGCTCGTAACAGTATCATTAAATGATCTCTTAGGCCTAAAAACAAATTATCTGTCTGAAAGCAAATTGTTAGTTTCCAAGTATTTTATTTACCTGGTATTTATGATTTTTTCTAATATTTTAGATAAACCAAATAAAACTGAAATCGGTCTATAGTCACTAAGTTTTTATTGCCAGCTTTGTATATAGGAGAAACCACAACTTTTTCAAGCACTTTCGGTAAAATACCTTTAGATAGACATAATTGGAAGATATGTGTTAACGGGGCAGCCAGTAAATGTTAGAATCTTTTAAGTATACTATTAATCTTCTTTTTCGCCAGTTTCGATACTTAACAATACAAAAGAATTTAACTTAGAAAAGAATGTGGACATAAAAATTGAATTTCAAGTGTTGTTTAATTTTAAAGTTATTTTTGCTATTTTTTAGCCTACATTAAAGAAAAAAAAAAAATTTATTTGTCGCTTCGTTTGGGCTTTCGTCTAATGACTGATGAGTTGTTCAAGTGAGGGTCTAAGGGTTTTTGAACTGAAGTTAAAGTTTTGATTTTAAATGTAGTTTGTCTCTATTAGTTTGTCTCTATTTCTTATACAGCGGACGAGACCAGGTATTATCCAAGATTTAATAGTATAATACTTACGTGACAGTTTTATTGTTGATGTATTATTTTTTATTGCGTATTGTAATTAATTTATAAAGTAACTCATGGATGCATTTGCATCGTCAGAGCGATAAACAAAGTTTAAATTAATGCTACGAATGTCATTTTCAAGGTTCGTCATATGGATTTTAGTGTAGCTGCGTTTTGTCCAGGTAAGTAATGTAAGCAAAGAAATGGTTAATTGTAATGTTAGTAAATTTTTTTGAAGATCAGTAAGCGGGGAATTAGTAACTAATGGTAAATAAGGTTTATTTGATTTAATCACAAAATGGTCTAAACACGAGCCGCTGATGTGTAGGGTGGTAATGTTTTGCTAATAGTTCATAAAAAGAGCAGATATTTAGGTAGTTATGTGCGTGGTTAATGGGATAATGTTAATATTTATATCACCAGTTAGGATGATATTTTTATATGTGCTAAGTTTGTTTAAGGTAATATCAAGGGACTCTAGAAATCTATCAATATCTTGAGAAGGTCTGTAAATTGCAATAACAGTCTAGGAATTAATTCGAATGATTAAGCAATTACTATCCTGGAATGTACATAGGCTCTGTGACAGTTGTTATTAGAAACTGGTTATCAATTCATTATAATTTTATAATGCAAGATAAAATTTAACAAGTAATTCTTTCTACTCAACTGCAGCATATTAGACGGCCGTAAGCCCGTAAAAGTATGAAGGAAAAATCGAAATCACAAAAATAATAAGCTGAAACGGAAAGGAAATTTACCTACATACCATTTTCTGTACCACATTTTTTGATATTTACAAACATGCAACACGCGACGGCATTATTAATGAAAGAGTGACAATGAGAAGTGCTGCACTTTTCAACCACTTTTCTTTTTTATCGACCAAGTATTTACTAATAATCAGTACACGCTGAACTTGCATTAGTAGGCAGTAACTAATACTGGGAGGTCCACTTACACTGAATGTTTTAAAAGAAAAGTCCATAATCCTATTGTTATTTAAGCACCCGTATGCTATGCAGTACCTTTAGACTTTTTGAGAGGCCGTACTCTAATAAAAACTCAAAAATCAATAATGTAATAATGTCCTCCAGACTGAATTTCGGTCACTGCGACCAGCCTAAACAGAAACTAGCCAACGGCGCAGGACAGGATTATAGTGCACAAGTATATCCGCAAGCACAGGTGCACTCTCTATTCCCTCAATCTCACAATCCGATGAGACGGTAAACTGACACGACCGAGAGAGAGATCAGGCACAGGACCAACGGCTTTACGTGCTTTCCGAGGCACGGTGGTGAGACTCCAGGCAGCTACTGAGAACTTCCTGTTGGAAAAGCTCAATATATTGATTATTTGTCCCGACCCGGGATTCGAACCCAGGACGTCATGATCAGCTGTCACACTACTACAAGCACTAGACCAACGAGGCAGTCAAAATAAAAAAAAATATCAAAAGTGCCGATACTTATAACACAAAAATACTTTTTTGTTAACGTAAGGCGCGTGTCAGCGGATTCTAAAATGTTGGCTGCAATGATGTGTCGGCCGGGGAGCGCCCTCTTCCACTCGGCCGCCTGTCGCCTACATAACGAAAGATGTGCATGCCTCTCGCTCGCTCCTACAACTTTCAATCACTAGCGAGTCCTAGCCTATTTTTAGTTTTACGCAAACGCCGTAGGATACATTATTTTTATGTTTTTTTTTTGCGTATTCGGAAATTTCACCTATCTAGTTATAATTTGTTATATTTTAAAATACTTTCGAGTATAGCTTCTATTCCACTTACACAAAACACCATATTATTTTCCAAATGGTAAAAATAGTCAGCCAGTATACCTATGTATTTTTAGTCGTTATTTAACTTATTTTATCATTCAAAGCTCTAAATTTACATGAAAAACAATATTTACTCACGATTGTTCTAGTATTTAGCAGTAATTAACAGAAACCATAATGAAAAAGATCATGATTTTTCATGAAACTACAGCAAAAGCTCTAAATTTACAAGAAAAACAATATTTTCTCACGATTGATCTAGTATTTGGCAGTAATTAACAGAAATCAAAATTAAAAAGATATCGGTTTTTGATGAAACTACAGCAAAAACAGTATCAAAAGCTAGTAAATTTCTAAAAAAAAAATAAGGCAAAAATAGTTAAAATTATTTTATCGAATCCTTAACGGTGGACCACTATTTACGCCACATCCTGTATTTATGTAAATATAATAATTATTTCTCTTATACTAAACAAATTTACATATTTGATTTGGATCCACCAAACAATATAAGGAACAGAAAATATTATGTACGGTAAATTTTGACTTAAACTCACCTGTACTGTATGTGCACAAGATTGGGGCAGGTCTTCTCTATCCGATCGAGAATCTCTGCAGCCTTGCTCGGGTTACCATGTTCCTCTTCAAAATGAGCCCAGTGTAAATGAAGCTCAGGTTTATCCAGATGGTGTACTGTGCAGGCACGCTCTAACACCTCACGTTCAACTGATATCAGCTCCGGTTCTGATTCAATACGCTCCTCCAGGAATTTTACAAGCTGTAACAGTAATTTAAATATGGGGTCTTAATAAAATTGTTTTTGAAACTATTTAACTGTCTGATATTTTTTTCCGCGAAGTATTTTGTATATAGCCAAGAAGTGAAATTGCTAATTACTAACTATAGCTATAGCAGCCATTACAATACATCTTACTGGTCACAGTAAAACTGTTCTAATTAGACCTGTATAGCAGTTCACAAAAAAAATTGTGTGTTTAACAGACATAGAATGGTACACACACATACAGGGTTAAATTATTGTATCACTTCACAAATCTTCGAAATATTTTAATGATATATCTCCTAACCGACGAGCACGTCGTAAATGATCGCATAAAATTTAAATTAACAATTTTTGAGTTAATGAACAATAAAACATTCAGCATGTGCTCAACCCCTGACCTTATCTAATATTAAAATGTGTAAAAGCTTAATTTTTAAACTGTGCAACTGTGTGAAATTGTGCCATGTAGTGATGGCATAAGAGAATCCACTAGCCATATCATTTTGTGAGTGTCGAAAGAACCGTTTGAAGGAAACAGACCAGAAGCAGGCAGCATCTTCCTAATCTTCAAAATAAAAACAAACTGCAGTTATTAATAATAACACTCTAATAACAATAACACGCTTGTCAAGCGTGTGTCAATCTATCGGGAATGCTTATGTTCAGCAGTGGACTTTGGATATGATGTAATGAAAGAATGTATTAATATTTGTAATTGAATTTTTTATTGTGCAACAATGTATATCTGTGATAAACGTTAAGTATTACATAAGCAACAAATTTTATTCACTAAGAAAATTGTTGTTTCAAATGTGTACGAAATAAAATATTTACCCTCATCCAAAACTCTTCATAAAGAGCGCAGGCTATAAGGCACCTCTCGTGCAAAACGAGTGCCCGTTTAAATGTACCATGTTGTTTCTCCCACTCAAGGTATGATTTCCAGTTCTTGAGCTGGCATCTTTCCAAGGGTTTCACATGAAAATATGGTCGCTTTATCTAAAATAATCAAATAGCAATATTTATTAGACAGAATAGGCATAGTCTACACAAGTACACAGAGTAATTAATCTCTAAGAATAAATAAAGCGCATTATGAAAGTGGTCTTTATAAAGTTATATAAAAAATAAAGTAGTGTTACAACAGATTATAAGACCCATGTGTCCCACTTTACATCCATGTTTATGAACGTAAAGTAAGATATGGCTAAAAAAGATTGAAGTAGTAGTTCTAGTTGGCTTTTCTAATGCTCTTAACACAGTTGATTTTGATATTGTTTTTTCCATCCCATCCCATCTTAATTTTGAGCCCACTATCTTAGATTGGAGAAAGTGTGGTTTGCAAAATGATGTTGTGACCAGGATTAAGAAAGTAATGATTCTGTGGTTTGCTCATCTAGAAAGAATGAACAAGGAAAGAGTAACAAAGCAAATTTATATTGCAGATGTGAACGGAGATAGAGTTGAGAAGGCACGCCCATGACGAATTTTTATTGACCAAATTAGCGAAATATTGCAAATGGGCCAGATCAGGAGTACCTTTAACCGAAGAGCGAGTATGCATAGGTTTATGAAAGTAGAGGAGGCGATAGGTGTGTCAGGATCGTGCCAAATGACAGTCAGTCCGTAGTCTCTGCCTATCACTCCGGGTGACAGGCGTGAGTGTTTATGATCATGTATCTTAAATTGGCCTGCATCCTTTCTTCGCGGGCGTCAGCGGTCGGTTCACGTAGGCCATATGACCTCAGCTTGGGCTAAAGTGGAAAGTGAATGGCATTATGTTTATAGTACTAACTTATAATGTGTATTTATTTTAGATTCTTTTCTTTTTTTCTTTCAATTGCTACACCTTCGTCAAATTTTCACCACTTCATTGGTTGACTGAAGTTTGGAAATTTGATAAGAATTGGCATGAAATCTGTCTTTTGTAAGCTTTTCTTAAGGGAAGATTACAAAGATTTTAAAATAAAATAAAATTGAGCGCAGTGATTATTTCCCGTCATACTACCTAAGTAAATGTAAAGTACGTAAAAACGGTATGAAGCCAATGAGTGTTAAGTGAAATGTTTAAGTATCTCAATACCTGCCATGTGTTAAATGTTTGTGAATGAGTCATTTTGGTGTATAAATATAGAATTTGGTAATAACTAAACTACAGCATCACCTATCGGATCCTCGTACATATATTAAGTGAATAAGACCTCAACCAGCCAAGTCATTTAAATCCTATCCTAACCTAATGGTCATGTGGATTACATATGTAGTCCAATTTAAAATAAGGAGAAAGCTTTGAAATATCAACCAAAATGTATTTTACTTTTATTTTAAATATGAAGCTAAATATGATTGAAGCGACAGTAGCCTAGTGGCAGGGCGCGGACCGCGTACTTAAAAGGTCGCGGGTTCGAATCCACCATTCGACTACTGTTGTGAACCACTCCTAACACAAGCATTTTCAGCTTACCAGGAGTGGTTAAAGGGAATATTAGTAATGTTAATTAATAGGATTACTAATATTTAAAAAAAAAATAAAAAAATATGAAACAAGGTAACATTTAGTCAATGGTTAATCATATTTAATAAACAAAAACCATTTATACATCCTTTTTTATTTCAACTTTTAAATATTAATATATGAAAATATCACATTAATTTCAAAGTTAGATCACAAATCAGTTTACATATTTATTTCTAATTATTTGGTTTCAGAAATATCTAAATTCGAGATTCTTTTACAGTGAATTACTATTGCAATCCACGCGACCACTATAGGGTTAAAGTCACATAACCACTAACAAACACCAACAATCACACAAAATACAAGCAAATAATAATATTGTTATTCAAACACTTACGCCTTCCTCAAAGGTCCAACGAGCAGCTACTTCTTCACCGGTAGTTTTGTGTACTTTTCTTCTGGCTGCAATTATCCGCTCTTTTATCGCCTGAGCTTCTTCCTCTGAAGCCTAAATAAATTAAGTCAAGTTTAATATATTTAACAATCACATACTCATTACCTCCACTGTATAGTAATAATTCTATACATCCACTACCCCATATCATCCCATTGTCGTAAGAGGCGGCAGTAGCAAACTAAAACAGGAGACGGCTAGCAGCATTTTACTGATCTCAAAATTTAAAAAAAAATGTGCCAAGCTTCTATAAAACTAATTTGCTAGAATTTCTATAAAACTAATTTGGGATCAAAATGGTCAAGTACTTGGCCGTTCTTAAAATTTCAACACAAGGGTTGTAAGCTAATCATACAAAGCTAGTTAAAATAAAAGGGAAATTTACTATCATAAAAAAAGTAGTCTATTTAACGAGGCCACACGATGTGTTATTGGCGAGGAAGGCCACTGTAATGATTTCGACACACGGCCAACGCATGCAAGCGCGATTACAACACAGCCGCGCAGCATTTTCAGTGCTGACTGCTTTGCTGATCGTCATTAGCGCGAACGCCTTATCACAGTGGTAGAGCCCCGCGGCAGCTTTGCTGTCGCACGTATGGGCCGGCTCAAACCGGGGTAGTACCACGACCTCACAGAATACCGGCGTGAAGTGGAAGCTCTGCTTCCGCGTTTCGTCTGGTGAGTGCAGGTGGCCGGAGGCCTAAATCCCCCCCCCCCCCATCCATGGTAGCGGAATTAAATGATAGACTACCCCAGGAGGGTACCAGCACCCCTGGAGAATCCCTCGCTGAGCATCCACGACCATGTTTCTCCACTTCTGAGCGTGGGTGCTCAGGCTGCCCCGCGTATTCTGGGGGGGCAAAATTCCGCTCAAGGCTAAAACTGCTCGGGGCAAACGGAGCAACAAGACCAAGGCGACCCCTGCCACGCTCTCCGTGAATTTCTGCAATATCAGGGGACTTCACTCTAACCTAAACGCCGTCCACTACCATCTCGAGACGGCAAGGCCTGCTCTGCTCTTTCTGACCGAGACGCAGGTGTCCTCTCCGGCTGATGTCTCGTATCTCTCCTGCCCGGGGTACAAACTGGAACACTCCTTTGTGCCTCGGGCTGGAGTTTGCGTTTACGTCAGAGAGGACATCTGTTCTCGACGCTTCGGCAGACTTGAAGGTTCGGACCTGTCCATCCTTTGGCTACGCGTAGACAGCGACGACCGCGACGATCCGCGCGTCTACGGGTGCCTATATAGGTCCCATAACGGTAATGCCGAAACAGACCGACTCTTCGACCACGTCCAAATGGCTGCAGTTTCGTTGCTACAGCAGATCCCCTCCGCAGAGATCGTGAGCCTCGGCGACTTTAACGCCCATCACGCCGAATGACTTGGTTCACGTTTAACCGATCATGCGGGGAGATCTGTTCATGATTTTGCCTTGGCATATGGTCTGACACAACTGGTTACTTCTCCTACGCGGATTCCAGATGTGGAGGATCATGCACCTTCCCTGTTGGACCTTATGCTGACCTCTCACCCGGACGGATATCAGATTTCCGTCGATGTCCCTTTAGGCTCCTCGGACCATTGTCTTGTCCGGAGTGTGGTGCCACTCACGCTGAAATCCTGGTTGCATTCTGTAGGCTGCCGCCGTGTTTGGCACTATAGGTCAGCCGATTGGGATGGGATGCGGTCTTTCTTTGCATCCTACCTTTGGGGGCGGGTTTGCTTCTCGCCGGACGATCCCAACGTTGTTGCGGATTCTGTCGCTGATGTGGTACTTCAGGGTATGGAACTTTTTATTCCTTCCTCTGTGGTGCCCATTGGAAGCAAATCTCAGCCATGGTTTGGTCGCTCCTGTAAAATAGCATCATGCTATAAGCAGAAGTACTACCAAGCCTGGGCTGACGCATCAGTGTCCAGGGATGTAAACACCAGCGCTCTAAAAAAGAAGTATAATTCCGCCTCTAGGTCCTTCAAAAGAGTCATTGCCAAGGCAAAGTCAGAGCGCATAGGCAGAATTGGCGAGAAACTAGTTCGTCTTCCTTCTGGAACCCATGCATTCTGGTCTCTCGCCAAGGCTGTCCAGGGGAATTTCTGTCAGCCATCTCTTCCATCTCTGCACAGGGAGGACGACTCACTGGCCCACACCGCAAAGGAGAAAGCCGATCTTCTAGGCTCTTTCTTTACGTCTAGCTCGACTCTCGACGGGGGGAGTACACCGCCGACCATCCCGCGGTGTGAGTGCCCCATGCCGGAAGTGCAGTTCACTCAGCGCTCGGTTCGCCAAGAACTCCTCTCCCTGGACATCCACAAGTCGAGTGGGTCTGACGAAATCCCCCAATTGTGCTGAGGACGTGTGCTCCAGAGTTGGCACCGGTTTTAACGCGTCTTTTCCGGTACTCCTACTCCCTAGGCGTAGTCCCAAAATCATGGAAGACGGCTTTCGTCCACCCAATCCCTAAAAAAGGCGCCCGCTCAGACCCGTCTAACTACCGGCCTATCGCCATCACCTCCTTGTTCTCCAAAACAATGGAGTCCATTGTAAACTGCCAGCTCATGAGGTACCTTGAGCATCACCAGCTGATTAGTGACCGCCAATACGGTTTTCGCCGTGGTATGTCAGCTGGTGATCTTCTGGTCTACCTAATTCACAGATGGGCGGAGACAGTATAGTCCAAGGGGGAGGCATTGACCGTTAGTTTGGACATTGCGAAGGCCTTCGATCGGGTTTGGCACAAAGCGCTTCTTTCGAAGCTCCCTTCCTATTGGCTTCCCGAGAAATTGTGCGATTGGATCACCTGTTTTCTTGCAGATCGGAGCATCAAGGTCGTTGTAGACGGTGCAAGCTCCGATTGCAAGCCTATTAATGCTGGTGTTCCACAGGGCTGCGTGCTATCGCCAACGCTGTTTCTTCTGCATATCAATGATATGTTGCAAACCCGTAACATTAATTGCTATGCAGATGACAACACTGGTGATGCTCTTTACACCGGCCGAGCCAATATTTCTCGGGAAAACGTCTCTGAGTGCCGGGACAAACTTGTGTCTGAAGTCGAGTCTCTGCTGGACAGAGCCTCGGATTGGGGGCGACTAAATCTAGTCCAGTTTAACCCCAAGAAGACACAAGTTTGCGCGTTAACCGCTAAAAAGAACCACTTTGTCGTATCCCCTCAGTTTCAAGGCACTCCCCTTGTTGCCTCAGCCAGTATCGGAATCCTCGGCGTCGACATATCGAGTGACGTGCAGTTTCGTGGTCACTTGGAAGGGAAGGCCAAATTGGCCTCTAAAAAGCTTGGCGTGCTCAGCAGAGCGGGACAGTATTTCATGCCGGCACACCGCCTGCAACTTTACAAGGCGCAGGTTCGGCCGCACATGGAATACTGTTCCTATCTCTGGGCTGGGGCTCCCCAGTACCAGCTCCTTCCACTTGACCGCATCCAGCGCAGAGCGGCTCGAATCGTCGACGACCGAGTGCTTTCCGATAGGCTCGATTCACTGGCACTGCGAAGAGATGTTGCATCCCTTTGTATTTTCTTTCGCATATACCATGGAGAGTGCTCTGAGGAATTGTTCGGATTAATCCCAGCCGCCAAATTTCGTGAACGCACTACGCGGCAAACGTCCCGATACCATCCACACCATCTGGATGCTTGGCGGTCCACCACTGTACGTTTCAAAAGGAGTTTTCTTCCGCGTACAACCTCTCTGTGGAATAATTTACCACCGGCGATTTTTCCGGACCGATACGACCTGGGGACCTTCAAGAAAAGAGCTTACTCCTTTCTAAAGGGCCGGCAACGCACCTGCAATTCCCCTGGTGTTGCGGTTGATCATGGGCGGCGGTAGTCACTTAACATCAGGTGAGCCACATGCTCGTTTGCCCCCTCTTCTATAAATAAAAAAAAAAACGCCAACCGCCGCGGACGTTCAAGACTCTCTTTTCGCGTCCAACTCATCTTTCTATGATAGAAACACACCGCCGACCTTCCCGGAATTGAGTACTCTGTGCCTGATGTGCGATTCATACAGTGCTCAGTACACAAAGCATTCCTATCCCTGGACATCCACAAGTCGAATGGGCCTGACGAAATCCTTCTGTGTGTGTTGTGCTGAGCTGCACTGTACTGAGGACGTGTGCTGCAGAGTTGGCACCAGTTCTAACTTGTCTTTTCCGGTACTTCTACTGTGTGTGTGCTTTATGCCAGATGTTCAAGTCACACAGTAATTGCGACCAATGCACCAGCTGATTAGTGACCGCTAGTATGGTCTCTCTGGTGCAGAGCAACCTTGACAGACACCCACCAGCCAACCAAGATCACCAGATCTTCTTGTTTACCTTACACACCGATGGGCGCAGACAGTCGAGTGCGAGTCCCCCTTGGCGGTTAATTTGGACTAGCTTATAAGCCCTTCGTTCGGATTTGGCACAAAGCGCTTCTTTCAAAGCTTCCTTCTTATGGGTTTCCCAAGAAATCATGCAATTGGATCACCAGTTTTCTCTCAGATCGGACTATTGAGATCGTAGTCAATGGCGCATGCTCTGACTCCAAGCCTGTGAATGCTGAATAAGACTGTGTATTATTGCCTACCCTGTTTCTTCTGCGTATGGACGATATGTAAATATGCAGAACAGGTCAAGTCATTGTTGTGCAGATGACAGCACCGGCCGTTCTAATATTTCTCGGGAACACGTCAAGTACCGGATTAAACTTGTGTCAGAAGTAGAGTATTCGTTACACTAAGTGCCGGATTGGGGGCAACTAAATTTAGTCCAGTTCAATCCCCAGGAGACAGATATCCTCAAATTCAGGGCAGTCCCCTCGTTGATTCATCTAGCATCGCAATCCTCGGCGTTGTCATACCGAATGACGTACAGTTCTGCAGTCACTTGGAATGGAAGATCAAACTCATCTCCAAAAACTTGGCGTGGCTTAGAGCGGGACGGTATTTCATGCCGGCACACCACTTGCATCGTTACAAGAGACAAGTTCGGCCTTACATGGAATACTGTTCTCATCTCTGGGCGGGGCACCCCACTGCGAGCTCCATCCACTTTATCGTATCCAGCGCAGAGCTGTTGGAATCGTCGACCATCGAGTTCTTTCTAATCGGCTAGACTCACTGGCGTTGCGAGAAGATGTTGCATCTCTATGCATATTCTATATGCATCTGTCACGAGGAGTGCTCGGAATTGTTTGGACTAATTCCAGCTAATCAATTTTACCATCGTACGTCGCGACAATGCTAGCGATACCATCTATACTATTAAGATGATTGGCAGTCCACCATTGTGCGATTTACAAGAAGTTTTCTTCCTCACACAATTTCCACGTAGAGTCGATTACCACCAGCATTTTTCATTTTTTCATCACATTTGATGAGCAGCCGCATGCCCGTTTGCCCAGCGCTGGGCACGTTTGGCACCGCTGCTCTAGCGCACCGGTAGCGCTGGGTGGTACTCACGATGTGGTCGAGCGACTCGTTCTAGCGGGGCGGCAGGTTCGGCTGCGGCTGCGCACCGCTGCTCTCGCGCACCGGGCGCGCTGGGTACTCACGATGTGGTCGAGCGACTCGTCCTAGCCGGGCGGCAGGTCCAGCTGCGCCTGCGCACCGCTGCTCTAGCGCACCGGTAGCGCTGGGTGGTGGTACTCACGATGTGGTCGAGCGACTCGTCCTAGCCGGGCGGCAGGTTCGGCTGCGGCTGCGCACCGCTGCTCTCGCGCACCGGCCGCGCTGGGTACTCACGATGTGGTCGAGCGGCTCGTCCTCGCCGGGCGGCAGGTCCAGCTGCAGCTGCGCGCCGCAGCTCTCGCGCACCGGCAGCGCTGGGTACTCACGATGTGGTCGAGCGACTCGTCCTAGCCGGGCGGCAGGTTCGGCTGCGGCTGCGCACCGCTGCTCTCGCGCACCGGCAGCGCTGGGTACTCACGATGTGGTCGAGCGGCTCGTCCTCGCCGGGCGGCAGGTCCAGCTGCGGCTGCGCGCCGCTGCTCTCGCGCACCGGCAGCGCTGGGTACTCACGATGTGGTCGAGCGACTCGTCCTAGCCGGGCGGCAGGTCCAGCTGCTGCTGGGCGCCGCTGCTCTCGCGCACCGGCAGCGCTGGGTACTCACGATGTGGTCGAGCGGCTCGTCCTCGCCGGGCGGCAGGTCCAACTGCGGCTGCTCGCCGCTGCTCTCGCGCACCTCGCCGCGCAGACGCACCAGCTCCGTGCGCGACACCACGCCCGCCACCGGCTCCGACATCACGTGCTCTTGGAAGCTGTCACAAAAGACACAGCATGATGATATTGCACTTCACACCCATTCGTCTTTTCTATACAATTTTTTTTAATTATTGAACTTGATAATAAGTTAAATAAAAGATTTTGTTTGTTTATCATTTTTATTAAGCTCCTTATAATACGAATAATGCCTGTTTTTAAATTTCTTTAAATTGCTTTAACAGTGGTAGAGCCACGCGGAAGCTTTGCTGTTGCACGTATGGGCCGGCTCAAACCGGGGTCTGCAATATCAGGGGACTTCAATCTAACCTAAACGCCGTCCACTACCATCTCGAGACGGCGAGGCCGGCTCTGCTCTTTCTGACCGAGACGCAGGTGTCCTCTCCGGCTGATGTCTCGTATCTCTCCTGCCCGGGGTACAAACTGGAACACTCCTTTGTGCCTCGGGCTGGAGTTTGCGTTTACGTCAGAGAGGACATCTGTTCTCGACGCCTCGGCAGACTTGAAGGTTCGGACCTGTCCATCCTTTGGCTACGCGTAGACAGCGACGACCGCAACGATCCGCGCGTCTACGGGTGCCTCTATAGGTCCCATAACGGTAATGCGGAAACAGACCGACTCTTCGACCACGTCCAAATGGCTGCAGTTTCGTTGCTACAGCAGATCCCCTCCGCAGAGATCGTGATCCTCGGCGACTTTAACGCCCATCACGCCGAATGGCTTGGTTCACGTTTAACCGATCATGCGGGGAGATCTGTTCATGATTTTGCCTTGGCATATGGTCTGACACAACTGGTTACTTCGCCTACGCGGATTCCAGATGTGGAGGATCATGCACCTTCCCTGTTGGACCTTCTGCTGACCACTCACCCGGACGGATATCAGATTTCCGTCGACGCCCCTTTAGGCTCCTCGGACCATTGTCTGGTCCGGAGTGTTGTGCCACTCACGCTGAAATCGCGGTTGCATTCTGCAGGCTGCCGCCGTGTTTGGCACTATAGGTCAGCCGATTGGGATGGGATGCGGTCTTTCTTTGCATCCTACCTTTGGGGGCGGGTTTGCTTCTCGCCGGACGATCCCAACGTTGTTGCGGATTCTGTTACTGATTTGGTACTTCAGGGTATGGAACTTTTTATTCCTTCCTCTGTGGTGCCCATTGGAAGCAAATCTCAGCCATGGTTTGGTCGCTCCTGTAAAATAGCATCATGCTATAAGCAGGAGTGCTACCAAGCCTGGGTTGATGCATCAGCGTCCCGGGATGTAAACACCAGCGCTCTAAAAAGAAGTATAATTCTGCCTCTAGGTCCTTCAAAAGAGTCATTGCCAAGGCAAAGTCAGAGCACATAGGCAGAATTGGCGAGAAACTAGTTCGCCTTCCTTCTGGAACCCGTGCATTCTGGTCTCTCGCCAAGGCTGTCCAGGGGAATTTCTGTCAGCCATCTCTTCCATCTCTGCACAGGGAGGACGACTCACTGGCCCATACTGCAAAGGAGAAAGCCGATCTTCTAGGCTCTTTCTTTGCGTCTAACTCGACTCTCGATGACGGGGGGAGTACGCCGCCGACCATCCCGCGGTGTGAGTGCTCCATGCCGGAAGTGCAGTTCACACAGCGCTCGGTTCGCAAAGCACTCCTCTCCCTGGACACCCACAAGTCGAGTGGGCCTGACGGAATCCCCCCAATTGTGCTGAGGACGTGTGCTCCAGAGTTGGCACCGGTTTTAACGCGTCTTTTCCGGTACTCCTACTCCCTAGGCGTAGTCCCAAAATCATGGAAGACGGCTTTCGTCCACCCGATCCCCAAAAAAAGGCGACCGCTCAGACCCGTCCAACTACCGGCCAATCGCCATCACCTCCTTGTTCTCCAAAACAATGGAGTCCATTGTAAACTGCCAGCTCATGAGGTACCTTGAGCATCACCAGCTGATTAGTGACCGCCAATACGGTTTTCGCCGTGGTCGGTCAGCTGGTGATCTTCTGGTCTACCTCACTCACAGATGGGCGGAGGCAGTAGAGTTCAAGGGGGAGGCATTGGCCGTTAGTTTGGACGTTGCGAAGGCCTTCGATCGGGTTTGGCACAAAGCGCTTCTTTCGAAGCTCCCTCCCTATGGGCTCCCCGAGAAATTGTGCGATTGGATCACCAGCTTTCTTGCAGATCGGAGCATCAAGGTCGTTGTAGACGGTGCAAGCTCCGATTGCAAGCCTATTAATGCTGGTGTTCCACAGGGCTGCGTGCTATCGCCAACGCTGTTTCTTCTGCATATGCACTGGTGATGCTCTTTACACCGGCCGAGCCAATATTTCTCGGGAAAACATCTCCGAGTGCCGGGACAAACTTGTGTCTGAAGTCGAGTCTTTGCTGAACAGAGTCTCGGATTGGGGACGACTAAATCTAGTCCAGTTTAACCCCCAGAAGACACAAGTTTGCGCGTTAACCGCTAAAAAGAACCCCTTTGTCGTATCCCCTCAGTTTCAAGGCACTCCCCTTGTTGCCTCAGCCAGTATCGGAATCCTCGGCGTCGACATATCGAGTGACGTGCAGTTTCGTGGTCACTTGGAAGGGAAGGCCAAATTGGCCTCTAAAAAGCTTGGCGTGCTCAGCAGAGCGGGACAGTATTTCATGCCGGCACACCGCCTGCAACTTTACAAGGCGCAGGTTCGGCCGCACATGGAATACTGTTCCCATCTCTGGGCTGGGGCTCCCCAGTACCAGCTCCTTCCACTTGACCGCATCCAGCGCAGAGCGGCTCGAATCGTCGACGACCGAGTGCTTTCCGATCGGCTCGATTCACTGGCGCTGCGAGGAGATGTTGCATCTCTTTGCGTATTTTATCGCATCTATCACGGGGAGTGCTCTGAGGAATTGTTCGGATTAATCCCAGCCGCCAAATTTCGTGAACTCACTACACGGCAAACGTCCCGATACCATCCACACCATCTGGATGCTTGGCGGTCCACCACTGTACGTTTCAAAAGGAGTTTTCTTCCGCGTACAACCTCTCTGTGGAATAATTTACCACCGGCGATTTTTCCGGACCGATACGACCTGGGGACCTTCAAGAAAAGAGCTTACTCCTTTCTAAAGGGCCGGCAACGCACCCGCAATTCTCCTGGTGTTGCGGTTGATCGTGGGCGGCGGTAGTCACTTAACATCAGGTGAGCCGCATGCTCACCTGATGTTAAGTGACTACCGCCCCCTCTTCTATAAAAAAAAATCTAAACCCCGCTATAGAGTTCATCATTGTGCAAAAGATAGCGTAGTAATATATCCAGTCTTGCCAAAGTGGGAACCAATTCATCATAAATCACATTTTAATATTTTTGACTTAGAAGGGATAAATAGAACAAAAATAGTCCGATCTTAAAAGACGCGCCCCATTGTTTTCTTCGAGGAAGGGTCATGCTGCAGCTGGTTGTAGCACAAAAGGACTGATACAACCGGGGAAGAATCCCGCTTTCACAGAAAATTAACGTTAAATAGCAGATTAATTCTGCTATTCCGTATGGTGGAGACCCTTTTACTAGAAAACAAGCTCTCCTCCACTTTAGTCCTCATGGATGACAACGCATCTGCAATTTTGATTCTTAATCGAGAAATATTTATAGGCCACGGCATCCACCACCCTGAACTGTGTGCTTATTTATCACATTTTTATTATATAAAAAGACTATAAAATGCGAGTAGGTATAGTAAAGTTACAGCCTATATACGTCCCACTGCTGGGCACAGGCTTCCCCTCATTTCCGAGAGGGTTTTTAGGGCAAGGAAATGTCCGCCACGCTGCCCCAATGCGTGTTGGCGAACTTCACATGTCTTCGAAATATTTTTTTTCTTATTCCTCAGACATGCAGGTTTCCTCACGATGTTTTCCTTCACCGCTGAGTACGTGGTAAATCAGCACTTAAAATTGCAATTAACAATTTCATTGGTGCCGGCGGGGATCGAACCCGGGTTACTCGCGTTCTGTTATATTTACAGCGAGCGTTAACCATCTGAGCTACCACGGCTCCTCAGTAGGTATAGTAATACAATATTTTTCGCGTTACTAGCTAATTTTTAGTAATGTACGTAACACTTATGGAATGTGGTAACTTTTGTTACAATTTGTGCGTTTGAGAAGTTACACATTTTTAATTTGTTTACAATCTACTCCCATCTCTTATTGTACTTAATAGTATTGATTTTTGTTATTAATACATTCGTATAATAAACTTTGTTACAAATAATTAGTTAAAGTTCAAGCCTATATACGTCCACCTGCTGGGCACAGGTCTCTCCTCATTTCTCTTTCTCACGTTTTGTGAAATTTACATCGAGCGCGTAGCCTCTAAGCTACTACGGCTCTTACTGTTATTACAAACATTTACGAAAAATTAACTTACTTATCAAAATGTGAAGTATATCCAAGGGTAGGAGTGGCCAGTAGTCTGTCGTAAATGTTTGTTACATTGAGAGCAGTACCATTCTCTGCTTCCCACTTAATGTAAGACTCCCATAGCCGATCAGAACGGAACTCCAATCCACAGGCATCTACAAAAAGATAAAGAAAGCATTACAATGTTTTATAATAACAATGAAGCAAAATCCTGTTAATATTTTGAAAGAGAATCAAAATTAACTTTTTATCTACATTTATCCTCGATTAAGAATCAAAACACAGGTGCATTGTCACCCCTGAGGACTAAGATGGAATGCCTCGTAACCAGTAAATAAGGGTCTCCGGATGTCTACACTCACCATATGAAACACAGCAGTATTAAGGTGCTATTTTACGCTGGTATTCCGTGAGAGCATGGTCCTTCCCTTGTATATTATAGTATTCTATGATGTTCGGTCGAGCCGAACTATTCGTGCTACAACTATAATATAGCTACAGTGTTGCTTACATATAAAAAAATACAAAAATACTTACCTATAGCCCTCTCATACTGTGATCTAATGAAAGCAAGATCTTCAGTTCTAGTAGTTTTTATATGATTCAAGTAATGTATCCATAAATCCACAGAAAGTGGTATGGCTTTGAGTCCTCTTTCCAAAACCTGAAACATTGCTAAATGATCAAAATTGCTCCGAGGGAACCAGAGCATTGCCGTAACGACGACAACACTATGAAAGCAAGGGAATATTGAATAGCATTATATTGTCTCATATAATTTCGTAAATGATGAAGTGAGACGTTGGATCGCTGTGGAATACCCACAAGAGCTCTCAAAACGTCTCACCTGCATCTAATGTATATAAAATGTTTGTCGGGCATATTACACCTGTTCACGCTCGCCGGTCGTTGAAGCACTCTTCCCTTCGCCGGCCTCCTCCATCGCTAACTCAATGGCTAAAAACGAAGACCTGTGTCGTTCCACGCTAACATGGATTAGTCATTAAATTCTCTTAAGTATGTCCAATGCACAACATACGAACTTAATTAATATACATTATAAAATATTACAATACATCAGTCGAGTACACATCATAAACTTATTCACTAGAATACAAATTATACACCACAAAAAATGAATCACTAAAACAAAATTTATGTGATGGTTATACAACTCTCCGATGCGAACGGACGACTTTGCCATATGAACATCGTTGGCCTCGATGCACTGTTGGGAAAAAAAATAATTGCACAATACCAATTATAACTAAAACAATTTTAAATCCATGTGTTTATGTCCATTCAAGGGAATTTTATTTAAATTTATTTCTATATAAACTCACCAAAGAATATACCTTAAATATTTATACAACTGTATTTTGCAAAGGCCACTCACCTCGAGGCACTTCTTTTTACTTCCTTTACGTTTTTCATAATCGGCGTATTTCCTCCAATAGCCATAACAATATGGATAATGAGACAAGAAGGCATCATAAGCTTCTCGCGCAGCTTCCACATCACTCTTCAAAAAAAAGTTGAAGTTAAAATACAATAATATTAAGTAGTGTCTAATATAATAAAACATATGTACACATTCAGTTGGCCCTTGCCAATCGACAGGAGTGATTCAGTTCTCATTGCTTCATAAAGCAATAAGATTAGCAAAAATTTTCATCATTATATGCATTGGTTGTTATAATATAACAAAATTGTTAACAGCAAACATGTCATTCATAATTATACTAATATGATTCACTACATGGTCAATCATTTAGTGAAAGCATAGGAAATTCCACTACCTCAATCCATTTTTTCTATAAAATTAGTGTGACAAAATAACACAGTTCACCAGATGATAAGTGGATACCATCTATCATCAACATTTAATCTCAATTAAGAATCAAAATGCAGATGCGTTGTCACCTCTGAGGATTAAGATGGAGTGCCTCAATTCTAGTGAAACGGGTCTCTGGTTCTCACCATACGCAACACAGCAGCATCAAGCTGCTGTTTTACGCTGGTATCCCATAGGTGGCATCATAAGAGGCCAACTTTCGGGAATGTCAGAAATATCTTATGATGTCTGATAGGTAGATAGCAGTGTAAGCATCTCGTTTACACCAGACGAAAAATACCCAGAATGACATGTTGCAAAGGTGTAAAACATCTGGTTGTGCAACTGCCAATTCACTTGTTAAGTGTGGCGACTAAAGCTAATCCTCTATAAAGCAGGAAAGGTATGCCAGCTGTGGATTTTCACTGACTGAATGTAGAAGTTGTTAAGTATGATAATAATTATCACAATAATATTCACAGTTAATCCTCCTGTCACTATATAATGCAGAAATTATTCATACTTTCATATTTATAACAACAAATATTTTTCGTAATTCACCTGGCAAATTTATAATGCACTATTTTGTTTATTGACATATTGATAATATACTAGATGAGATCGGCTACCATATGGTATTACTTTAGAAAACTTTATTTTTTGTATTACTAAAATGTCAAAGCGAAACATACCTCTTGATCTACATATTGTAGCAAATAAGTCCATCCTGTGAAATCAGTGGGGTCGTCATTAACAACTTTCCAATATTTGTCCAGCTCTGGTAAAGTTTTCTTTTTTGGTTTCTCATCCACTGATAACCTTTTTTCTACAGGCACTGGTTTACTTTCGCCATTCTGCCGTAGAAAATAATATCAGTGTTAGTACATTTAAATAACCTTAAGACATAACAGTTACCCTGCCAACATGTTCATGGATTTTTTTCATATTTTTTATAGGTCAGTAAAAATAGTGAAACCTGCCTCATTTGTCTAGTGATCATAAGCACACCTGCTGATTAGGGTTGACGAGGAAGTGGTTATAAGGAAGATGATGCGGAAGAGAAAGTATTTTTGATACATTTTGATGATGTGAATAAGGATGGGAACATGATGAGATCGACCCTGGAAGAAAATTGGTTCTAAATTTAAAATTTAAGTCAAAGAAAGTTTGCATATGGGCTCTTAATTTTAGAAAAATAAAATTATTGGTTAAAATAAAGAACAAGGAGATAAAATTTTATGAATATCAAAACTACTCGGTAACTAATCTAGCATCCCTGAAAAGGCGCACGTTAAAACCACTTGATGGAGGCGCTAAAATATATTCTTACACAGCTAAGTTCATAATATTTAGGGTTTATTTTCCATCACAAAGCTGTCTTCTAGGAGACCTTAATTTGTTATGTAATGTAGTTATTAGTGACTCCTGCATAACAAATCTGTTGATAAGTGCAAGTGGCCTTTCTTTAATGTCACTGTAAGCTGAAGAAGTTATATATCTGATGTAAAATCAAGTTAAATAATTCCAAAAATATCAGTTAATGAGTTTTATGTAAAAAAATCTTAGCAGCAGCTCGGTGTTAGGTAGTTGGCTGTTTTTAACCCCCATGTATAAAGCCAGTCTCCGGCTGCGTCGGATTGCCGTCCCATCAGACTAAAAGTGAGGGAATAGATTGTACACTTATGCTTACACACACTTGTGTACTATCGTCCTATCGATACCTATGCAGATGGCAAGTCTCCTTTAGAACAGGCCACTGTGACCAGAATTCAAGTCTGAATCATATAATTAGTAAGCAAGTAAAGTGTGTACTATTAAATACCCAATCCCTAAACCAGTCATAAATTTATATAGGTACATAAAGAAAATACAAATGATATACCTAACGGTATTTGTGGGACGCTCCCGAAAACGAAGACAGACGATAGTACTAACGATTTTGATGATGGGACCAAAAGAAAATCGATCCCGATAAAAAAAGATTTTTTTTACAATATTTAATTAGCTTTATTCACGCTCTATCATGTTTGTACAGCTAAATGAAACGATAATTTCATCAAAAAAATCATGAAAATACTTAAACCAGCAGTGAAATTTAAAATACCTAACATCAGCAGATAAGGGGTCAATATACGCGCGACTCCGAATACGAATACGGCGGCCGGCAGCACGCCGCTATCACAGCGAAGTGAAATGAGTCAGCCGAGCGGCGTCAGCGCGTGTGTTAGAGGGAAGGGTAGAGTGAGCGAAGTACAGTAATCCCTAATGCTTTCTTTCGTACGGAGCTAGGTAAAAGAGTTCAACGTCTGCGCGTTTATTGACCCTATAATAAGCTGGTACCATTTTAATTTTCACTGCTGGTTTTATTTTTATGAAATTATTGTTTCATTTAGCTGTACTAACATGATGGAGCGTGAATAAAGCTAATAAAACGTTGTGAAAAGATGATTTTTTTTTTTGTTGGGATCCATTTTCTTTTGGTCTCAAGTCCAAAGGTAATGTTGGTACTATTTTGGTTTGTTGGTCTGTTTTCATTTTCGGGAGTGTTTCAAAAATATCCTGATATTTTAACTTTATTCTTCTTCTTCAGTCTGGTACAAATTAAATATAAGTAAACATTAACTTTTTTTAGTCAACTAATTCTGCGAGATTCGGTTGGCTAATACCGACTGCCACAACCATTGAGTCAGCTACTACGCTTGCTCATAAATTTCAGTTTGGCACTTATGGCCATACTAGGAAATAAGACAAACCTTCGCAACAGCTTGCTTTTTACAAGATGATTCATTTTCGGAAGTGGGTGAACCTGGATCGTAACCATCCTTTTCTTCATCTGGTTTCCTTTTGCGTGACTCCTTCGAATCCTTTTTAGATGAAGGCAATTCATCTTCTGATACTACCTGTAAATAAAATAAAAATTAGACTAACTTATTTTGTAACAGCTAAAGCCAGGGCCTTTGTAGTTAGAACATTTTTCTGTTCTATAGAAACTGGCATTGCATATTTAGTTCCTCAACTCTCCAAAGGACAGCGCTGGAGTAAGTTTACGTTCGGAAGTGCGTTGTTTTAGTTAATTAAATCAAATTAAATGATCGTTTCACATTGACTAAATCGACGTGTTAATAATGTGAATTTAGATGTTTTCACCAGAAAATGAGTTAAACAACTAATTTTATTAAGATTTAGCTGTTTTAAGTCTAGTTTATTCGTTTAATTGGAAGATGGAATATTGGTGTTTTAATTTCTAAACGTGACCACCCTCTACCACCATTTTGTTTGTTTTTGAATTTGACATTGGCGTTTTGTTTATTTGTTTTTCTGATGTAACGATTGTGCTTTGAATGTTTTGAATTTTTGATATTTTTCCTATATTTTCTTACAACTTGGCTATTCTTGGACTTTGATTATCTTTGCTTAATATAGTGGCCCATGCACGTGAAAGGGACTTCGATTATCTGTTCTTTCCTTCGGCCATAGTTCATATAGTTTAGTGATGGCCGCGGATAAAATTTGCTATGTTTCAGGATGTACCAAGAGCTATGAGTAAATCTAATTATTTACAGGTTTTACCAGTCAATATATTATTTCTTCTTTCTATTTTATATATAAGTCAGTGTCACCTTGGGCAACAATGTGATACCTAGCGCAGACGCAGGTAGCCCAAGAGTTCTGCATCACTTTTCCACCCTTAGAGCCAATACCTTGCTACGTATACTTACATACATAAAAAATGGGGGGGGGGGGTTCCGGCACTTAATTCTTTTAGGGGGAGGTTCCTACTCCTCCCCCCATCTACCCGTCCACTCGGCGACCAATAATTCGTGCAGCAGATTACTAAAGAATTACCCTTATAACACTACTACTTATACTACTGTCATTACACTTTTCAAAAACGCTTCTAAAATATAATTTTTTTTTGTAGGTGAAAATGGCTATATACTTCACAAATTTCCAAACTCTACAAAAGATTCAACACGCTTTTGTACACGGGTTCAAGCAGTTGGTGGAAACTTTCTGTGCTTAGATGATATGTATGTGTTTAAGTACCGAAGAATTTGTCATACACCTTTTGAATCCAAGTACTGGACCGGAGTAAAATGTTAAGTAATATTGCAATACCAGCATTGCATATGAGAGGTTAGTAAAAATTTGCATTAACATTGTAATGATCTATTCTTAATATTATGAATGTTAAAGTTAATATGGAAGTTTGTTCCTCAAATAATTAATTTTACTATCAAACATGAATAATTGAATGTATAAATTTTGAATCATTGTTAAACTATGTTCTGCAATACTAATTTTCAACTTCCATGTTGATGAAATATTATGTATGACATGTAAAGCAATTTTATGGAAAGTTTGTTATTTCTTATTAACAGTTTGATTCAAATGATAATAAAAAGCTTATAAATTAAGGCTTTTTCAAAGCTCATATGTATATCAAAATCTACACCAGTTTATAAATATTAAACTTGCTCAGAGTACAACTGGGAAGAAACATGAGTTTATGTTATAATAACAAATATATAGTGATCTAAAGATCTTTTCCAGTATTAATGAGAATATATATTGCACCAACATACTATATTGTACAATATGTTCAATGTTTAATTATTTTTTAATCATATTGTCCTTTAGTATCTATTTAAAGTTATGATGATCTTCAATTTGATATCCCATTCTTTCATTTCATTCAATCTTAGAATATCATATTTAAAGTTTAGATGCCCAAATTTGTGCAGTATTCATAAGAAACAGAACAAAAAAGTTAGTATTTCATTTGGTCTTATTACCAAGTTTAATTAATCACAAGAGAAGTTACTTGATTTGCCTCCGTCTTTGTAAAATTCGACATTGCTGTAAGATCCATAATTTACATTATAGTATGCATATTTTTCACAGGTGTTCTATTGTACAACTAATACTAATAATAAACTTCCATTTTAATAAAATGGAATGTGTAACTTTTAGCTTCATTTTTATTTGTTTTATTTTGTTATGCTACTTGTGGTATTTGTTGTTTGATATTGTCTGTTGGAAGATGTTGGTAGTCCTTCAGCCTTAGTCGTCCAAATTCTACATGGCTAATATGTGTATGCTGTAATTTTTTGCTGATTGGTAGTAGAGGAATTAATCTTTGCAATTAATAAACCCAAGCAGGTTAGAATTTTTATTAGAGCCATCAGTTCACATTTGTCTTTGTACTATTCTTAAGTTGTCAATATATTTCAAGTACAATATAATCATTCATTGTATATATTGATTTTACAGGTGCTGTTGCTAAGATATCACCCTTAGCTGAAGTTACAAATAAAAATAATACTTTTAAAACACGTTATACGCAAGAAATTGCTTCAACATCAAGTTATGTGCAAGAGACAACTACTGCTCAAACATCCAGTAAGTTAAAATTGATAATATATTATTTATAAATAAAAATTATTGTATAAATTAAATTGAGGATAATATATTGTAAATTAATTTTATTTAAAAAAAGTCCCACTGGGTTTTGTGCTGGTTCTGGTAAAGCTTTAATATCAAGTTGCTTTAATAGGGGGTTGTGGGGCGGGGGGAAGGGAGGTGGAGAGGGGTAGATTCGTCCCCCAGCTGTCCTCCCACCATGAGATGCATGGTATTTTTATATTAAATGTTAAAGATCAAAACTTTATAAAATAATTTATAAGAAAAATCACCTTAATAGGTAGTCGGGGAGGGGGCGTGACCCCTCTTCACCGAAGCAATACCAAAGTTTAGTTGATGGAGCCCCCGTTATTTCTGGGTGGTTTATGAAAAAATAACCACAAATCTTTCTAACCAAACCTATCTGGGTTGGTGTGCCCCAAGTCCCGAGCTTGCTTTGTTCGCTCTTGTACCAAATAAAACACCAAAATGTTAACTTTAATAATTACTTTAAGAAGCACGAAAGTAGAATAAATGCTGTAGAAATGCGGTCTTTAAGGAATATGCTAGGGTTGAATCTGAATGACAGGGTGAGAAATTGCGTGATAAGAGATAAATGTGGTATGCAAGATGATGTTGTGACCAGGATTAAGAAAATAAGAAAGGATTAAGGAATGCTTAGGTGGTTTGGTCACGTAGAAAGAATGAATGAGGAAAGAGTGACAAAGCAAATTTATATGGCAGATGTGAACGGCCGAGTCGGGAAGGGACGCCCTAGAAAAAAGTTTATCGACCAAATTGGCGATATTTTGAAAATGGGCCACGTTAGAAGTACCCTTAACCGACGAGCATGTATGCGTAGATATATGGATGTAAAGGAGGCGAAAGAGGTATGTCAGGATCGTGCCAAATGGAAGTCCGTAGTCTCTGCCTACCCCTCTGGGTGACAGGCGTGAGTGTTTATGTTTTTTTTTACTTCAATAAGTAAACATATTTTATCACTTTTGCCATTATATTTCATCATGTTTCGCCTGCACAAGTAATCCACTATTGCATTATTAAAATATACAATATCTTAAAAACGGTTAAGTTTCGTGTATGGTGTTATGATTTAAAATGCAATCAACTTGCTACAATTAAATTTATTTTTACTAAACTATAGTACAAATTTTCTTGGTCTATATAAATATAATGTTTTGCATTTTAATTTCAGGCTTGAAGGTGACTGTACAGGAACGGGAGGCAGGTGATTTCTGGTGGATTTATGGTCAGTGATTCGTCGTATTTTGATGCGACGAATCTTCGGAGATTTCAAGCTTGAACTCCTTATTCGGCTCGATAGGACCACTTTATGTACAGGAACGGGAGGCAGGTGCTCTTCAATGATTGATTTATTGAACGTTTGTTGGTTATATTTAAGTCGTCTTATTGCTAACAGTGTGTATCAGGTAATAATCAAAATTTAAACAGACAGATCTTATAACTAATTGCACGACGTGCTGTGATTGGTTGCCAACAATGACGAGCTCTGATTCGTAGATAAAAGTTTGGTGTTCCGGTGCGTCGCTAGGCGGCGTTAGTGGTCGCGCCAACAGTGACTAAGCCCAAAAGGACTCAAATTAGTACAAGAATTACAATGTTAAAAAAGAAACTTAAAAGCTTGAATATAGCAAATGAGAAAGTATGAAGAAAGAACAAAAAGACTCAAGAAGAAAATGAATCTATTAGAAAATACTACTTTCTTGAAAGCATTTAAAAGTTGAATAAAACTAAATTTACGGATTCTATCGCGTTTATTTAACTGATTTTACTTATTTTTAATTCCCGACGTTTGGGGTGCTTTACAGCACCCATGGTCACGGGGTGGACTGTAACGTCGTGAACTGAAACGTCGGGAATTAAAAATAAGTAAAATCAGGTAAATAAACGCGATAGAATCCGTAAATTTAGTTTTATTCAATGTATAGTGTTCGCGTAAATTTAAGAAATCATTAAGCATTTAAAAGTTTTACCTCAATGGCAACAGTTTTTACGATGCTACAATTTCGAGAATATGGTGAACACAAAAGGGACAGACAGTTCACACCTGATGAAAAAGTGATGGCATTACATTTTTTTAATATGGGCCAAGAGCCTACAGGATGCTGCAAAAGATATTTGTTCTGCCATCACCTTTCACCTTAAGCAGGATGGTATCTAAGGCCAATATTAAGCCTGGTATAAATGAAAACATATTTTACCAGCTTAAGAAGCAAGCATCTATCTTAAATGAAAGCCAATGATAAATTGTGTACACTGGTTTTTGATGAAATGGCCTTAACACCACATATTGGTTATGACAGGAAAAATGACAAGATTACTGGTTTACACAATGATTACTTATATTTACGCGAACACTACACACTGAAATAATACTAGTTTTTACGGATTTTATCGCGTATATTTATTATATAAATATCCGACATTTCGAGCGCTTTACAGCACCGGATCGTCGGGTATTTATAGTTAAATATACGCGATAAAATCCGTAAAAACTAGTATTATTTCAATTACTGGTTTAGTTGACAATGGTGATGTAGTGAGGACTGAACTTAGAATAGAGGTATTCTAAAAACTATAAACAGCCGATATCATATTCATTTTGTGCTTGCAGTACAAAAAAAGCTGAATTAGCCTTAATGATTAAAAGAAATATAAGAAAATTGAAGGGGTCTGGCTTTAAAATCCTTGCTACTGTATGTGACCAGGGAACATCAAATGTTAGTGCCAAGTGGAACATAGTAAATAAATATTGAAATGGTAACATAATAGGTAAAATAACAGGAAAAACTTTGTTTCATAGCATATATGCTCCGAATTATGTTTTAGACATTTTTTATAAAATCTTTGATTAAAGGAATTAAGCAAAAGTGACTAAATTCAGTCAGTCAGTCATACCTGCAGTATCTTTGCTCTCATTGGGGTAATTAATAATGTTTTGAAAACAAATCAAAACAAAGTTGTTAAAGACAAATATTTATTTAACATTAATTATTAATATGTTTCAGTTGTAAAGTTTTATTTGCAACCTAATCCACGTTGGTTAAAATTCGTGCTTTACTCTTAATTTTAGGTATTTTATCAGGTTACACTTATGTCTGCTTACTTACCAGTAGTTCATTTTCTCCCGCATCAACATCTAAGAGCAATTATAAAAAAAATTGAATATACAGGGTAACCCTGTATATATATTTCAATATAAATTATATTGGTTAAGTCGACTTAGATCCTTTAGGGGGTTGTAATTTGCATCATTACCGACTATTACGACTATGAAACACCATACATCAAACCTAACCGTTTTCAAGATATTGGATACTTAAGTTTCTTTTTTTATAAAAATTGTCAACTTTTTGTCTATTGTACTATTTTTTTGTAATTTGTGCATCTTATTTTATTTTTCCTATAACTTTTGTGTAGTAGATAAGTTGCAATATTATTTTAAATACCAAGATCTTAGGTAAATAAACTAAATTTTATGTTATTTTATTTCGATTAATTTACTTTGTATACTGTCATTACTGTCTACTTATAATTACTGTTGGATTTATTAATTTAAAATTGTTACTTTGATGAAATATATTGACTGATCGACATTTATTTATTTGTTTCTGAAATTGTGTAGATTGCTTAGTTCTTAATTTTTTTTACTGGTTATGGGTGTAAATTACCTGAATAAAGATGATTATTATTTTTAGATTGAGTTTTCTTTTTTATGATTTACCTTTGATTACATAATTCTGCAACTAACTAGTTTTGTGCCTATATGCACAAAACTAGTTAGTTGCTGAATTATGTGATCTTGTAAAATTAATTAAAAATAATCAGTACACCAGGGATGGGGCTGTACTATATATAGAATATTGTCCGTTTAGTTCGACAACTCCACTATAGATGTCTCTGTACCACGGAATCGACTAGCAACTCTATTCCAGGTATATATAATGTACTCTGTGGCTAAAGCTATTTTATATATATTATATATCATGTAAAATGGAGTCCAAGGACTGTAAAATTATATTTTCCTTTTCAAAATATTATTGCCATTGAAAATAAATGATTCGTCTTTCTCATAAATGGGCAGAAATTGCACTTTCGACCTTATCACCAATTGCAATTTATTTCAACCAATTTTCTTCTTTTTCTCATTTAAAAAAATCAATAGGGGCTATATTGTGGCTTTATGTTAGGTGGGTGTGCAGAAATTTTAAAGCCCGTTCTTTATACTACAGCTATCACAACATGCACCCATTACACAGATACATTGTAGAAGAAAGCCTTTGCTAAATTTTCATTGCCTTTTTTGCTTCTTTCAATAATTCTAGCATAGTATTGTATTGTTATAAATTTACTTTTGTTTTTGTACGACTCTTACGACACCAACGGAAGATATGGGGTAGTGCATAATCTTACCCGCCAAAACAGGGGGTGCTCTAATCCAAAGCCCTGAAAACTTTCAGCTCGAGTTCCAAAAGCGTTTTCAGTGCCTAGTAGACTACAATGAAGTTAGACTACATGAATGACAAGCTTGTGGAAATTGTACCTGCGGTCTGAGCTAAGTTCTGTAAAACCCGTCACACAAGAACATAAAAACTCCAAATGCATGTGGCGGAACCTACGCAACTTCAATACAGTTCTATTGCAAAAGCGATCGAGCGGAAACAGGGTTCCAAAGTCTTTACCATATATCTGTCTGCCAGAAAGAGCCAACTGTCGAAGCTGAAGACCAAATGTGACAGCTTCGTTTCTGGGACACCTGAGATTTTAAGTAAGATAGAAAGGTACTATGGGCAGGTGTACACGTCATCGTTGGATCCAAACGCAAGTCTGAGTAATGATACAAGAGAAATAATGATTTCTTAAATTTACGCGAATACTACACATTGAATAAAACATCTCAGTCCCCCCGTGACCATGGGTGCTGTAAAGCACCCGAAACGTCGGGAATTAAAAATAAGTAAAATCAGTTAAATAAACGCAATAAAATCCGTAAATTTAGTTTTATTCAATATACAAGAGCAAGTCTTATCCGACACTATTCCAAAAATATTCCAGATGTCAGTTTGAGCGAGATCAGAATGGTTCTCTAGCACCTTAAAAACGAGAAGTCTCGGGACAAGGATGGAATTACAGTGGAGCTTCTAAAAGCGGGAGGAAAACCGATACTTAAAGACCTTCGGTAGCGCTTCAATCCTCCACCTCCTCAATCCTCCATGGTGGTACTACTCCAGTATTGGCGTTTGCAGGCGTCTCCTTAATTGAATCGAGCATGGATCTCTATCTGTAGAAAGGCAAGCTTAAACTGCCCTGGATGTTAATCCCATACAAACTAGACCTCCCCGCCTTATCTAGATAAAGATCATGGGGCGTTAGGCATAGAAGTGCAGGGTTAAGAACCGCACCAGGCGATGATCACATCGCTCCAGTTGCCATTAAGCAGGTAATCCTTTGTAGACTATTTAATCAGTCCACAGTTGTCTTTTGGTTGGCCTTGTTGCACCAGACAGTGGAGGCGTAGGTAAGAATTGGCCTCACTATGCTGCTGTACAACCAAATAACTGCACATATCTAAGGCAATTTTTGCCTAATGGCATAAGTTACTGATGTAGTGTTACTGATGTTTCAGTTGAGAATGGTACTTCTTTACCATTGAAATTTTGTGTGACTAAGTTCTCCAACCGTCTCTTTTTGGTAAAGGGTATTGTAACAGTTTTATCAGTATTGACTGATTTCGAAATGACACTTTTCATTCATTTCAAGAGAAATGTAAGATACTAATAAAATCAGTCGGCTACGTTGTTTATAGGAACAGTAACATAAAGTGCTTTTTGTAAAGTAAGGTTCATTTTTTCAAAGGAACTGAACACACACCTATCAAATAATTTCAAACACTTATTTCAAGTTGTTTCCAAATGTGAAAAATTAAAAACATTTAAAAAAAAATCTGTTTCAAAAGAGCCTTAAGACAATATGTAAAAATATTTTTAAAGGATACATATTTTTAATAAATACCTCGGTGTCAGCTGGAAGCTCTGCAGGTTTAGGTCCCGGGAGTTCATCATCAGATACATTTTCAGCATCCTTTACGCTTGGCTTTTGCACCGTTGGTAGTTCATCCTCTGACACTACTTCTGTTTCTTCAGCACCACCAACTTTCTCCTATCATAATATAAAATATGTAATTTTAGAAAACAAAAAGACAATGTTAAATGCTTGGTGCTTGAACATAGTATATTCTTACCGTTCAGCATATTAAAGTCCGCTGCTGAACATAGGCCTCCCCCATAGATTGCCTTATAAGGGGATATTTGCTATAGTTCACATGCTTGGCAAGAGGGTTGCAGGTTTTTACTTTTAGTAATATTAAGGGGGAGGCTGCTGCTTATTTCCCTCTGTTGTCTCTTGACACCCACGGGATTAAATGGGGTATTGGTAGGTATTCTTACACCGCCACTACATGGTAAGCTTTTCTTAAGTTTTATTATTTATATCTGCCCTTAAATCACCACTGCTGGACATGGATTTCTTCCATTGTAGAGAAAATTTGCCTAAGTGGCAGGCGAATGGAACACCTCAGTACCAGATATTTCTGAACTTTCTTGAATGAAACAATGCTTCCCGGTGTGAGGTTGGATATTTTAAGCCCGGCATTAACAAAACGGTTGTACCACCATCTATATGTAGACATAATTATCATACTTCCCAAAGGTGTCTTACTCTACCAAAATTTATGTCATACACAATTTAAAAAAGAATTCTATCAACGCCTATCATAATCAACCTTATCCACTGCCGTTTTATTTTATTTATAATGAAAATATACCACATTTGTTAGTGTATTATTTTTGTTCAAAAAGAAACTTTAAAAGTAGTTTGAAACTGGTAAACACAGGTAAAAAAAATATATGACTACTATATTTTCTTGACATATCTTTAACTAGCAAGTAATTAGTAAAATGAAGAATACAAAATACAAACAGGAAATAATGAGCTGTGCTTGTCATTATTTTGAGTATAAAAATGTTAAATATCTGAGAACTTTGTATTTTTGCATAATATCTAATAATATTCACTAATATCAAAATATACCATCTATCCTGGCTAACCTCTAAATCTACTCTAGCACTTATACATACTCCATTTATTTAGTAACTATTTTGTAAACTATTTCTATCATATACATATATGTGTTTTCGTCTTCTTTTTTATTTGTTTTAGATTACCCTGCTAACAAATTACAAATACATTTTTAAAGCTTAAAAATTAAATTAATTAATTTATTTAACAGTGGTAGAGCCACGCAGCAGCTTTGCTGTTGCACGTATGGGCCGGCTCAAACCGGGGTGGTACCACGACCTCACAGAATACCGGCGTGAAGTGGAAGCTCTGCTTCCGCGTTTCGTCTGGTGAGTGCAGGTGGCCGGAGGCCCAAATCCCCCCCCCCCTCATCAACATGGTAGCGGAATTAAATAATGATAAACTACCCCAGGAGGGTACCAGCACCCCTGGAGAATCCCTCGCTGAGCATCCACGACCATGTTTCTCCACTTCTGAGCGTGGGTGCTCAGGCTGCCCCGCGTATTCTGGGGGGGGGGGGGGCAAAATTCCGCTCAAGACTACAACTGCTCGGGGCAAACGGAGCAACAAAACCAAGGCGACCCCTGCCACGCTGTCCGTGAATTTCTGCAATATCAGGGGACTTCACTCTAACCTAAACGCCGTCCACTACCATCTCGAGACGGCGAGGCCGGCTCTGCTCTTTCTGACCGAGACGCAGGTGTCCTCTCCGGCTGATGTCTCGTATCTCTCCTACCCGGGGTACAAACTGGAACACTCCTTTGTGCCTCGGGCTGGAGTTTGCGTTTACGTCAGAGAGGACATCTGTTCTCGACGCCTCGGCAGACTTGAAGGTTCGGACCTGTCCATCCTTTGGCTACGCGTAGACAGCGACGACCGCAACGATCCGCGCGTCTACGGGTGCCTCTATAGGTCCCATAGCGGTAATGCCGAAACAGACCGACTCTTCGACCACGTCCAAATGGCTGCGGATTCGTTGCTACAGCAGATCCCCTCCGCAGAGATCGTGATCCTCGGCGACTTTAACGCCCATCACGCCGAATGGCTCGGTTCACGTTTAACCGATCATGCGGGGAGATCTGTTCATGATTTTGCCTTGGCATATAGTCTGACACAACTGGTTACTTCGCCTACGCGGATTCCAGATGTGGAGGATCATGCACCTTCCCTGTTGGACCTTCTGCTGACCTCTCACCCGGACGGATATCAGATTTCCGTCGACGCCCCTTTAGGCTCCTCGGACCATTGTCTGGTCCGGAGTGTTGTGCCACTCACGCTGAAATCGCGGTTGCATTCTGCAGGCTGCCGCCGTGTTTGGCACTATAGGTCAGCCGATTGGGATGGGATGCGGTCTTTCTTTGCATCCTACCCTTGGGGGCGGGTTTGCTTCTCGCCGGATGATCCCAACGTTGTTGCGGATTCTGTTACTGATGTGGTACTTCAGGGTATGGAACTTTTTATTCCTTCCTCTGTGGTGCCCATTGGAGGCAAATCTCAGCCATGGTTTGGTCGCTCCTGTAAAATAGCATCATGCTATAAGCAGGAGTGCTACCAAGCCTGGGTTGATGCATCAGCGTCCCGGGATGTAAACACCAGCGCTCTAAAAAAGAAGTATAATTCCGCCTCTAGGTCCTTCAAAAGAGTCATTGCCAAGGCAAAGTCAGAGCACATAGGCAGAATTGGCGAGAAACTAGTACGCCTTCCTTCTGGAACCCGTGCATTCTGGTCTCTCGCCAAGGCTGTCCAGGGGAATTTCTGTCAGCCATCTCTTCCATCTCTGCACAGGGAGGACGACTCACTGGCCCATACTGCAAAGGAGAAAGCCGATCTTCTAGGCTCCTTCTTTGCGTCCAACTCGACTCTCGATGACGGGGCGAGTACGCCGCCGACCATCCCGCGGTGTGAGTGCTCCATGCCGGAAGTGCACTTCGCACAGCGCTCGGTTCGCAAAGCACTCCTCTCCCTGGACATCCACAAGTCGAGTGGGCCTGACGGAATCCCCCCAATTGTGCTGAGGACGTGTGCTCCAGAGTTGGCAACGGTTTTAACGCGTCTTTTCCGGTACTCCTACTCCCCAGGCGTAGTCCCAAAATCATGGAAGACGGCTTTCGTCCACCCGATCCCTAAAAAAGGCGACCGCTCAGACCCGTCCAACTACCGGCCAATCGCCATCACCTCCTTGTTCTCCAAAACAATGGAGTCCATTGTAAACTGCCAGCTCATGAGGTACCTTGAGCATCACCAGCTGAATACGGTTTTCGCCGTGGTCGGTCAGCTGGTGATCTTCTGGTCTACCTCACTCACAGATGGGCGGAGGCAGTAGAGTTCAAGGGGGAGGCATTGGCCGTTAGTTTGGACATATCGAAGGCCTTCGATCGGGTTTGGCACAAAGCGCTTCTTTCGAAGCTCCCTTCCTATGGGCTTCCCGAGAAATTGTGCGATTGGATCACCAGCTTTCTTGCAGATCGGAGCATCAAGGTCGTTGTAGACGGTGCAAGCTCCGATTGCAAGCCTATTAATGCTGGTGTTCCACAGGGCTGCGTGCTATCGCCAACGCTGTTTCTTCTGCATATCAATGATATGTTGCATACCCGTAACATTCATTGCTATGCGGATGACAGCACTGGTGATGCTCTTTACACCGGCCGAGCCAATATTTCTCGGGAAAACATCTCCGAGTGCCGGGACAAACTTGTGTCTGAAGTCGAGTCTTTGCTGAACAGAGTCTCGGATTGGGGACGACTAAATCTAGTCCAGTTTAACCCCCAGAAGACACAAGTTTGCGCGTTAACCGCTAAAAAGAACCCCTTTGTCGTATCCCCTCAGTTCCAAGGCACTCCCCTTGTTGCCTCAGCCAGTATCGGAATCCTCGGCGTCGACATATCGAGTGACGTGCAGTTTCGTGGTCACTTGGAAGGGAAGGCTAAATTGGCCTCTAAAAAGCTTGGCGTGCTCAGCAGAGCGGGACAGTATTTCATGCCGGCACACCGCCTGCAACTTTACAAGGCGCAGGTTCGGCCGCTCATGGAATACTGTTCCCATCTCTGGGCTGGGGCTCCCCAGTACCAGCTCCTTCCACTTGACCGGATCCAGCGCAGAGCTGCTCGAATCGTCGACGACCGAGTGCTTTCCGATCGGCTCGATTCACTGGCGCTGCGAAGAGATGTTGCATCTCTTTGCGTATTTTATCGCATCTATCACGGGGAGTGCTCTGAGGAATTGTTCGGATTAATCCCAGCCGCCAAATTTCGTGAACGCACTACACGGCAAACGTCCCGATACCATCCACACCATCTGGATGCTTGGCGGTCCACCACTGTACGTTTCACAAGGAGTTTTCTTCCACATACAACCTCTCTGTGGAATAGTTTACCACCGGCGATTTTTCCGGACCGATACGACCTGGGGACCTTCAAGAAAAGAGCTTACTCCTTTCTAAAGGGCCGGCAACGCACCCACAATTCTCCTGGTGTTGCGGTTGATCATGGGCGGCGGTAGTCACTTAACATCAGGTGAGCCGCATGCTCGTTTGCCCCCCCTTCTATAAAAAAAAAAAAGAAAATATTAAATATACCTCAGATTTTGTATCATCTTCTTTCTGTGTGGCAGTTTTGTTGCATTCATTTATATCAATTGTCTCCTTAGCTTCTTTTGTCTCAGTAGTTTCAGCTGTCTTTTCAGTTTCCTCGACCTCTTTAGTTTCAACTACTTCTTTAGTTTCAACTGCCTCTTTTATTTCAATTGCACTTTTAGTTTCAACTGCCTCTTTAGTTTCAACTGTCTTTTCAGTTTCAACTGTCTGTTTGTTTTCATCTGATACACCCGTTTGTTTCTCTTCTTGAATTACTTCAGTTTCTTTATCTGGTGAAAACTTTTCATCTTCAAATATTTTCTTTGCTTCCTTCCCCTAGATGGCAGATGAAGTCATAATAATTACAAAAACATTCAAAATACCTGATCTAAATTATAACATAAACATAAACCCTCACGCCTGTCACCCAGAGGGGTAGGCAGAGACTACGGACTTCCATTTGGCACGATCCTGACATACCTCTTTCGCCTCCTTTACATCCATATATCTATGCATACATGCTCGTCGGTTAATGGTACTTCTAATGTGGCCCATTTTCAAAATATCGCCAATTTGGTCGATAAACTTTTTTCTAGGGCTTCCCTTCCCAACTCTGCCGTTCACATCTGCCATATAAATTTGCTTTGTCACTCTTTTCTCATTCATTCTTTCTACATGACCAAACCACCGAAGCATTCCTTTCTTAATCCTGGTCACAACATCATCTTGCATACCAATCTCTGATCTAAATTAATAATTAAATAACAACATTGTTGTACGGTACAGCTAAGAGTTGCATTCTTCCTTCACATAACAACTATGGTCTACATATACTTGTTCTGTCATGAGCAAATGCCTCCATAATTAATGAGAAATTCCCAATGTCAGGATAACATTTTTAAAAATAATAAACAAAAAAATCTTTCATATAATAAAATTTCATGTAGGAACAACTGATTCTATAAATAATAATAAAGATGCTATCATCTAAATAATTATTATAAATAATAACAATTACGTATCATTAAACATTGAAAAAATATCAACATGGCAATTACCTCCATTTTCTCACTCAAAATATGGTCCACAATAGATTGGCTCGCATCATCACTTAGGTCACATGTTTTTGCATCATTATTGGGGCAATTAGTGTCCTCTATTTTCGAATTCTCATGGTGTTCAGATGGAACTGACAAACTAGCATCATTTAATACATCTCTAGAAATATCTTGCTCAAAATCAGATCCCATTTTGGTTCTTTGGCTATCTGTATAATCACCTTCGACATCGGACGTCATATTTTTATACATCGCATCGCTCAGATGTGAATCTCCATCAGAAAGCATGTTATTTAAAGATTCACTTGGAAAGTTTACTGCATTATCACCAACATCGAATGTGTCTGTGTTAAATTCACTGGTGTTATTTTCTAAATAATCTCCTACACTGCCAGCAGACAATTCAACTGCATTCAGAAATCCCTGATTTGATGTTGACGATTCATCTACAACACCAGCATCAACACTGTTGAATTCCCCTTCCGTCAAAAGATGCGACAATCCATTGGAGTTTTCATTTATAAGAGGGCCTTCATCGGTATCCATCGGACTTTCTGATAGACATTTCTACAAAATTAAAATAACATTAATTCGTAAAGAATTTTCAATTAAATATAACCTAGTTCTTATACTTACATGTAATTCTGAACTAGCGTCATCATCCATTTTTATATAAAGTAAACACTCAAGTCTGCAAAGGATCCGAAAGGATAAAGTAAATTTCAATGTTTTAACAAAACAAAGGTACCTACGCTTTACAATATTACATTTATAAACTTAAAATAGGTATTTATTAAAACTTTATAAATCTGATGAAAATTATCTAACACACCGGAAAAGCCAGAATTCACAAGCGCAAAGCTACAATTCAGATTGCATCAGTGTTGCCAGGTTTTTTTCACCTTACCCCCTAGATTTTTCCAAAAAACCCCTAGTTTCCCTATGTAGGGGGATAAAAAACCTCTGAATTTTTATTCGGTCATGTTTCGTGTGAATCAGATTTTCAAAAATAAAAAGTTTCTACTACATACAAGCCACCTACTTAGACCATTCAACCCAATGGACGAGTAATGCGCCTAATGCTACGAACAAAAATAAGTATATCATTTTTGGTGCGAGGGAAGAAACACTACATAGACAGTACTTACGTTAGTACTCTTATTAGTTTGTGGATAGTACTGCACACCTGCTCAAAAAATTTTGTGTCACTAAGGCACACACAAATCTAAATCTCCAACACTATTACATTTTATGCACACATGTAGGTTAAATACATCAATACAGAAAAAGTTATGAGTAAGACGGACAAATTAATTATGATATTACCATATAGATATTTTATATCGATAATGAATTGTCGGCATTGTCTGTTTTGAAAAAGAATTCAAAAGTTAGTAAGACTAGTGAAAAACCTTCAGAAAAACCTCTAAACTAATTTCGTAATATTAAAACCTCCAAAAAACCTCAACATCCTCCAAAAACACCTAGATTGAGGAAAAACCTCTAGATCTGGCAACACTGGATTGCATGTCGATTGTCGATCTAGGATCGATTAATCGAAGAATCGATTTTGTAGTTCGAAAAATGTTAGTGAATCGATCTTTCATCCTGGACAATCTCTTTCTTTTTCTTCGAGATCGAATCTTTTTCTTTTTTTATAAAAACTATAAAATTACTAACAATTAGCTGAATGAACGCAAACTCAAAACAATTGACTACTCTTTTCAAAAACTCGCAAAACTTCTGTGCTCAGTTTCATTCTTCTCTCCTTAATGGATTAAAGAAATAAATAATAAGTTACTTTGTCATCTGTACTCTATTGTACCTGTATTATCTTTATTGATATGTTACTATTTGACATTATAAATATAAACTTTGAAAGCTGAACGAAAAAACATAGATTATTGAAAAATCGTTCTTTTAGATGTCGATTTTTTTGTGAATCGATTCCACAGATTTTGATTTGATAGAATTTTAAAATCGATCATTTTTGGAAAAAATTGCCATCCCTAACTCAGAGGTGACGAGTGCTGGATGTTCGATGATCATCGACGTTAAAAATTAAAACACAATTCATCAAAACATCGATGTTGCCACATGTCAAACATCGAAACATCGATGTCAATAAACCAATAATCGATTAATAAAACTTGTTAACAATGCGAACCCGCGAAATCAATATCAACGAAATATTTCATCTACTATTAAAGGTTTACAATTTTAAATAATTCAGGATTCCTAAACACATCGATCATCTAAAGAAATATCATTATGGTATGTCAAACTCTATGTCAGGTGTAAACTGTAATCCTTTTGTTTTTTTTTCGTCTTAAAAACGTCCAGTAAAAAAATTTGGCCCTAACTACTACATCATGCAAAACATGACGCTATATCGATATTTATCACGCGATAATATTGATACTGTGTAAAAATATCGATTCAATAAATATAATCCGACGTACCTAATTGGGGGGCACGCCCACCCTTTATTCAGGGCCCTGATTCGGGGTAGTGCACAGAGTACTTTTTATATGGGGTAGTGTAATAGGGGTATTATAGTTATTGTTCTGAGAATATGATATAATCCAAAGAGCATCCTACATAATCACAAATTAACTAAAAACACTTCTTATTAGTTATTGCGGATACAATTTGGAGCAAAGCTAAAAAATATTTTACACCAGATTTACGTTCAGAAAATCCTAAAAAGTGTCACACTAAATTATTTGGTCGAAGCTCAATTTTATAGCCTTTAGGCAACTGAATTAATTTTTATGAAGTTTCTTCTTGATATTGCAAGTAATCAGATACATACATTGACTTATATATTACTAGCGTAATATAAAATTCCTTTTCAAATAATTTTATACATAGAAATCATCTAATTTAAAATTGCACGCGCCTTGCGTTTCGATAGATTTTAATACGTCGAATAAAGCAAAAATGTCAAAAACTACTAAATCACACTAGAAATTGCGCGCAGATTTAGATTTAATTATATTTCTTAAGGTTCTCGAGTGGCCTCGTACCAGCTTAGTGTAGGGCAACCCCCACTAGATGGAGTGACGTCCTGGTAAGACATGCAGGAAGTCGATGGATGCAGGTGGCTCAGGACCGTGCTTTGTGGCATTCCTTGGCGGAGGCCTATGTTTAACAGTGGACTTGTGAAGGGCTGCAATGATGATGATGACAGTAAATGTTTACAATTTTATTTGTTTGGTTGCTAAAAGGCTACAAAACTTATCTTTTACAAATTAGTATGACACTTTTTTGAATTTTCTGAGCGTAGATTTGGCATAAGTTTTTATTTATATGAAAAGTATTTATATGTTTTTGTTGAAAGTTTTCCTTATTAACTCGCTTTATAAAGTTTGCACTCTAAAAATGTGTCAAATAATCAATCAAAAATTATCAGTACTTTATGTAGCATAACCACAACTACTAGATGGCAGTTATGCGTACACAGAGAAACGGATTGTTTTATCCATAGAATACTATAATACATACATAATAGAACGGAGGAGTGGACAGAGCCCGTGAAGCCACTAAAATGTCACTAACACGTCAATTTACACGTATAAATGTCAACACGAGATGTGTTTTGATGTTACAATCGTTTCTAAATTTCCCATGCAAATTATTTAGAAAATGCCAAATTGCACGCTATTTACAAATAAATATGTATTAAAATCTGTCTGTTAACACAGCAAATCGGGTTTGTAGTAGTGATAATACGACGTTATTGCTTGTATGTGCGCTCTCTGCAACGTATATCGTCGTACAACGTAAGGTTGATAGCCATTCTATTGTGTATTATAGTATTCTATGGTTTTATCATTTAAATAATTGTTGGAAGTGGGTTTTATAAGTAAAAGTGTTGTAATTTTGTGTATTAAGTATCTGCGCATGTAAACTATAAGAGAAAACAACGAAAAAAGTACTTTGATGTTGATATAAGCCTCAAGATATTTTGATCACTTAGGCGCCTTATGAACTTGAATTTGAATGACTGTCGTCATCGACTGTACGCTGGGTAGAGCTGTAGTCAAAATCTTCCAAAACTTCGGTGGAACCTGCAAAAAAAATTACTAAAACTACTAACCTAAAGTCCTTTCATGCTGCTGATGGTGAAAATGTGCCGTGTAGCTACTGTAAAGAGAAGCACTATATATTTAACTACAAACAATTTGTGAAGCAATCTACAGAAGAAAGATATAAGCTTGTACAGAGTAATAATTTACGTTTTAATTGTCTTATTCCTAATCACACAGTACTTAAATGTAAAAACACAAAATCATGCAAAATTTGCAAAAAACGTCATCAATCCTTATTACATAATGATAGAAAGTATTTGACGAAGAATGAAAAATTGACAACAGAAGGAACTACTTCAAAGCAACAAGATGAGACGGAGATAAAGGTAACAGCGCATATATCTAAGAAACAACCTGGTCAAAGGATTTTACTGGCAACAGCATTGGAAGACATCGCATCAAGGGCAGGACAAACACATGTCTACCGTGCACTTGTTGATCAGGTATCAGAGGCTTCGTTCGTCATGAACTGTTGACTTATTGGGTTTAAGAAGGACTAACATTAACGGCGTGGTCTGTGGTGTAGGAGGGGAAGGTAGAATATGTATCAATCACATGACAGAATTTGTAGTTAAGTCAAAATGTGTATCAAACTTTTCTGTAAAAATGAAAGCATACGTGCTTAAATCATTGACTCGTAGGTTACCTGATGAATTACCTCCGCATTTGATTGAAAACTGGTTGAGATATAGGAAAGAGCTGCTTTGTTGACAACACATTTTTTACCACGATGGTTTAATACAACGTCGCAAAACATGGAAGACATGGAAATACACGGTTTTGCGGATGTATCAGTAAGCGCATACGCTGCAGTTGTTTATCTCAAGGTATAATAATGTTACGAGCTTGAGGTTCGTGACAATAAAAACTGCCGATTGAATAACCAAAATTTACACTTTTATTACCGAACACCAATTAAAACTTAAAACACTAATAATTAACCACACTGATTCACTTTATTTCGCTCCGAAGCTTCGCTTGAATCGCCAAATTCAATACTGCCCCGATCACGGCATGCAGCGGGCTTAAATACACTTTTACGCCGAAACATCCAGACTATTCCCGTAGATAAGGGCGCCGACCGACCAGACGCAGAAAATTCGAGTGTGAGGCTTCTAGAAAGCTTAGTTCTTCAATTCGATACTAGATGGCGCTGTTGGTTAAAAGATTAGTCATGTCATTTTCTGGAAAGCTCTCCTCGCTCTGTTACCCGACACTAGATGGCGCTAGTGCCAGACGTCAACTTAGGCGCGCAACAATAATAACGCGTCAATACATGTAATGATAATTGCATGGAGGACTAAGGTTGCACCTTTGAAGCAAATATCTGTTCCTAAATTGGAATTATGAGCCGCAGCTTTACTAGCAGAACTCATGAGTGATGTTGTAAATCTGTTGTCCATCCTTAAAGAAAGTTGGTCTGACTCAATGGTAGTTCTATCATGTATATGTATCACCAAGCCGCTGGCGAACATTTGTAGCAAATAAAGTGGCTGAGATAACACGATTATTAGACAACAATCACTGGAACAATGTCCAATCTTCTGACAACCTGACTGATCTAGCTACAAGAGGAATTAAAGCGTATGATTTGGCTAATCAAGATATTTGGTAGTCTGGCCCCGACTGGCTTAAACAAATTCAAATAGAAAAGGACACATTGGAAATTCCTCAAACAGAATTAGAAATTAAAAATACATTTCATAGTTATTTCGATGGAGAACCGATTTGACAATGATTTTCATTGTTCTTAAAAATGAAAAGTGTTTTAGCATACTGCAGAAGGTTATTGCCAAACAAACAGAAAATGGAAAATTTTTGTACAGTGGATGAAATGAATTTAATTGAAACAGGATGCGTTAAATTTTATCAAGGACAAAATAGACAAGAGATAGAGTGCTTAGGGAGGGACGGAAGAGTGCGAAGTGGAAGCTCGTTGGCCAATTTGACGCCCTACTTAGATGACTATGGATTGTTAAGGGTGCAGGTCGTTTGAATAATGCAGAGTATTTATTGACGAATACTAAGCACTCAATTATAATCCCAGCAAAACAACATGTTACCAAACTTATAATAAACAACGGTCATGCGAAAACCTTACACGGGGGCGTACTGCAAACGATAGCCTTTATAAGACGCAAGTTTTGTTGTTATAAACCTAAAGTCAGCTGTAAGAGGATTTAACCGTAACTGTACAACATGCATAAGAGACCAAGCTAAAACGAAACAACAGCTCATGGTACCTGCCTGCCATACCATATACCTCCACCGAGGGCCACTCCATCTCGTGCATTCTTCAGTAGTGGTGTCGATTATGCGGGCCCTATAAAAGTAAGGACATCTAAGGGTCGTGGATTAAGGATTAAGTTTTCAAAAGGCTACATTTGTCTTTTCGTGTGTATGTTGACTAAGGCAATACATTTGGAATGTGTCACCGACCTTACTTCGCAATCATTTATTGCAGCCTTTCTAAGATTTATCGCTAGACGAGGCCATTGTTCACATTTGTGGAGTGACAATGGCACTAATTTTGTAGGCACTGCAAGAGAACTGAAACATATGTTTGAAATTGGTAAAAACATCATGGCTAAGAAAATAGCTGAACTTTTAGCCAAGGACGGCACCACTTGGTACTTTATACCAACTAATGCTCCAAATTTCGTCGGTTTATGGGAGGCCAGTGTGAGGTCCGCTAAACAACATTTGTATCTAGAATAAGTGGTGCAACTAGTTTGACTTGCGAGGAGATGATGACATTACTGGCCCAAATTGAAGCATGCCTCAATTAGTGACCTCTGTGTCAAATGAATGATGTGCTAGAAATTCTTGACCCATTAACACAAGGGCATTTTCTGATCGGTGAGCCACTAATTAGTCTTCCTGAAAACGATTATGTCAATAACAACGTTAATCTGTTGACGCGATGGCAGTTCATTTAAGCAGATTATTTATAAACCTTACAACAAAGATATAAGTGGCCAAGGGTTGTACGATTCTCATCTATTGGGGATATAGTCATAATAAAGGAAGAAGATCTGCCTTCATGTAAGTGGCTTTTAGGAAAAATAATCACCTTACACCCAGGTTCAGACAAATTGGTTCGTATTGTTTCTGTAAGGTGCAAGGGAAATGTTGTGATGAAGCGACCCTTTTCAAAACTAATTTTTCTTCCTATCAAACTAAAATTTGAAAAAAAAGTATATATTTGTTTATAGTTTGTTAAGCATAGTCCTACATAACTGATTAAAATATATTCTACAGTCCACTAGAGATATGCAACATTAGCTAAGTATAGTTGTGAACTAATTGTTTAAAAAAATGGTTATTTAAGAAATTTAAATTAAGTTCATTACTTTATATGTACCTAATATCTACAATTCATGTAAGTAAGCTATAAATATATTATAGTTATGGTATTTTCTAATTGTGTATACAATTATGAATTGTGAAAAAAAAAACAAGTTTGAGTATACTGCTTAGGTGGTTGAATAATGTTGTCATGCTTATAAGTTATTTTCATGTTTATGAACTATAATATATCATAAGATGATTTTTTATATATACATAATGTGTTTTTGGTGGCCGGTATGTCAAGGTGTGTGCATTTTAGTCTCAAGTAAACGGTCATAACATAAACACGTAGTTTCTTTTCCGAGTCACATGCTATACGATTATAGGCCCTAACGTTTTAAACACCCCGAGTGAAATGAATACGGCTTAAAAGACAAGCATGCAAGCCAAAAATGTTAACAAAAAAAGGAAAACAAAACGTTTCTCATAACGCTATTTAATTTTATTTTTGAACAAGAAAATCAATCGTTTTTGTTCTTCGGTAATGAGCTCGTACAAATGATAATTAATTTTAAAGTAAGTTGGTGCCTTAAATTGCGAAGTTTTTACGAGATTTCGACGACAGTTCTCAGCTCAGCTATTAATGATATATAAAATCACACAATTTTCATATAAAATTACACTTGAAAGTCGAAATATTAACTATACGATGTTACTGGAGCAGTAAACAACCTATTTCACTATACAGGGTGTCCGGTTTCCGATGTCCGATACTTTAAAGGGTTAAAATACAATTAATTTTATCGACAAATCAGGGATCAATGATTTTTTTTTCGCCATCAATAAAAAATGGCAGTACTTTAAAAAAAAATTGTTGGCGAAGCATAGATGCTTGTATTAATTTAACAATATCTACCCAAGTAGAAGACTTTCAAAAACAAAATTGGTCTAAAATGTTAGCTAATATTGTAGACAATAAATCTAGATTCAAAATATTATTTTTTAATTTTTCAGTATTATTAAAAAACATTTTTGAAAAAATAAATTAGACAACAAATTGATGTTGTTTTTCAGATTCTTAGCTTTAAAAAAAACCATCGTGTTAACCAATTTTTTTTACTTGTTTTTATTATAATACAGGATATTTGCTATAAATGCACATTTAAATCTTAACTCTGAGTTAGATAGTTTAGGAACTATGATAATTTGAATGTAACTGTTCAAAGTGCCTCTACCCCGATATTAGATAACTAAACATCCATTCCAGTGAGTAAGATAAAATTCTTCAATAATTCAAGGAATCGTAAGCAAGCACAATAGCATCCTTTGTGTGAGCAGGTAAAAAACGCTGTGCATAACAGTGTGAGCGAGACAGAATAACGGCTGTCTCCAGGTAAAAAGGGTGCAGTGTGCGCTTGTGCCGTCGAGCAGTCGTCCCTCGCTCTGCGTTGTGATAACATTCCTGGTTTTAAGTAAATCTACTTACTGTACATAATTATTGTTTGTTGTTAGACTTTGTTACGTTTTTGTTTTGTTGTTGAACTGTTACTTTTTGTTTATTACAATGAACGAGTACTCAAGCCAGCATATCGCTGACATCCATTTCGTGTATGGATTGTGTAACGGGAGTGCAAATAGAGCTGTTGTAGAGTATGCATGCAGATTTCCTAACAGACGTACGCCGAATGCTCGCACTTTCGTGAGAATTCATTTGAGACTTGCGGAAAATGAAATAAGAAGGCTCGGTAACGAACGTACACGTGTTTTGTCGCTCCAAGATGAACATCAAATATTGCAAATGATTACTCAAGACCCTAGCCTGAGCATTAGACGCATAGCTAATCGTCTCAGTCTATCAAAATGGTCGGTGTGGAAAATTTTAAAAAGAGAAGGATCACATCCTTACCATTTTCGAAGGGTGCAAGAAATACTGGAACCGGATTATGTAAGAAGAGCAATATTTTGTTCGTGGATATTGAGAGAAACGCGATGTGATCCAAACTTTTTAAAAAGAATTACGTGGACAGACGAAGCTACTTTCACGCGATCAGGGTATACGAACTACCGTTACGAACACCTGTGGCTTCAAGAAAATCCACATGTGATCCGCCCAAGTTCTTTTCAACATAAATTTTCTGTCAACGTTTGGGCCGGAATGATTGACGACATTCTAATTGGACCAATCATTTTACCGGAGACAATGAATAGCCCAAGATTCCTAAATTTCCTGGAAACGAATTTTTTGGATGCTTTATTGGAGTTACCATTGGCCTACAGGGCCAGAATGATTCTGCAATTGGATGGTGCTCCGGCACACTTCGCGCTTCTTGTGCGGAATCATTTAAATGCACACTATTCGTCGTGGATCGGACGCGGAGGAACAATTGCTTGGCCACCGCGGTCGCCGGATTTAACACCTCTCGATTTTTTTTTGTGTTGCACACTCAAACGAAGAGTGTATGTAAATGTGCCAAATACACGAGAGGAGTTAGCAAAAAAATAATTCAAGCAGCAAACGAATTGCGAGAAGACGAGGCAATGATCCAGCGCTCTACGCAACACGTTGCACTAAGAGCAATAGCATGTCTGCAGAGACAAGGAGGTCACTTTGAGCAATTTTTGTAATTATTTTGCCAAATTGAATGCAATTGATATAAATTATTTTGTTTTATTTCATTTGCTAGTGTATCCGCGCTTTTCAAGTAAGTATGTTCACACTGTCATAGCTCCTAAACTATCTAACTCAGAGTTAAGATTTAAATGTGCATTTATAGCAAATATTCTGTATTATAATAAAAACAAGTAAAAAAATTGGTTAACACGATGGTTTTTTTTAAAGCTAGGAATCTGAAAAACAACATCAATTTGTTGTCTAATTTATTTCTTCAAATATGTTTTTTACTAATACTGAAAAATTAAAAAATAATATTTTGAATCTAGATTTATTGTCTACACTATTAACTAACATTTGAGACCAATTTTGTTTTTGAAAGTCTTCTACTTGGGTAGATATTGTTAAATTAATACAAGCATCTATACTTCGCCAACAATTTTTTTTAAAGTGCTGCCATTTTTTTATTGATGGCAAAAAAATCATTGATCCCTGATTTGTCGATAAAATTAATTGTATTTTAACCCTTTAAAGTATCGGACATCGGAAATCGGACACATTGTATTTTATTAGAAAAGTTATAATAAATATGCTATATTACCCGACGTTTCGGGTGCTTTAGAGCACCTATGGTCACTATAGACTAATGATTAGTGTGGCCTCGAGTGAGAAAGAGCGATAACGTAGTTTTAGGTTATACAATAATCTTTATGACTTTTATGACATATTTAGATAAAAATTTTAATTGTTCTAAGAATTGAACTGAACAAGATTCACCAATCTTAAGCTCACAAAACACTTATTTCTCACTTAAACCAACTTGTAAACTCCTTAGATCGCTGCGAACTGCCAAAGCTGTTTAGCAAAGTGTAGTTTGCTAAACAAAAAACCAGCACGGAGAAAGGGACAAACAATCACAACGCTCTGTCTCATTTCTATGCAAGACCTTTGCATAAATCTGTGGCCGTGGAGGGAAAAGGGGAGATCTCCCGCCGGGCAAGGTGTTCTGCCCGGGGAGCGGCCAACACTCCGAGCGATAGTTCGGAGAAGTTCTATATATATTCTGTTTATGATTCTGAATGTTGATAGCGTGATTTAGGCTTCGGTGTATTTCACTTTTGACGCGAAGACAGCGCCGCTACATCACCCCCCTGCTCAGACCGGAGGTCGATAGTGCAGCCTCGTTGCTGACGAATGTGCAAGCCAGGAGATTGCCTTGTAGTCTGCGGTGAGTCGAGAAGAAGGCAAGTAATCTGCGAGAGTGCCGCGAAGCAGAGGCGAGCAGCAAGGCTCAGAGCCGTGCCGAACACTGTATAGCGCAGAGAGTAGCTTGAAGGAACAGGAAGCATTATTATTCCAGTGCTGAGATGAACCTTGTGAAGCTAGATGGCTTGCAGGATATGAAGACTGCAGACGATATCTGCTCGGGAGCGAATTGGTGGGGTATTCTATGACGATGATGAAGCTTAAAGTTTCCGAAGGTTGTTGGTTGCGTGAAGTCTTCTGTCGTTTTGGAGTACTTTTAGAGATTCACAGCGATCAAGGAAGGAATTTTGAGTCTCAAATATTCCAGGAAACTTGCCGAGTTATGGGTACTCATAAAACAAGAACGACTTCTTATCACCCGCAATCTGATGGAATGGTAGAACGATTTAATCAGACATTAGAGAGGTACCTAGCAAAAGTTGTAGACAATCGGCAACGAGATTGGGACAAGCACATACAACCGTTTTTGTTGTCATATCGAAGCGCTGTTCACGAAAGTACAGCAGTGACACCAGATTTCGCAAACTTTGGAAGAGAATTACGGCTGCCTGCAGACCTGACCACCGGGATACCACCAGATGCTCCACGCAGTATAACCGATTATGCAAATGACTTGCGGAACAAAATGAATGACGTTTATGAGCACGTCAGACAATCGGGCCAGCAAATGTCTGAAAAGATGAAAACCCGGTACGACCGCAAAATGAACAACGAAGGGTTCGACGAAGTTTCTCTAGTGTTTTTGCACAATCCAGTCCGCAGCAAAAGGCAATCTCCTAAGCTTCAAGCTAAATGGGACGGCCCGTACCGGATTGTGACCAGGCTCAACGATGTAACCTACCGGATACAGAAAGGCGCAAGAGGGACTCCTAAGATCGTCCATGTGGATCGCCTGGCGCGTTATTATGAGGCCGATAATACTCGGGACGAGCATGTTTTAGGAGGGGGCAGTGTTGCGCGAATAAGACGATGGCACTAGCGCCATCTGGTGTCGGGTAACAGAGCGAGGAGAGCTTTCCAGAAAATACATGACTCTTCTTTCAACCAACAGCGCCATCTAGTATCGAACATAAGAATTAAGCTTTCTGGAAGCTGCATTAATTATTAGTGTTTTAAGTCTTAATTTGTGTAAAGAAAATTAAAGTGTTAATTTAGGTAAAGTTTATCGGTAATTTTTATTGTCACGAACCTCAAGCTCGTAACAATTCTCTCCTAACACAGTGCTGCCAACCAGACAATGTCAATTTCTTGATTCCGCGTACTTTAAAATTTAGACTGTAGCTATAGTGGCGCCACCCTAATTTAACATTTTTTATACAGAGTCTGTCCTCCTTACCCCTACACTCCATATTTTGACAGCTGCCAAGTAGTGCCTCCATCGACCAACAGGTTCAGTATTAATGGTAAAAGCTCGTTATGTTTGATCATTGATTCAATGTTTTACGAAAATACATCGATACATCGAGTTTATCAATAACTCTTCAAAAACATCGGATCGGTTTGATGTATCGTACTGTAAACATCGAGTGAACTCGATGCATCGATGTATATCGATTATCCCTAACCTATTTATACATATTTCTTTCGGGTATACAAAATGACACACATTCCGCTTGCCTCGTCGCTCTCGTGCGGTCGTGCCAAGAAGTCAGCGCTCCCGTACCCACACGGAAGCAGTGATGCCAACTTAGCAACTTTATAGCTACATCTAGCTATTATTTGGTGACAGACAGCTACAATTTAATAAAGCTTGTAGCTAAACTTTTTAGCTACTTTTTCTAGCAATTTTTTATTTCATCATGAGACGTGAGTCTATCGAAATTCGTCGAGTAGTGTGCCGAGTCGAAAGAAAAATATTATGGTCATGGATGCTACAGGTCGACGCTGGCCGAGAATTCCCCGTTTCCTCTGTGACAGAATACTTAGTAAACTAAAATAGTACGCGCTATTCGTATTCTACCTTGTGTTGTTTTGTTTTATCCATATAAAACTAATTTAATTTAATTTAAAAATGGATTTACCTTTGAAAAAAAAACCTACGCACAAAAATACAGACCAGAGTGAGAAAATATCGACGAATTTAAAGGTTGGCTAAAATTGGCAAGTGGAGACTCAAGCAAAGCATTTTGTACATATTGTTCTACGGAGATTCTTGCTAAACTGTTTGATATAAAGAAGCATGCTGAGACCAAAAAGCATAAACAGAAAGTAAAGTTCAAAACAGGTACGTGAATGAATTTAAAATTCGTTTTGTTGATATTAGACTCTATCGATGGGAAAAATGAGTTTGATATTTTCGTTTTACCAATTTTTTAGGGTCAAATAATATTTTGCGTCTAGGGTCCTTATGTATATTAATTTTGCCTTTACAGGCAATAAAGAAATTCCTTTTAAAGTTGTACCAAAAGACCATTTATTTAGACCTTGCGATGAATCTGAAGGCGCATTGACCTTATTTATTGCCGAGCACTGTTCTATATTAAGTGGTGACCATTTAGGTAAACTATGCAAAATGTGTTTCAAAGACTCCAAAGCTACACAGGAGCTTAAATTGCAATGTACAGAACTAATGAAAAATGTGCTGATGCCGCACTTTCGCAAGGATGATATTGGATACCAAAAGTTCAGCATTATAATGGATGAGTCCACAGACGTCAGTGTTAGTAAACACCTTGGTCTTGTAATTAGGTATTATAGTGCCGCACAGGAAATGATAGTAAGCTCATTCCTGGAACTAGTTTCTATTGAGAGTGCAGATGCTAGGGGAATCGTTAATGGCTTGGTATCATACTTAGAGATTCACAACTTAGATATCAAACAAATGATTGGAATTGGAACTGATAATGCATCTGTTATGACAGGCATTAATGACGGGGTTCATGCAATTCTAAAAAGAGAATATGGTATAGAAAATTTGATACTGATACGATGTGTCTGCCACTCGTTGCAGTTAGCCCATGCCTCCAAAAATACTCTGCCAAAAAATTTAGAGTTTTTGGTTAGAGAAATTTATAAATGATTTTCTGTCTCTCCTAAGCGGCGAGACGAATACACAAAAATATACGAACTTATAAACTGTGGGAAAGTCCGTTGAAGTCACCAAGGTGTGCGACATACGTTGGCTTTCAATAGAGCCAGCGATAGCAAAAATTGTGACACAATGGGAAGAATTGAAAATACATTTTAGATAGAGTGAAAGACAATTGCTACTCAGCTGAGCTTATTTACAACATGCTCAAAGACGAAAGAAATTATTTATATTTTGTGTTTCTGAGAAGCGTTTTAAATGATGTTCAAACAGCAATTAAATCATTTGAAAGTGAAAACTCTAATCCATTAAAACTTCTCAATACACTCACAGCACTGATAGAATCAGTGAGCCAGATAATTTTAATGCCAAGACCTGTAAACAGAAACTTATTAGATCCAACTGACAGGGATATTAACCCTAGGCCTTATCTTGGCTACATGTTTGAAACTGCTCAACATAATTTAGACTCCGAAATTTTAAATGCAATATGACAACGCTGCTCCACCTTCTCACAGCAATTACTTAAGGAATTGCAACAAAGGCTTCCAGACAACTACAAGCACCTAGAATCAATGGTGTTGCTAAGACCAGAGGAGGCATTAAAACCAATCAAATCAAATACTATCATCTACGTTGCTGAAATTTTGGGACTTACAGCAGAAATAATAGACAAGATAATGCAACAGTGGCACATTCTACATATATAATAAGTGGCATTCTGACGAAATAGTTCAGTTTTGGGTCGAAGTAAAAAAATTTAGAAATTCTTCCGATGACAACATATATCAAGATGTAAGTACTCTTACTTTAACTTGCCTTTCATTGCCACATTCTAATGCAGAGGTAGAAAGGTTATTCTCTCAAATAAATTTAGTTAAAAATAAGCAAAGAAACAGAATGAGTTTGAAAACTCTGAACTCAATCCTCTGCATTAGAGACTCCCTCAGGAAAAGTGGTAAATGCTGCTATAACTGTGTTTTGCCTAAAGACGTACTGCATAAAATGGGCACCGTTGAAAGATATTCGAAATCAATGAAAGATACTGAACCCCAGCCATCGACATCTTCTTCTTTAATTGATTAATTTATTTTTTATTCAATTGCGTATACGGGACTTAATTTAACTACTCGTTGGAATTAATGAATAAAAATGATTATCAGAAACTGGCATTTTATTGTAACCTACTTATCTACTGTAACATTTGGCAACTTCTAGCAAATTTTTAGGGTAAAAAAAATGGAAATCTAGCAACATTTTGAAAATGTCTAGCTACTGGGTAAAGCTAGCAGTTGGCAACACTGCACGGAAGCGCCCCTCTCGCCCGCGCGCCTCTGCTCTCCCGTTTGCAACGGTCGGGATGTTGTGTTGCTGTTGGTGAGTCATCTTTCTTAGCACCGTTCTTGCCCGCTCGCTCCAGCGGGGAGGTCTGAGCGATTGTCTTGCTTTCCATTGTTATTTTATTGTTATTGTTTCTTGTTATTGTTTCTTGTTATTTTTATTGTTAATGTTTCTTGTTATTTTTATTGTTTATGTTTCTTGTTACTATTTTGTTAATATTGTGTTACTGTTACTTGGAATAGGCGTCACTTGCTCTTTTCAGAGCAAGCCCTTTTTCTTCTCAGGACAAAGGGACCCCAGTTTCTTGAAATAAGCGTCGTCAACACCTTCCCTATTCAACATGTCTACTACAGACATTCTCAAACAACTTTCGATCCAAATAGTGGCCATAGCCCAACAGTTTCTTCAAGCCCATGGCCAAACCCTTCCCCATGACGAAGCCCTTCACGTCAAAACAATTTGCGCCGCTCTAGCCTTCACTGTCCCTAAGGCATGTAAACCTCCACCTTCTGTCGCGGCCTTCTAAGCGACCCGTGACTCCGAAGTCATGGAGCACTCTGACGCCGCGTCCGAAACTTCATCCACCCGTAAGAGGTCCGCTCAAACGCCAATCACCTCATCTAGTAGCTGCTCCTCGGACTCAACAGACTCCAATCAATCGGTAATTGATACGACCCCCTTCACGGAAGTGAAATCCAAGCGCGGCTTGAAACGCGCTGCGACCTCTCGCACACCTCCCGTCCCGGTAGCCTCCACCGCAGCCCCCGCGCCTGCTCGCTCCACCGCAGCCCCCGTCGCTGCCACAAAGAAACAAGTCCCGCCCCCTGCCTTCCTCAGGGACAAGGCGCAATTTACTAGATTCTCTAAAGCCTGTTATGACGCAGGCTTTAAATATGACTAAGCCACCAACCGTGGTGAGTCAATTAAAATCGTTCCGCAGTCTATGGAAGACTTTAGAAACATCACCAAACTCTTCACATCCGAAGGTGTGCCCTATCCCACCTACTCTTTCCCTGAAGAACGTAAAGTCAGGGCTGTTCTCGGCGGAGTTCCCTTTGAACTCACCAACGAGGAAATCCTGGAGGACCTTAAGTCCCAGGGATTCCCAGTTGAGGCTGTGCACAAGATGCACAGCAGTAGGGGCAAGAGGTACTCGCTTGCCCTCCTCATTTTGTCCAACGTGCTGGAGGCGAAAGACATATTCCGACAGGTACACACTGTGTGCGGCCTGTCGAGAGTCAAAGTCGAAGCCCCCTATAGGCGCGGTTTTCCGGCGCAGTGCCACCGCTGCCAACTCTATTGTATTCTATATCGGCATGCGGCGGGCAATTGCTCAGCCCCTCCCAGGTGCGTTAAGTGCCTAGACCCGCACAGCTTGAAAAAGTGTCCACGGCCCCGTGATACCGAGTACCCACCCGCTTGCGTCCTTTGCGGACAGACTGGCCATACGGCCAACTTCAGAGGCTGCCCTCGCGCGCCTCGCCCCAATCTCGGCATTAAAGATGCCGAAAAAGCACCGCCACCGGTCAATGACCGTACATTCCCGGCTCTCCCATCCAAAATGCCCCTTCAGGGCAACTCTCAGTCACCTCAGGACCTATATCGGCCCCCTCAGGAACCCTACAGGCATCCTCACCTTCGCCCACTAGGGCCCCGACATCAGGCGAAACCCCAATAATATAATTAGTCATCCCTTTCGTAAGCTGCTTTATTTAGGCAGTAATTCTTCCACCACCCTTTCACCCAAGGGGGGTCGCGTTCGATACGGCTTAAAAATCTCTAGCTAGATTATTAAGCCAGTCCCTAAAGGCGGTGTTAAGTGGGTAAAAGTCTCCACATAACCACGCAGCCGGCTGCGTGGTATGCTATGAGCATTCACCGCCTCCCTCTCCCGCTTTCCGGAGGGTTGCCCACATTGCTTTGGGCGCAAGAAAAAAGTATAGAAAAAGTACTCTGTGCATATTTCCATTTTCCATAGATGTAAGTTTTTTTGGCGGGAACTTGGCTGTCGACGGACTGTTGTTCCTGTTTTGTCACTTGAATAATGGTTTGAAGTGGATTTTAATTCGTAAAAGTGATTTGATTTTGTGAATTAAGTGTCTGCTCGTGTGAACTATTAGAGAAAACGACGAAAAAAGTGCTTTGATGTTGATATAAACTTCAAGTTAATTTGATCACTTGGGCGCCTTATGAACTTGAGTGGCTGTCGTCGTCAATAGTTCGCTGGGTTGAGCTGTCGTCAAAATCTCCCAAAAACTTCGCAATGACGCATCATCATATTGTGAAGAAAAAATATATAAAATGAAGATTCTGAAATAAATGATAAGCTCAGAAGGGCTAGAACCCAGAGCCGTAAAGCCATAAAAAATCCATAGATGTTTTCATAACCTAACAAAGTCAAAGTTAAGAAAAATTACATATTAAAATAAATATTTCTATAAGTTCATTGGATATTGTTTTAGCATGTTAGGAATAAGATCAATTTTTAATAAAGCTGTTACGACATTTCCTACTTTATTTAGTCAACAAACAAGGGTAATTTTTTTCAGTGTATAATGTACCTGACAACTTTTCGAGGCATTTTCTTAATTATACGTTTGATCTATTTTTCAGAATACTTTTGTTTTGAAACGGCGATGGCCACCACCGTTACACAAAAAAGGCGGCAAGCCATCTAAACTGAGGGGTAGACACTTTGTATATGACCTGGTTGAAGATACAAATGTTCGTAAAAAACCAGATATAAAGATTATTTTGAACCAGTTTGTCGATGGTAAGTTATTTAGTTTTACATGGGGTTGAAATTTAGAATCGTTTGGCAGGAATTTGGGGGAGTAAGGTGTTTTATTTGGTAGAGTTTTGGTCCCCGATTGTAATAAGACTACTCCCATTAAAAGGTAATGCACCGTTCTTGAGAAAAAAAAAAGAAAATCCAATAGAACTAACCTCAAAATCATAACTCAAATTGAATTAAGGGGATGAGAGGTGGTGGAGAGGGAGGCAGTGGAGTTGTGGAGTCGTCCCCCACTTCCACATCTTGCCTTAGAGACATTGCCATATATTTGACAGTGTCATCTGTTAAAAAAACATCAGTGTGCTGTTTAAGACAAATATTTTTTTCTATCATGCAACCATTAAAAATTTATTAAAATCATCCAACACCACATCTGAATATTTACTGAAACATGATATGATAATATATATTTTTAATGACCAGCAATAGTTTCTTCCTTTTCTTTTGGGCCTCTTGGCTAATATTTCCAATATGGACCATCGATTTCAAAGCCCATATTTTTTTTGTAGATAGTACTCACTAAAAGAAAGCGTTTTGCAAAGTTTTAGGATTCGGAAACTTACGGTTCATGAGATATATTTTTTTAAACACTTCGTACAAATTGGCAAATAACACGCAGTTACACCAATTACAAAATAAATTTGACAAATGATTGATGTCAAACGTCAATTAGTCAACGTCAACGAAACCCTACTTCCGAATATTTTGAAAGTATCGATACATACTCGATACCAAGTATCGCAATGAGCGGCTGCGCTGGAGGTCGCGGGTTCGAATCACGCACGGAACTAGTATTTGTATGGCCTACAAATAATTATTCCGTGTCTGGATGTTTGTCCTTGTGCAATTTATGTTTGTAAACTCCCAAACGATACAGGAGAAAATCCTAGTGTCGGGGTAACATTTCTAAAAAAAAACAATAAAAACAATTAAGCACTTGCCATAAATATCACAGAATGCTATCAACCTTTGTTCAATCCCCACCAGCGCCAATGAAATAGATAAATTCAATTTTAGTGCTGATTTACCACATGCTCGATAGTGAGAAAAACGTTGTCTTCTGATCTGTTATCTGATATTTCTATATGATAAGATTTTGTATACTGATAATCATTTATTTATTTATTCAAGGTATTGGAGAAGCAGGAGATGTGCTAACTCTTAGTCCAGCTAAAGCTTACAAGGAGTTCCTTGTGCCAGGTTTAGCAGTGTACGCTAGTCCAGAAAATATTGCTAAGTTTAAGGTTGATGAGAGTAAACCTAAGGTTGAAGGCACATTCAGCTCTCCTTATGTTCAAAGGGTAAAAAAAAAATATTTTACATTTTATAGCCACTTTAATAGTTACATAATAGATGCAGTTATAATGTTTATATACTACACTACCAAAACAATTAGGCGCATGACAGGAATGCGGTTACCGCGCCCTATACCCCGCACCTCGTCCCGCACGTCCCATAGCGACACGCAATAATTACTTTCTGCGGTACAGTGTTGCCGTCGTTTCGTTACTAGGTTACAAATATTGAAGAAGAATCAAGATTTAAGTTATGAATACAGATTCATAGAACTTGAGAAACTAGAATATACAGTAAAAAAAATTTTCACCATGTCTGACAAATAATAAGGGTACTTTTAGAAATTGATGTGTAATAATAATTAATTAGTTCGATGATATAATAATAATGAGTTATAAAAATAAACTAGAATCCGGTTTTGTGTAAAGTGACCTAGGTTAGCTTCCATCTTCATGGTAGAAACCTCACTTACATGAAGGCGGGATCAGATGTTGTGACGTCACACGGGCTTTTAGGCCGCCCCGCGGTAGTCGTTTATAAAACGTGTAATATATATATGTATCACCTGGTATTATACAGATGAAAGTGTTCCCCTCACTAGTCCTCAAGCCGCCATGTTCAGAATGCGCCTAATTGTTTTGGTAGCGTAGTACAAAAACAATTTTGACCATCTGGTTGCTTAAAACTGCAAAAAATCCCATTGCATTCTATAACATGTACCTACAAGATTTATTCTAGAAGAAATGTACAAATCCTACAAGCATTTTTGAGGGGGGGTAGGGAAGGGTTTTGTTGTGAACCCCTATTAAGAGACAGGTAGTCTTAAACACTAAAATTAAAACATTGTTTATTTTATGGCTGAATTTTTCCTGTGGATAATGCACAGCGTCCTCTGTATCTAATAAGGTATCAACGGATTAATATGATATGATCACCTGGTGTTATATATTTGTTCATTGTACCCTCGTCCGCATACCGAATCCACTGTTGTGCCGACATCCCCTCCACCTCCGCGCTGACCGCCATTATAATAATTTTGTCGCGCGAGTTTTTCAATAAAAATGGCGACATACTATAAGTTATCCTTACAAGATGGAATATGCTGTCGTAGATTCCATTTTAAAACTTTTTGAATGGAAAAATTCAGCCATACATTATTTTCGTGTAACTTAAACCTATTGACGCAGTGAACGTCGTGGAATCTCTCAAGGGACACGACTCTGAAATTTTAACCATAATAGATAGTACCCGGTTGACCGAGCTTTGCTCGCTGTTTTTTTTTTTAATTCGTGTGTTTTGGAAATTATATTTAGATACAAATTACATACTGATGTAATACGAATAATATTTTTTGATCGTAGCGACATAATAGAAAAAACTGAACTGGTTATTTGAATAAAAAATCATGAGTGCAGTTAGTTTAATTTAAATTTTCGTGTTTTTAAAAAATACTAAAAAAAGGGCTCGAAAACATAGATGTTCTCAAAAAAGAAAGGAACTTAAAAAAAAATTAAAAAAGTCGGACGGTCGGTCTGGGCTCGAACCATGGTATTACGATTTTGTGACCGCCCAATATACCAATTAAGCTATTTGTAATCATTAATAAACTGTCAAAATTTACCTTCTTATTCTAACGATATTTTAGCAGTTTTTCATTGCCTAAAAACACGGACAAAAAGACATTTTCTAAAAAAATGTCTTTTTGTCTTTTTTGTAAAGATCGATTTATTGCCCCAAAACTCCCCCTGCCCACAAAATTTTATGAAAATCGTTGGAGCCGTTTCCGAGATTCCGATTATATATATATATATACGTGTCCAAAAATTCAACGATAAGCCAACACCGGAGGATAGACCTGCCCCGGACTAATCGGGGAAAAAAAGAAAAAAATATATCCCAATTATATTTTAAGTTATATAAAAAAAAATGAAATTCTTCAGAAATTGAGACCGTTTATGATATTTTTCACTACCATGACCACAATTTTTTAAATATTTTTTTCTTTTTTTTTATAGGCAACCTGAATAGTTACTGCTATCTACCACAATTCTTAAAAACTCCAGAATAACTCTTGTTTTATCACGAAAATTAATGAAACTTATTTTATGATGGTTATTATAATATGTGTTGGCTTATTATAGGTGTTGGCTTATCGTTGAATTTTGGGACACGTTTTGTATATACAAGAATTGCTCGTTTAAAGGTATAGGATATACATAATATATAGCTAATGTCCATCTGGAATAATGTAGATTCTGCAGATTACCCTTCACAATACATAAACTCACAAAATCTGCACTCTTACTTTATAATGTTAAATATATAGTACAGACAATATGTACACAAATAAATTAATTTTTTTATCCAGCTATTTGTATTTTTAAATAAAAATATAAACTAGATTTAGCTGGGTAAAAGTAGGTGCTCCATTTATTCATGGTTAATGCTAGAATAAATAATAAACATAGGTTGACATTGTTTTACTTAAAATTATCTGTAGTCCTTGGGTAAAGTCCAAATAAATGATTGATTAAATAAATAAGTATTATCCATCTAAACACTAATAGTCGGATCAATAAAATATATCATTCCACCAGTAACTGGATCGTTAGTCACTTCCTTTAACTAGCTTAATAATTTTGGAGTTCTGAGCAGCAAATTATTGCCGTATTAAGAAATTATTGCTGTGGTCAAAACCGGTCAGTAGGACATCCACATCAAATAATAAGTAGTAATAATAATGTATTCTTTGTGAATCACGTGATTGAAGCACTTAGATTTTACATATTCATTATATATTTTTATGTTTTAAAACTTTAGAAAATCAAAGGTATAGAAACCCTGAAAAAATTACATTTATCATTTTCTTTACAGACAATTGGGTGTTTGTCACGCCTTGTACTACATATAACCATGAGCAAAAAGGAGCCATGGACCCTTGAACCTTGGCATGTGCGTGCATCTTTTCGTAAAGCTGGGTTCGTAGTACCAGAACATGCTATAAAAATGCCTCCAGTAGAAATTAAAGGTCCAGATTTGTCATTACAAGAAAAAGAGTTTTATGTCACTGTTAAGGTAAGTTTTACAATAATCTTAAAAATCAACACATGAAAAAACATAAAAATATACTCGACGAAAAGTCGACTATCGTTGACGTGGCGCGCTCGTCGGTGCCGCGATTAAAAGCGCCGTTTGCGATCGTGCACCCTGACTTATACCACTTGTTCCGTTATTCGAACCGACTTCCCGACCTTGCGGTTCTTAGTTGAACACTTGAACAGCTTACAGTTTCGCACGGACATTGTATCTAAGTGGTCGTCTGTTATTATTTATAACTTATGCTTCGCGCAATGTCCTACTTTAACCGGTAGTCTGACTAGTAAAGAAAGAGGGCGTTGTAGACAATTCAAGTGGCGACTTAGTGTCGGCGTAAGTGTCGTGAGTGCCGTAAGGACATTAAAAATATAGAAAAGAACGCAAATAGTCAACATCTTAATCTTTCATCATTATCATCATCAGCCCTTCACATGTCCACTGCTGAACATACACCTCCCCTAAAGAATACCAGAAAGCATGGTCTTAAACCTCTTGTATCCATCGACTTCCTAAATATCTCTGCTTTATATCTGTCGTATTTATGTCTTGTTGAGAGATTGAGCCTCTGAGCTATATATAATTATATTTTCTAACCATCCTATTTCAAACAACAAACTAATAAGTGATTCCGGATACCAGTGATCGTGCTTCGGCGCTGCTCCCAATCACTGCCTTTGCGAACTGAAGTGTTGCCATATAAGTTTCTCAATTCAATTCAAACACCTCTTTACTTTTTACGGGAATATTTTTTAATATTAGAATATTGAAAGAACTGCATAAATAAAATAATAATTGTTACTGAATTACATATGCATCTATGATTTTTAAATCTCGGCCTAAAAATGCAGTCACATTGATTCGACACCAAGTTTAGTGGCCATTTTCGTAAAATACCTAATTTTTGTCGTCATTGAATTAGAGTAGTAGTTGTAGTATTGTACAAGTAAGAAGAACTTTATCATCAACTTCAACGTCTTGGCAACAGGTGATCTACTTGATGGAAATATATGTACATGATTTTTTTCTGAGAGCTTTTGATTGAAATAAACATGAAGTATTTCTTCACTCGTACTAGTTAGTAACTAGTACGAGTGAATAAATTGAAGAAGAAGAGTGACTACTACGGGCGAACTCTCTCACTCACTCGTACCGGTATAAATACGAGTGAGAGAGAGTACGAGTGAAGGAATACTTCACACTTTCATGATTTCCATTTTCATGTGGCAAACTTAAAATGATTGTGAAATCTTGTGTACTTAGAGACTTACTACTGTGTTAGAGAGAACATGTATAAGTTTTCAATAGATGGCAGTATAATCATCTTGTACATGCCAAATAAAAGTATCCACAGTCTAGACTAACAAAAAATAGTTTCAACTTGCCTGAAGATGATATCAAAAAAAACCATTACCAGTTGTTGTTAAATTTATTAAAATATTTCAGATTAATAACACTGAAGAAGTTAATGTAAGGTGTAGGATTCATCATTGGGCTACTGGATTGGATAGACTTCCATGGGTGGAATTTCACTGGAAAAAACCTTGTGAAGCATTGATACCTGAACAAGCTGAAGAATTGGAAAAAATACCACTACCTAAATAGTGAATTGTTTAATTTGTTTTTATTAGTATATAGTAATAAAATATTGAAATAAGACAATTTTTTTCTTTCACTATCAATTTTCAACTTATATCGACAGTCTCAAGATGTTCTTGACAACGCACTCCCAAGCTATCTCCAGACCTACCATTCTAAAAGTCCGTGGGTGTCGTTATAGGCGTTATAGGCGAAGGGAAATATTGGTAAAATCCTCTGCTTTTTTTATAGGATAGGGTGACAAATGAGCACACAGTCCACCTGATGGTAAGTGGTTGCTGTGGCCCATAAACATCTACATCTATCTTCGATTACAAATCAAAATACAGATGCGTTGTCACCCATGAGGACAATTTTTTTTATAGAAGAGGTGGCAAACGAGCAAGCGGCTCACCTGATGGTGAGTGACTAACGCCGCCCATGACCAAATGTAATACCAGTGGAATCGGAGATGCGTTGCCGGCCTTTTATAAATGAGTAAGCTCTTTTCTTGATTGATTGATTGTCGTATCGGTCCGGAAAAGTCTCCGGTGGTAAACAATTTCACAGAGAAATTATACGAGGAAGAAAACTCCTATTAAAACGTACAGTAGTGGACCGCCAAGCATCCAGATGGTGAGGATGGTATCGGGAATTTTGACACGATGTGCGTTCGTGAAATTTGTTGGCTGGAACTAATCCGAACAATCCCTCAGAACACTCCCCATGGTGGATACGATAGAAAACGCAAAGGGATGCAACATCCCTACGCAGCGCCAGTGAGTCGTACCGATCAAAAAGAACTCGGTCATCGACGATTCGAATCGCTCTGCGCTGGATGCGGTCAAGTGGAAGGAGCTGGCACTGGGATGCCCCGACCCAGAGATGAGAACAGTATTCCATGTGAGGCGGAACTTGCGCTTTGTAAAGTTACAAGCGATATGCCGGCATGAAATACTGTCTCGCTCTGCTGAGCACGTCAAGCTTTTCAGAGGCCAATTTGACTTTCTCCTCCAAGTGACCACGAAACTGCACACTATTCGATATGTCGACGCCGAGGATTCTGATGCTAGCTGAGGCAGAAAGGGCCTTCAAACTGAGTAGATATGACAAAAGGGTTCTTTTTAGCGCTTAACGCGCTAACTTGTGTCTTCTGGGGATTGAATTGGACTAGATTTAATCGTCCCGAATCCGAGACTTTGTTAAGCAAAGACTCGACTTCAGACACAAGTTTGTCCCGGTACTCGACGACGATTTCTCGAGAAATATTGGCACGGCCGGTGTATAAGGCATCACCAGTGCTGTCGTCTGCATAGCAATGATTGTTATCAGTTTGCAACATATCATTGATATGCAGAAGAAACATCGTTGGTCAAACACGAAGCCTTGTGGAACACCAGCGTTAATAAGCTTGTAATCAGATCATGCACCGTCTACTACGACCTTGATGCTCCGATTAGCAAGAAAACTAATGATCCAATCACACAATTTCTCGGGAAGCCCATAGCAAGGGAGCTTTGAAAAAGCGCTTTATGCCAGACCCGATCGAAAGCCTTTGCCTTGGACTCTACTGCCTCCGCCCAGCTATGAGTAAGGTAGACCAAAAGATCACCAGATGATCGACCACGACAGAAACCGTATTGGCGGTCACTGATCAGGACTAAGATGGAATGACTCGTTTCCAGTAAAAAGTGTCTCCGGTTCTCTACACTCACCAAACGAAACACATCAGCATTAAGCTATATTACGCTGGTATTCTGTGAGAGCGTGGACCTTCCCCGGTCGAAGCGCCCCATTCATGGTACAACTGTACTACTAATATAACTGCTGCATGGCTCGTGCAAAATTTTACGTGCTATATTTAGACGGCCGCCCTAGTAAAGCATGGAGAGGAAATCTGAGGTAAAAAACATTTTCGCGCGCTTCCCACGCCAACATGCCTGCGACCGCCGCCGCGTCCGCCCCGCGCCCGCGTGGCTATTATGGACACTCAGTTATTAGCCGCGTACTGATTGAGCGAGCAGCCTCGCGAGGCAAATCCTCGGTCGGTCAAGACGTGCCTCGCCTGAGGCAAACGCACGCGCTGCCTCGCCCGAGCGTGCCGCGGCCCGAGGCGAGCGTTATCGGTTTTTGTCGATGCTCAAAGGCGCCTCAGTAAGTTTGCCGCGCTCACTCAAGACGGTAGTATTTTGCCTCGCTTATTCGTTGCGTGTTAGTTGTGCGTCAAGAACAGTGTCTTAAATTAATACAACTATATGGTGAATATAGATGACTTTGGGATGCGCAATGTCCTTATTACACAAATAGAGGACTAGGGAAAGATGCATGGAGAAAAATAAGCCAGGAAATGAACCTTCCAATAGCTGAATTAAAGAAAAAAATGGACTCTTTACTAGGGTCTTACAGGGGGGAAAAGTCGAGAGAAAAGAAAAGCCGAATCACAGGATCACGTATTTATTATTTAATGTTTATGATTAGGGTTAACAACATTCATTTTTATTTATATATTATATTATATCCAAAGTTACACCGGTTTTTATATAATTTCTAATATTTTATTTTATTTTATACTGCACGTCGTGGTGAAATATATGTTTCGAATTGGTATGCCTATGAAGCCTTCAGTTTTCTGGGAGACAGAAATCACCCAGGAAATACACAAGATACTTTAGGTGAAGAAGTGAGTACCTATTATTTACTGATAATTATTCTGCCAAGAAACTGCTCCGTTTGTTATGAAATGTCTCCCTAAATGTGAACGTATTTCTTTTATATTTGTTGATCCTCGCCGTGGTATGGCTTGAATAGATAGCATTGATGAGATTTCTGTATCCTGTCGCCATCGGCCGGGTATTACTGTCCCTTCAACTTCGGCATCGAATGATCCTGGGGGAGTGAACCTTTGTGAGGAAGCTTGATCTCTACGCAAGTTATGTAAGCATATGGTAGTCAATACGACTTTCGTAGCTTTTTCTGGTTCTAATAGTAGCGGCTTCCTCAGTACTCTAAAAACTGAGCTTAAAATGCCAAAGGCATTCTCCACAACTCTTCTTGCTCTGGACAGCCTGTAATTGAAAATCCTTTTCATTGAACCTCTTTCTGGAGTACCTTCATAAGGTTTCAATGTGTAATCATTGAGATCAAAAGCTTTATCGCCTAGAATAAAATAGGGCACTGCAATTTTATACGGTATTTATTTGTAATATTTCTGGCGGAGGAATGTTCAATTCCTTCTTTTCGACCTTTTTATATAAATTGGTGTTTTTAAACACACCGCCATCTGATATATTACGTCCCTTGCTGCCAACGGCTACGTATAGAAATTTATAGTTAGCGTCAACTAAAGCAAACAGCACTATACTTGGAAACATTTTGTAACAGTCACAAACATTGCCACTATTTATCGGAGACTGTAATATAACATGCTTCCCATCCATTGCTCCTATGACATGTGGGAAATTCCATTTGCTCTCAAACTCTATCGCTATGGTAAGCCACTCTTCTTCGGATGATGGTATCTGTAAACAAAATTAAGTAATAATTTCTATCTTTACAGAATGCAAGTCTGGATAATACTCGAAATGATGACGGTCATAACGAAGAAAGAAATGAAACTCAAACTCGACGATGACGACTCAAGATCAAAAATGAACGAAAGTGATGATCTTACTGATAACGCCATATCTGAAGCATTAACACTTTTACAACAATGTGCAAGCGATAAAATATCGGAAAAAATGATCCCTATAATGTGTACGGCCAATATATAGGAAAAGAGTTGGGAAATATGATAAAATTACATTATAATACGTAAAAAATGCAATAAATAAAATTATCTTTGATGCAGACATGGGAGCATACAGTGGTTATGGTTATTATACTCAATCATATGGTGAACACGATAATTTAAGATATATGTCTCATCCCTCTTCCTGATCGACGCCATCTACATATTCGATGCCTGCTGCCTCACCAATGCCTTCTACTTCACCGATGCCTCCTACCTCATTGATGCCTCCTACTTCACCGATGCCTCTTGCCTCGCCCATGCCTCCTACCTCACTGATGCCTCCTACTTCACCGATGCCTCTTGCCTCGCCCATGCCTCCTACCTCACTGATACCTCCTACTTCACCGATGCCTCTGGCCTCGCCCATGCCTCCTACCTCACTGATGCCTCCTACCTCACCGATGCTTGCTGCCTCACCGATGCTTCCCTCTCCTCCTTCTCCAGCTCCTCATCATTAAATATTTGTTTGTTTAATTTTCTTATATTATTTGTCCAATTTTCTAATTTGATTAATAAAAAAGTAATAAAAATATGTAATTTTATTTTACCTTAACATAATCCTTTAACACCTCAACTATAGCATCACAGACTTCAGGAACTATAACCGATATCCTTTGTTTTGATATACGAAATAGATACTGTAGACTGGTATAAGAATCTCCTGTGGTCAAAAATCTCAACGTCACTAATAATCTTTCCCTAGCGGATATTGCTTCTCGAAAATGTGTGTCCTTGCTTATTTTGGCGTTTATTGCCCCATTTACATTCAGCCCTGTTGGGCAGGGAAGTGAGCAGGGCAGTGAGCAGGGCAGTATGTAAAAAAATAAACGGGCTACTCGCGCTGTCACTGCCGCTGCCGCTGACACTGCCCGAAATGTCGGTTTTTCGTGCGGAAGTCAAAGGACGGGCAGCGCGAGCGGTAGTGAGTGTTCACATTCAGCTCCATCGCTCACTTCGCGCCAAGCGCCTGGATGAACGGACGTGCGTGCCGTCCTGTTATTAAATAAATACGATCTACCAAAATGCCTTTCGAGTGGATTAATGAAAATACAATAAAGTTTTTAGAACTGCTGGAATCAGAAAAAACTATATGGGATTTCAACGATAAAAACCACAATTCATCATGTTCTACGAATACGAATTTTCTTTTTGAGTTAACATAGTACCTATGTACATAATTAATTATAAATTCGTCAAATTTATTATATTAATATAAAATTTAGTTTAAGGAATTAATGAACATTGACATTTTATTTCTAAAAACGATTAGTACTTAACACATATTGATTATTTATTAATTAAAATGTAAAATAAGTTAAAAGGTAATATTAGCATAATAGCCTGAGATTTTTAAATTATAATTTTATTGTAATTAAAATTACGAATTAGTTTATACTGTAGTGTAATTATTAAAATAATAATAGCTTAACTAATCTCATATAATATTTAATATTATTTATGTAACAATAATATAATAATTCAATTAATAATTTATGAACAATTTACTGTATAAGAATTCAAATAGAGTGGATCTGTATAAGTATTTAATTGTACATAATATTTGAATTCAAAAAGAATGTTTGAACCTAACTTTTAAGCAATGCAATAATTTTAAAACGTAACATTGGGTTTGTGTAATTAGCTGTATTTCATATCATTTTTGCATGCCAATTATGGTAAAACATGTCAGTTCCACGTCATTGATCATCTTATGTACCATGTTTTTAAGCAAATAAATTTTCTATCTATCTATCTATCTTCTTTTGAACTTGATATCTTTTTAAATTATTAACATAATTTTGTATTGCAAGAAGACACAGCGCGGACGCTGTAATTATTTCGACGTCCGCCATAGTCGAAAGCCGAAAGCTATGTGAGTGGTAGGGCAGAGTGTGAATACACACTTCCCGCGATCCTGCTACGGCAGTATTTAGGGAAGTATTGCCGGCAGCGCGAGGGGCAGTGGCAGTGGCTGAATGTAAATGGGGCTTTAGAGAGAATACACATTGTCAAATTCGATTTTACTCATTCGAGTGAAATTTTTTTTTCGTCATCGAAGCACAACTCTTCAAACAATCTGTTCCCAGCCTGTAATCTATTTTTGTATAAGAGTTTAATCCATAAACGTTTAGTTTTCTGTTTTTTTTTTTGCAAGCCTTAGAATTATTAAAAAGGCAGTGGTCGGGCAAAATATACGCACGCGCGATCTCTATTCGACTTCAAGTTAAACTGATCTCTATTCGACTTAAAGTTAAACTGAGCGTCGATGCTCACTTTGGCCTTGCCGCGCGAGACAGCCTAGTATTAGAAAACTTATAGACCGAGGCCGCCCCGCGCGGCATGCGTACTGCGACAAATGTCCGAGACTGCCTCGCAAAGCCGCTCGATTGGTCAGTACGCGGCTAATGACCAAACTGAAAAGCGGGTGCGGGTACGGACGCGACGCGACAGTACGCAGTAGAGTGCGGCGTCCCTCCGTGACCGTCTCAAGTGACAAATTATGGATTTATTCATATGAACCTGAAAGAAAACATCAGTCAGCAGTTTAGGTCTTCGAAGGCGAGGTCAAACCAACGAAAGTGGTTCGCTCCTGCAGCGTTTCAAAGAAAATAGTTACTACATTTGTCTCGAAAAAGGGGCATGTTGCTACAATTACTTTACAGGAACGCAGAACGGTTACTGCTGAGTGGTATATCACGGTTTGTTTGCCAGAAATGATAGCCGAACTCCGAAAAACTAACCCGAAACGTCTCATCATCTTACATCAAATGATTTTTTAAAGCAGGAAAATGTTGCGCTGATGAGCCGTCCTCCGTATACAGTCCTGACCTGAGCCCAAACAATTTCTTTACATTCTGTTACGAGCTTGAGGTTCGTGACAATAAAAATTGCCGATAAAATTACCTAAATTAACACTTTAATTTACTTTACACAAATTAAAGTTAAAACACTAATAATTAAACACACTAATTCACTTAATTCCGCTCCGAAGCTTCGCTTGTGTCGCCGAGTTCAACTGTGTCTCGATCGCATCTTGCGCCACCTATTTATTTAAATTAGCAAAATATCCGGAATGTTCAAGTAAACACGCGCAAGGTACCGAGAGTTAGAGTACAGATTTTCTAGAAACTTAGTTCTTTGAGTGGCGCTGTCGGTCGAATGATTTGTGATGTCATAAACTGCAACGCTCCCCTCGCTCTCGTTCCTGACACTAGATGGCGCTAGTTGTGTCGTCGACTGGAGCGCGCAACACTGCCCCCTCCTAAGACATGCTCGTCCCGAGCATTATCGGTCCCATAATAACGCGCCAAGCGATCCACATAGATGATCTTAGGAGTCCCTCTTGCGCCTTTCTGTATCCGGTAGGTCACATCGTTGATCCTGGTTACAATCCGGTACGGGCCGTCCCATTTAGCTTGAAGCTTAGGAGATTTCCCTTTGCTGCGGACTGGATTGCGCAACCACACTAATGAACCTTCGTTGAACCCTTTATTGTTTATTTTGCGGTCGTACCGGGTTTTCATTTTCTCAGACATTTGCTGGCCCGATTGTCTGACGTGCTCATAAATGTCATTCATTTTGTTCCGCAAGTCATTTGCATAATCGGTTATACTGCGTGGGGCATCAGGTGGTATCCCGGTGATCAGGTCCGCAGGCAGCCGTAATTCTCTTCCAAAGTTTGCGAAAGCTGGTGTCACTGCTGTACTTTCGTGAACAGAACTTCGATATGACAACAAAAACGGTTGTATGTGCTTGTCCCAATCTCGTTGCCGATTGTCTACAACTTTTGCTAGGTACCTCTCCAATGTCTGATTAAATCGTTCCACCATTCCATCAGATTGCGGGTGATAAGAAGTCGTTCTTGTTTTATGAGTACCCATAACTCGGCAAGTTTCCTGGAATATTTGAGACTCAAAATTCCTTCCTTGATCGCTGTGAATCTCTAAAGGTACTCCAAAACGACAGAAGACTTCATGAACTAGTTTATCTGCAACTGTTGAAGCTTCTTGATTTGGAATGGCGAAGACTTCTGGCCACTTAGTGAAGTAATCCATCACAACCATGAAATACTTGTTACCGCTTTCACTCTCCGGAAACGGCCCCGCCACGTCAATGGCTATTCTCTCCCATGGTGCACCAACATTGTACAACTTCAATGCACCTTTACTACGAGTCTGAGGTCCCTTTACAGCCGCACAACTTGTACATTTGCGACACCAGTCCTCGACATCGTTTCAACAGTGGACCCAATAAAACCATTCTCGGATCTTCAGTAGAGTTCGTTTAACTCCCAGATGGCCTCCGGAACAATCATTATGGTACAGCTGTAGAACATCCGGTACTTTAGCTTTAGGAACAACCATTTGCAAATGACAGCTGTCTCCCCGAACGTTTTCCCATTTACGACACAGAACTCCATCCTGAAGCAGCAAGCTGTCCCACTGGGCCCAATAGCTTTTAGTGGTCGAACTCATCGCTGAGACGTCACTCCACTTGGGCTTGGGAGCACTGGCCTTTATCCATTCCAGAATCGGCTTGATGTCCGGATCTTCCTGCTGTGCATGTAGTAAGCTGTCCTTCCACTCGTTGCTGAGGTGGTCTGCCCTGAGCATCCTCACGGATACCACTTCCTTACTCTCTTGCCTAGTATAATGTTTGCAATCTTCAGGACAAGGTCTTCTTGACAATGCATCTGCGTTGCCATGAGATTTCCCGCTGCGATGCTCGATCTCAAAGTCGTATTCCTGCAGTAGTTCAATCCACCTCGCAACTTGTCCTTCTGGGTTTTTAAACTACAATAGCCATTTTAGTGCAGCATGGTCAGTTCGTAAGTGAAACTTTCGTCCCAGAAGATATTTGCTAAAATGCTGCAACGACTTTACCACAGCGAGCAATTCGCGTCTTGTGACACAATAGTTCCTTTCCGGTTTTGACAACGACTTGCTGAAGTACGCTATCACGACCTCTGGGTCACCACTCCGTTGAGACAGCACACCGCCAAGTCTTATATCACTTGCGTCTGTGTCAACTATAAATTCTTTGCTTGCATCAGGGTATCCCAAAATAGGTGTTTTGCACAGACGGTCCTTGAGCTCCTGGAATGCGATATTGCAACTTTCATCCCAGCAGAAATGTCGCTTCTCCTCGGTTAGCTTGTGCAGAGGTTTGGCTATATCTGCAAAGTTCTTCACGAATCGCCGGTAATAGGAGCACACACCCAAAAATGCTCTAACCTGCGTCTTGTCTTTTGGAACCGGCCAATCCTTGACAGCGGCGATTTTCTCTGGATCTGTGCGGATACCTTCTTCCGATACTACAAACCCCAAAAAGTTAACTTGCCGTTGGAATAGTGAACATTTCTTCGGGTTCAACTTGAGGTTGGCACTCTGAATCTTCATAAGCACGCGTTCCAGGTTTTGAAGGTGTTCCTCAAACGTATGGCCCACGATGATGATGCCATCCAAGTAGACCAGACAGGCATCGCCAATTAGCCCGGTAAGTACAAGTTCCATCAGCCTTTCAAACGTTGCTGGAGCATTGCACAACCCAAACGGCATTACTTTGAATTGCCACAGACCCTTTCCCGTCGAGAACGCAGTTTTCTCCTTGTCCTTAGGGTCAATTTCAACTTGCCAGTAGCCACTTTTTAGATCCAGCGTGCTAAACCATTTTACTCCTGTAAGCATGTCCAGCGTGTCATCAATTCTTGACAAGGGATAGCTGTCCTTCTTTGTAACGTCGTTCAGACGGCGGTAATCAACACAGAACCGCATGCTGCCATCCTTCTTTTTCACCAGCACCACTGGCGAACACCATGGACTAGAGGAAGGTTCAATAACACCATCCTTCACCATTCCTTCAATCATGGTTTCCACTTCCTTTTCACGTGCTACCGGCAATCGTCTTGGCCGCTGACGGATAGGCAACTCTTCACCTGTGTTTATTTTGTGTTGAACTAAACCAGTCTTTCCTATGTCAGCATCGTTTGATGAGAATACATCGGCGTACTCGAGTAACAACTTCTTCGCCTTGACCAATTCGTTCGGGGACAGAACACTGCGACAGTCTTCCAAAAGTGTGGTCAATCTCGTTTCTGTATCCTTGCTGGGGGTCCCACTCGATATATATTGGCACCGACGTAACCAATCCACTTCCTCACAAGTACCAATTAATGTGCCTTTTTCTATAATCTGGTCCCGGTCGCAAAGGTTCAGCACACGTACTCCTGAGATGTCAGTGGTCCTGACTAAGGTTCGAGCTACTTTCCATGGAAGGTCATTGTTTACCCTTTCCACAAGTACACAACGGTGAGCTTGCCCAGCGTTTCGGGGAAGACTAACCGGAATAATCGTTTCCGATCTCGGCGGAAGAACAATCTTCTTAATGCTGTACACGTTCCCTGGTAACGCACCTTCCATAAAAAGTTCCTCCTGTCCACATTTCAAAACACCTTGCTTAACGTCGATCTCACAACAATTATTCCTCATAAAGTCTAGGCCTAGGATGCAGTCGTCCATTATATCAGCCACGATGACATTATGCAGGTAGATCACGTTGCCTAGCTTCAACTCCATCTCCTTCTCTCCACGGACGGGTATACGCTGACCGGTGGCTGTTACCAAATTAATGCGTTCTCGGTTGTATGGGGGGTCCCCAAGGAACTGACTTACAAGTTGGGAACTAACAACCGTACGAGAGGCTCCAGTGTCTATGGTCAGCTTACACGGCATTCCGTTGACCTCACCCTTGATGATTAGACTGTTCCCATCATGGGTTTGTGAGATCGAGATCCTTGGGGCTCTTTTAACATCAGCCAGCATCCGCCCCGCAGTTCTGGCTTTTACTCGTTTCCCTGCTGCTGCTGGGCGGTGCTGTTGGCCGCACTACCCTCCTGAGATCGTTAACCTTCCCTTTCTAGGGTTCGCTTAGGGCAGCTGGATCGAAGATGGCCCTTTTCCCCACAGCCATAGCACCTTGGGCTGTATCCTTTGTTGCGGTCGCGAACTGTAGCTGCAGCAACCTCCCTGACGCGATGGGAACGATGATCCTGCCGCACGGCTTCCACTTCCAGTGCATGGGCCAAGGCGTCCTTAAGCGTCTCGTGGTGCCCGAGCCTCACAGCAGCTCTGACTTCCCGGTCGCGGATGCCGTCGATGAATGTCTGCACCAGGTTCCCTTCAATGAGCGCAGGTACAGACCGGTATGCTTTTCGCACCAGCTTCTCCACTTCTAGAGCCCACTGCTGCAGGTTTTCGTTGATGCGCTGCACACGATCTTTAAGCTGCGCACGAAAGACGTGTTCCAGGTGAGCGTCGCCATATCTCGCCTCCAATGCCTCAAGGAGTTGCTCATAAGTCACTTCCTCACCGAGAGCTTCCAGAACTGTTAAGGCCTGGTCACGCAGGCCTAGTGTGAGAGCAGTCATGGCCTGATTTTTATTCCAGCCGTTCGCCTTCATAACAGCCTCGAACTGGATTTTGTAGGCTGACCAGGAAGAAGTCCCGTCGAACGGTGGCACTTTGAACCCACGTAGCGAAGGTGTAGTAGCTACTACGGGAGCTGTAGTTCCATCCCCAAGTTTGAGGTCGTCCAGCGTTTTCTTCACGTCAGCCACCACGTAATCAACCCGATTGTTCACTTGGTCGATTTGGGTTTTAGCTTCCTTGATTTGGGTTTCAGCTTCCGACAGGTGGTTGTCATGTTGAGCAACCTTCACCTCCTTTATCTCTTTCCTAAAGGTAGCATGAAGGTCCTTAATGAGGAGCATCTGCTCTTCCGACCGACGAGCCTGTTCCTCCTGTCGGCGGCTCTGTTCGTCCTGTCCGCCCCGCAGCTGTTCTTCCAACCGACGGACCTGTTCCTCCTGTCGACGGCTCTGTTCATCCTGTCCGCCCCGCAGCTGCTCTTCCAACCGACGGACCTGTTCCTCCTGTCGGCGAGCCTGCTCCTCCTGTCGACGAGCCTGCTCCTGCAGCATCACCATTAGAGCACCTAAGTCAGGTGCCACAGACGTAGAAGCTGCTGACGGACCGGCTTCCGTGGCCGGCGGCTGGCCCTCAGACATCTGCGGCGTTGCACCACCAAATCTCCTCTGGTCCGTCTCCTGCTGGCGTTGACTTCGGGTACGGACACCCTCCGTTTCCTCCTTAGGAAAAATGGGCATTATTTATCCCACTTCTGACATCAAGTGTTACGAGCTTGAGGTTCGTGACAATAAAAATTGCCGATAAAATTACCTAAATTAACACTTTAATTTACTTTACACAAATTAAAGTTAAAACACTAATAATTAAACACACTAATTCACTTAATTCCGCTCCGAAGCTTCGCTTGTGTCGCCGAGTTCAACTCTGTCTCGATCGCATCTTGCGCCACCTATTTATTTAAATTAGCAAAATATCCGGAATGTTCAAGTAAACACGCGCAAGGTACCGAGAGTTCGAGTATAGATTTTCTAGAAACTTAGTTCTTCGGGTGGCGCTGTCGGTCGAATGATTTGTGATGTCATAGACTGCAACGCTCCCCTCGCTCTCGTTCCTGACACTAGATGGCGCTAGTTGTGTGGTCGACTGGAGCGCGTAACAATTCCATAGAATGAAAAATTTATTAGGTACGCGGTCAATGGTTTGAAGACCCCGAAGCAGCTGTGGAAGCGTACAAATCAGCCACTTTGTCAACATCAACTTCAGACTGGAATTACTGTTTTAATGATTGGTTTGCACGAATGGAAAAGTGCATTAAGTTGAACGGGGAATACTTCGAAAAACGATAAAATACAATTTAGCTATACCGTGCATGTTGTTTTTCTGATTGTTATTGGTCATTTCAGTGTGCCCCTCGTACTATAAATGGCAAATTTTACAAGTGAAAAATGGAATTAATGAAATCAATGTACCCAGAGAAAAAGGAGAATTTCACACACTATGTAAATTGCGAGCGTAAACTCAAAACTTTTTGGATATTGGAGAATATCAATGGATACGTCTGAATATATATTGTTACGAACCAAAATTGACACTTTAATTACTGCACACTAATTAAAACTTAACACACTAATAATTAATCCCACTGATCACTTTAGTTCACTTTATTTCGCTCCGAAGTTTCGCTTGTATCCCCATTTCAATACCGCCCCGGTCGCGGCCTCTAACGGCCTTAAAAAGGCCTTTTTCACGGAAACATCCAGAAAGTTCCAGCAAATACCGGTCACGACGGACTAAGCGCAGAAAGTTCGAGAGTGGACTTTTCTAGAAAGCTTAATTCTTCTATTTGATACTAGATGGCGATGTTGGGAGAGTTCTAGAAAGATCTTGACGCTCCTATTTCTACTGCTTGATACCAGATGGCGCTAGTGCCATTAACTGTGGCGCGCAACACTGCCCCTTCCTAAGACATGCTCGTCGCGAGCATTATCGGTCCCATAATAACGCGCCAGTCGATCCATATGGACGATCTTAGGAGTACCTCTTCCGTTTTTCTGTATCCGGTAGGTTACGTCGTTGACCCTGGTCACAATCCGGTGCGGGCCGTCCTATTTAGCTTGAAGCTTAAGAGATTTCCCTTTGCTGCGGACTGGATTGTGCAAAAACACAATGAACCTTCGTTGAACCCTTTGTTGTTCATTTTGTCGTCATACCGGGTATTCATCTTTTCGGCCATTTGCTGGCCCGATTGTCCGACGTGCTCATAAATATTCATTTTGTTCTGCAAGTAATTTGTATAATCGGTTATACTGCGTGAGGCATCAGGTGTTATCCCGGTGATTAGGTCTGCAGGTAGCCGTAATTCTCTTCCAAAGTTTGCGAAAGCAGGTGTACTTTTCGTGTTTTGTGAGTACCCATAACTCGGCAAATTTCCTTGAATATTTGAAACTCAAAATTTCTTCCTTGATCGCTGTGAATCTCTAAAGGTACTCCAAAATGACAGAAGACTTCATGAACTAGTTTATCTGCAAGCTTCTTGATTTGGAATGGCGAAGACTTCTGGCAACTAGTGAAGTAATCCATCACAACCATGAAATACTTGTTACTTTGACTTTCCGGTAACGGCCCCGCCACGTCAATGGCTATTCTCTCCCTAGGTGCAACAACATTGTACAACTTCAATGCACCTCTACTACGAGTCTAAGGTCCCTTTAGAGCAGCACAACTTGAACATTTCCAACACCTGTCCTCGACATCGTTTCGATTGTGGACCCAGTAAAACCGTTCTTCAGTAGAGTTCGGTCGGATGATACAGCTGTAGAACATCCGGTACTTTAGCTTTAGGGACAACCATTTGCAGATGACAGCTGTCTCCCCGACCATTTTCCCATTTCAGGCACAGAACTCCATCCTAAAGCAGTAAGCTGTCCCATTGGACCCAATAGCTATTAGTGGTCGAACTCATCGCTGAGACGTCGCTCCACTTGGGCTTGGGAACACTGGCCTTCATCCATTCCAGAATCGGCTTGATGTCTGGATTTTCCTGCTGTGCATGTTGTAAGCTGTCCTTCCACTCGTTGGTGAGGTGTTCTGTCCTGAGCATCCTCACAGATACCACTTCCTTACCCTCTTGCCTAGTACAATGCTTGCAATCTTCAGGACAAGGTCTTCTTAACAATGCATCTGCGTTGCCATGAGATTTCCCGCTGCGATGTCCGATAGTAAAGTCGTATTCCTGCTGCTGCTTGGCGGTGCTGTAAGCCGCACTACCCTCTCGAGATCGAGCGTTTTCCCTTTTTATAGATCGCTTAGGTCAGCTGGGTCGAAGATGGCCCCTTTCCCCACAGCCGTAGCACCTTGGGCTGTAACTTTTATTATGGTCGCGAACTGTAGCTGCTGCAACCTCCCTAACGTGAGGGGAACGATGATCTTGCCGCTGCAGGGCGGTACCGTTAGCCGCACTATACCTTCGAGATCGATCGCCTTCCCTTTCTACAGTTCGCTTAGGGCAGCTGGATCGAAGATGGCCCCTTTCCCCACAGCCATAGCACCTAGGGCTGTATCCTTTATTGTGGTCGCGAACTGTAGCTGTTGCAACCTCCCTGATGCAATGGGAACGATGATCCTGCCGCACGGTTTCCAACTCATGGGCTAAGACATCCTTAAGCGTCTCGTGGTGCTCGAACCTCATAGCAGCTCCGACTTCAAGGTCGCGGATGCCGTCGATGAATGTCTGCACCAGGTTCCCTTCAATGAGTGCAGGTATAGACCGGTATGCATTTCGCACCAGCTTTTCCACCTCAAGAGCCCACTGCTGCAGGTTTTCGTTAATGCGTGTCACACGATCTTTAAGCTGAGCACAAAAAACGTGTTCCAGGTGAGCGTCGCTCCATATCCATATCTCCATATCTCGCCTCCAATGCCTCAAGAAGTTACTCATAAGTCACTTCCTCACCGAGAGTTTCCAGAACAGTTAAGGCCTGATCGCGCAGGCCTAGTGTGAGAGCAGTCATGGCCTGACTTTTATTTCAGCCGTTCGCCTTCGTAACGGTTTCGAACTGGATTTTGTAAGCTGACCAGGAAGAAATCCCGTCGAACAGTGGCACTTTGAACCTACGCAGCGAAGGTGTAGTAGCTACTACAGGAGCTGTAGTTCCATCCCCAAGTTTGAGTTCGTCTAGTGATTTCTTCATGTCAGCCATTACGTTGTCAACCCGATTGTTTACTTGGTCGATTCGCGTTTCAGCTTCCGACAGGCGGTTGTCATGTTGAGCAACCTTATCCTTCATCTCCCGTATCTCTTTCCCGAAGGTAGCGTGGATGTCCTTCGTGAGGAGCATCTGCTCTTCCTTATCGCGTTTGAGCTGCTCTTCCGAACAACGGGTCTGTTCCTCCTGTTGGCGGGCCTGTTCCTCATTTCGGCGGGCCTGTTTCTCCTGTCGATGGGCCTGTTCCTCCTGTCCGTGCTGCAGCTACTCTTCCAACCGACGGGCCTGGTCCTCCTGCTGCTCTTTCAACAGACGGGCCTGTTCCTCTCGTCCGCGCTGCAGCTGCTCTTTCAACTGATGGGCCTGCTCCTGCAGCATCACTATCAGAGCACCTCAGTCAGGTGCTGCAGATGCAGGAGCTACTGACAGGCCGGCCTCCGTGGCCGGCGGCTGGCCCTCCGAGGTCTGCGGCGTTGCACTACCTAATCGTCTCTGGTCCGTCTCCTGCTGACGGACACCCTCCATTTCATCCTTAGATAAAATCGGCTTGATTTTATAACTTCTGACACCAATTGTTACAAGCTTAGGGTTTGTGACAAGAAAAACTGCCGATAGAATTACCAAAATTGACACTTTAATTACTGCACACTAATTAAAACTTAAAACACACTAATAATTAATCACACTGATCACTTTAGTTCATTTTCTTTCGCTCCGAAGCTTCGCTTGTATCGCCAATTTAATACTGCCCCGGTCGCGGCCTTAAACGGCCTTAAATAGGCCTTTTTCAACGAAATATCCAGAATATTCCAGCAAATACCGGTCCCGACGGACTAAGTGCAGAAAGTTCGAGTGTTTTCTAGAAAGCTTAATTCTCCTATTTGATACTAGATGGCGCTGTTGGGAGAGTTCTAGAAAGATATTGACACTCCTACTTCTGATACTTGATACCAGATGGCGCTAGTGCCATCAACTGTGCCGCGCAACAATATTAAAAAAAACCTAATAAATTGTTTTATAAAACAAATTCTTTTACATTTATTTCGGAAGGCTGCTTAGCCAGACTGCAAATGCGGACGTGGGGCGTGCGCGGCGCGACGTACTCAAACATAATCTTCCTTTGAGTGTCCACAGTAGATATTAGCCAAGAAACGCGGGGTGGACGTGGCGAGATGGGATACAATTCTTGCGGCAAATTATTACAGCCCATCCTATTTGCCTGGGATGGGAAGATGGGAGAGAGCCAGCGCTGTTGCTTATCTTTTTCCTTGTTTTAAAGACAGTTTTAATTCATTGTGTATTTAGACTCTAATAGGGTATTTTACACCACGTAAAGTAAAATCAAAAATATATATTTGTGATAGATTTAGTAAAAAGTAAACTGTACTGTATACTAATAAAACTGCATTATAAATTTTATATTTCAATTTTGAGAATTTTTTTCGTGCCTTCGTTCGTTTCGTTTCCTTCGTTCCGTGCCCTTGTGCCTCAAATCTGCAAAACGCTTTCCGCCATAATAGAACATGTCGTTAGTCACTTATCCAGTCTAAGGGTATTAATGTTCTGTGTCACTGATTAAGAGGACTAGCTAACGTGGTGTGTTATTTCAAAATTTTCAAGTTGTCATTACGATTATTGAGTTTTATACCGAATTTTATTGAAAAGGCATCATGGAAGACGAATTCGTAAAAGCAGAAAATACTAATCTACCAAGGATAAATAAATTGATGGTGGCAATTTTTTTACATGCAATCCACTGACCTCTTACAACGTACTTGTATATATAGGGATCAGTGATGCAATCCCAATTTTCGTTCTGCTGAGTTGAGGAATGTTAAAACATTAGTGTTAGTACCTATTACCAACTTTTTTTTATACAAAAATAAATAAAAATACATAGTTTAGTAGCTATCATAGTTTAGTTTATCCATAATTACAATCATTAGCAATAACTAGTTAGATTATAAGTTAACGTAATTTATTACTTAACTCGACTTGCGATACCCTTTACCTCATGATGTTTTGTTTTGTGTTAAACGATCGTTAAATATAAGTCATGCTTACATCAAAATGATCTTCACAGAAGAATAGTGTAGTTATTGTAGACAATGTATACGGGTATCTTGCCAGTTTTAACCAAGTATTTCTTATAAGTATTTAAATACTTGTACTTGAATCCATAACTTTCCCGGTCTTCTTATGCTCGTACTTTTGCATTCAGGCACAACAGAACAATGATTTAGATGACTCATTAAAACAATTAAACATTAAGAAGTATCTTATTTCTTTGCAAAATCTTCAAAATCGAGGACAGTGATGTCACGAGTTGATCAGCATGGCGGCTGGCGTTCTTACGCGAAAATTTAAAACGATAGATTAAAAGTAATTTTTATGGCACTATTCGGTTAAAAAAATATATAAAAATTATAGTGGTTCATTATCACTCTAGGATTCATTTAAAACAATTTTTGAAAATGGGTGTAATACCCTATTTAATATCTGTTTTCAATTAAGAATACACTTATCCACAATCAAACAGGCATTGAACTCGATCGGGATCTATCGTCTGAGGCCCCGAATTGATGCACGTCCAGCCCTATATAAATAGCTATAAGAAGTGAAGGAAGAAATGCTCGTTATATTTTATAATAACTATTTTAATGATAAATAAACAAAAAATATTTTGGAATAGAAACACATTTTAACTAAATTTAACTTAGCCGTTAACGATTTATTTAACTGTGGCCTGTGGTGTTTACGTTTTCTTGAATCGTTTGTTGTGGCATATTACTTTCGTTATTTTCTTCTATTATATTATGAGGTTCCACGTAATCTTGTTCACTGTCTAATTGTCGTTCAATTTGTTTTTCAGAGTTATAATCCGTTTGCTCATATTGTAGTTGATTATAGTCTTGCTGATTTATATAATCTTCAGTTCCATATTGTTCGACGGATTCATTTTGGGGTGGATTTTGATCATAGTTTCCGTATTGGTCTTCGTAATGGGGATCGTATTGTTCAGTGGATTCTTCGTGTTCATCTATTTCCCGAGGGTAAGCTTGTTCTTGTGAATCTCCTTCATAATAAGCATAGTTTTCACTTTGATTGTATTTCTCATTATTTGCGTAGTCTATGTCAGCGTTGTCGTTTGTGCCAGTTTGATCATAAGTATAGTCATTATCTCTTTGTTCCGTATAAAACATTTCTTGTTGTTCGGCTTCATATTCTTGAACTTGATTTTCATCAAAAGTATTTTCAATATTTTGTTCACACTTTTCTGGTTGTTCGTATTGTTGAACTAAATCAATAGGCTCAATAAATTCAGTATCAGTTGATACCTTAGTATCATTTTGATTGTTTCTATCTTGACTCACGTCATAACTTCCTTCTTTTAAATTTGAAACCTCTTGTAATACTTCTTCATTTAATAGAAGTTCATTATGATTGTTTACAGAAGTATTATCCGTAATTTTTGTTTGCTCAAGATTTATATCTGAAGGTGGTTCATGTAGTGCGTTGTAAATGTTACTTGATTCTGTTGCAACCGTATCACTATTTTCACTCTTAGTGTATATATTTGGTTTTTCAATATTTTCATCATTCATTACATTTGCTTCATACGGCTGAGGTTTCCCAGTTTTCGGTAATGCTTGCGTAGCTTCTTGATTATCAATATTGGTGTTTCGTTTTTGATTATTATATTCAATTTCTTTAGTAGATCCGTATTCCTCTTTCGGTTTTAGTAGTATTTCATAATCGTTTTGTATTTTTTCCTTCTCAGTTAATTCTACCGCAGCTACGTGACTATCCATTGCATTACAATTTTCATTCCTTAAAACATTACTTATGTCTGTATTTTCTTCTATCGGAGACTCTGCTTGACATTCTTCAATGTTATTAGAATATTCTTTTTCCATTAGCGTTTTTGTTGTGGAAACATTATTTTCGTTGTATATATTGTTTTTAAAATCGTTTTTACAATCATCGTCGTTAATTTTTACCTTTTTTATTTTTTCTTTCGGTTCTAAATTATTTTTAATTCTAGAGGTGAGTTCATTAGCCACAATTACTTCAGTTCTCGGTTCTTCTTCTTTCTCACTTTTCTTTAATTCCTCTAGAATGTTGTATTTACTTTTCCAATCGTTGTTATCATCAATATTAGATTTCATAGATAAATTGTTATCGTATTCAATCATATTTGTGTATCTCGGAATTAGTATATAATGTTTGCTTATTTCTTTTAATAAAGCCGCTTCATTTAAAGATCCTCCTTGCACGCTTGGAGATGTTTGTTGATTAAACACTCGTGATCTTGATTTATCGTATGAGGGTAAAGTTCTTCGTATGTATGTTTTACGGTCATACTGTGTTTGTTGGTCGAAATCACTGAAGGAATTAGCCTAAAAATTGAGTAAATTATTTTAGAAGCGATAGTTTAAGCTTTATCTACATAATAATAACACTAACTATAGTACGTGAGGGAAATAATATGGTCATGCGGTTAATATAGTCACTTTCCAATAACTCAAAAACTACAGCTTTATTGCATGGCTCTGTGATACGACAGCTCTTCATCGGTCAATAAAATAATAAATTATTGACTCCATTTTGACAGTTGAGAATATAGTAAATATTTTAGTCGATTTTAGTATTGTGTAGTGAAGTAAATATTTTTAAGTTGAATTTTGAAGTGTTCCCAATTATTGCCAAAGCTTGTTTGCAATTTTTTTTCTTAATATATTAGTTTTAGTATAAAACGTTGTTTTTGTGTCTGTTCTCCTCCTAGTTTTGATTTTATAGAGTGGCAAATCTTACGGTGACCTTATTACCTTCACGTACTTTATAATAACTTTTATTATCATTAATTAACGTCACAAACGATCTAGAGATACTTTATATTTTAAGATGCTGGCAGATGATGACTCACAGCATGTAATCCGATATACTTAGTATAAAACTAATTTGCAAGTTTATTTAAAAATGTTTATAAAATCTAGAGATGTGGTGGATCCATTGAGTTATACAAAACTAGAGGCGCAAACCACATTACCGCGCGTCGAAAAAAGTGTAACCACAATCCAACTGCGACGACGTAGCTTTGAAATTACCAAACATTTTAAATAAACATATATCTATCTCACTTACACAAGTTGCGGAAACAATACCTTCGCTAAGTTTAAGATAGAAACACAAACATACAATGGCGGGTTGGTGTGGCTTACTATATGAAATTTTACCCAAAACACGCAATAAAAATAGTTTTTTTTTTATTTATTATGTTTTTGTGACCTTGAATCGCATTTTTTCAATACGCATTTACCTATTTTTTGCCGCGGCTCAACTCTGTCGGCGTCACATTAAACACTGAACTGACGTTAGCTAGGCATATGGCTGTGACCATACGTGCAGTGGCAAAGCTTTGGCGCGGTAATTACTAATCTATTGAAATATATAAATCAATAGGTGGATCAGATGCTAAACGCTTGCCGATAGTTGAAAGAAGGGAAGGAACGCGGGTTCGATCCCCGCTGGCACAAAAGAAAATATTAATAGCAATTATATTGATTGCTTATTTACCACGAGCTTGACGGTCAAGGAAACCACGCGTGAAAACCTGCTCGTCTGAAAAATTAAAAAATATATTTCGAAGGCATTTGAAGAGACCGCATTTGAAATATCCCTGTAAAACATGAACAACATACGCTGTTAATTTGCGAGTGCGTAGAGTGTAGAACACATCAGAAGCGCCTTCATAAAAGAGAAATTCTTTGGAACTTCTTCCAGTGGAATTACTCATATATGCCCATTACGAAATTCTTCGTAAAACGTTAAAGAGATGAACATCGGTTAGCAATGTTTGAAATACCTTGTCCGAGGAGCTGGAGAAAATTTGCGATTTGCTTTGTATTACATAAAATAATGAAGAGTCGCACTGTTTGCTGTAAACTACTACTGCGATGAAGTATGTATTATTAATTATTCTGTGCTACTACATAGTTTCTCCTTAACACTATAATCTCCCTTGTCAAACAACGAAAGAGAGCGCTGCCACAGGATCTGCCTTTAATTCACTCTATGATGTGTTGCTATTCTCGATGTTTAACGTTTGTTAATATCCTTAATTGTCCGTGTATTCTTTTTGATATCTTTAATATAACGGATTTCCTCAAAGTAACGCCTGATTCTGTTTATTAGGTACTTAGTTTGACTTTGTCGCCCCCTTACGTCACTCACGGGGTGATAATGAAGTAGTCAATTCTTTCACGTCGCCAATATAGCGATGTAAATGTTACAATGATTATGTTATGTAAAAAATTACAAAAATAAATGAAGTTATTGTTTGTGCTTCTAACTTTAAAATCTTAAAATAATCTTGAGCCGAAACCCGATTTTTTTGTTTATTTGTTCTGCTGATAGGAGAAGGATACGAAGTATTTTAAATGCACAAATACACAATATACAATATAGACTATTATGATATATCTATCATATTCACACACTAAGAAAAATAAAAACACCTGCCTTTTGTTCATGACGCACTTGCACCGTCATTGTGCAACAACGCATTTCATCGAGTCTCTCCAAAATGTACTCATTACGATCTTTACGTTTCTTATCCTCTTCGAGGAACGCGTCGTATTGTTTCCTTAAAGCATTAATGCGGTCTGATTTTATTCTGCAAAAGATATTTAAATCATTTCAAATAATCATTTACAAGTCAATTAACTGGGAAATTATGTCAGAGGAATAGTTCATTGTAGTCGCTACAAAGTAGTACTTAGTATATTTTTAAATTATGAATTAATTTAATTAACGTACTTTTTGTTGGGTTTGCCCATCTATTTTGCTAAAATTTAAAGCTAGCTACTGACAACTAATGATACCGCTTGATAGATTCGTATAGCATCAATGAAAGTAAAGCAATGCCGCGTTGACCTTTGCAAAGGTTTCAAAAGTTGCGAGCCACCATGGCTGGCGCACGATAAGCCGTTGAAACGTATTAATGCTCGTACATACTTTGAATTGTCGAATTAGAAAATTTGAATTCGTTAACTTAGAAGCTTTAATATTTTACATCTTTAAGGGACCGTAGATCTTCATTTGATACTATTTTTAACTTGTTACCTCTAACCATTACTGAGCAAAAAGGTCTGGACAGATGGACAAGCGGATTTTTTTTATAATCTTCAATAATAATATATTACTTTTTGAAAGGGTCTTCAAATTACTTAATTGATACCCTACACGATAGTCACAAATTTTTAAATTCCTGAACTAACTGTTCATAACACGAATTTTGAACCTCACGTATATATTTGATTTCCTAACTGCATACAATACTGTGTCAATGTCTATCATAATATTTGTACGCGTGAAATTTCATTCGCTGAGCGTGCAATAGTCTCAGAAAAATCGTCGTCTGATGATTGTCAGGCCAAAATTACGAAGATTATTTTGAAAGTAAATATTCTGATGGGGCGTTGGGCTGATGGCACGAGAGAGTTACGGTCGCCACACACGGTCAGTTCAACTGATCATTCCAACTGATCAGTTCAAACTAAAACTGTTAATATTTCTTTAAATAGTGGATTTTCGATGTATCGATCATTATAAATATACTAATATCGGAGTTTTACGTATAAGTTTATTTATCTAATATTTTAAAAAATATCAACAATTTTAGTTTGAACTGATCAGTTGGAATGATTAGTTGAACTGACCGTGTATGGCGACCATAATAGTGCAAGTACCAGCTTGACACAAAATACAACAAAAAATAATTAATTCTATCGGTAATAAATATATGCCTAGCAACCATTGATTTTATATATATGTAGTAACTTAAAATTAAACTTTGTATAAATAACACATTAGTATCATAAGTTCTGAACGAATACAATTATTCTTATATATCAATAAGGAATGCAATAAAGAATGTTGATTCTACAACAAATAAATAAATAAATAAAAAATAATAGTTTACATAAAAAGTTACAATAAATAATAGAATAAAAGTAAACGTAATGTGTAATACGAGTGGTGTCAAGCTGTCCCAGGCACGACCCTCTGCTTTCACATCCAACGCTGCGAGCACGAATCGCAAACGACCTTCGACCTTGCTTGTTTACCTTGGTCACGAAAATACAAAGCTCTATATTCTATTAAAAGGATGTATGTACATCTAACATGGCCCTATAATATGCCATGTTATAGACATAATAACAACTTGTATTTTTATCTAGTTTATGTAAATGAATATATCTAATAGTGTGGTGGTGACTTAACAGAATCCATCACCCTATCCTATTTAATGGATGTATATTATATAGTAAGGGTCGGAATAATTTGATTTGTACTACTGTATTTGGTTTGTTTGTAGTGCTAACCACCTGAGCTGTGGTAGCTCAGATGGTTAGCGCTCGCTGTAAATTTCGCAGTACGCGACCAAACCGGGTTCTATCCCTGCCGGCACCAATGAAATTGTTAATTGCAATTTTAAGTGCTGATTTACCACGTGCTCGGCGGTGAAGGAAAACATCGTGAGGAAACCTGCATGTCAGAGAAATAAGAATAAAATATTTCGAAGATATGTGAGGTTCGCCAACACGCATTGGGCAGCGCGGCGGACAATTCCTTGCCCTAAAACCCGTAATGAGCGGGAGGCCTGTGCTCAGCAGTGGGACGTATATAGGCTGTAACTTTACTAACTTTACTACTGTATTTGGTTGTAAGCATTGGCGGTGTACCTAACTCTTACCTTAATTTTTTATAGGTTAAGGGTGACAAACGAGCACACAGTTCACCTGTTGGTAAGTGGTTGCTGCGGCCCATAGACATCTACATCTATCCTCGATTACGAATCAAAATGCAGATGCGTTTTCACCTGTAAGGTTTAAGATGGAACGCCTTGTTTCCAATATACTCAGCTGCTATTTTACGTTGGTATTCTGTGAGAGCGTGGTCCTTTCCCAGTCAAGCCGACCCATTCGTTCTACAACTATGCTATATATACCACGAAAAAAGCTGCGGCAGGGCTCTACCACGGAATATATATCTATGATTGAAAAGGAACCAGGTTCGCAAGGTCCTCTTGAAACAGAAGGGTGGAATCGAGGCTTCTCTCGATCCGGCCTCCTATAACGCCTACGTTGGGTTCGGGAACAACGTATGTGATCTCCGCAACGGAGTAACACACAAGGACGATAACCTCTTCCTTTTCAGAAAATAGGTTCAGGCAGGGATTACGGGTCTTCCGAAGTCGTCCCGGTCCTAACGCCTTAATTCTTCAATGTGGACTGTATAATTTTGAGGGACGAATTTCTTGGGAATAAAACAGCAATTATCTTCAAACCGTTCCTTGAGAGAGTAATTACTTTTCCCTATCACTTCCATACACTTTTTCTTTCTTCTTATTGACTGCTGGTCTTGCACTTTTTCCCGAACTAATCCCGAAGGATTCCCGAACGAATTGCAATAACGTTGATTGTCGTGTTCATGTACCTAGGCACATGCAGGTATCGGGCCTCGGGGTATGCCCCCATTACCCGCGTTATCCTCGCGGTCCACCACTATGGACCGGCCTGGGAGCCTTCTAATGGCATTGTAAGTATCATTTACGGATTTGTCCGTAGTCGGTTGATTTTTTCGTAGTCGGTTAGACTACGAAAAAAGAGAGGTTATCCGGTGGAATCGGAGTTGGCCTATCAGCGGCATTGAGGGTTGTTACTCGACTCTCTAATCGATATAGAGAGGAGTTCTCTTGGATAGGGTCGCCGGTCCGGAGGGCGAGTGTGTAGTGGCGCAAGTTGGTTAAGATGTATCTGCGACCCGTTGTCTGCACGGTCGAACAATCCGCGCGCCAACCGGGCCACAAACTCCTGGATGGTGTCGATCTTCAGGTTGGCCGCTATGACGTCATTCCGGACGTAGCGACCCGCACCGACGATGGTTCTTAACGTCATATTTTGCTGGGCCTGCAGTCGCCGCCTCAGAGGCTCGCTCAGAAGCGCGTACCAGGCCGGAGCTGCATATGTGATGATGGATCTTATATACGTTTTGTAAACTCGCACTTTGGTGTTAAGTGGTAACTTGGATGCCAGGACCGGACGGAGCATCGCCCGCGCACATCGTGCTGTGCGGACGACAAGGTCACCGTGCGCAGTCATGCGCAGCGCCCGGTCGATCCGGCACCCAAGGTAGGTCACAGCCTTCTCGTACGCGATCTTCTGGCCATTGAGGGTTAGCTGAGGTGGTAGGTTCCTGAGGCGGCGAGTGAGCAGAGCGGTCGTCTTACCAACGTTGACGACTATCCTCCACTCTTCTAGCCATGGTGGCAGCAGGTCCAGGAGACGTTGCATCCTGGCAGTGGCAATCTGGGCTCTTCTGGACGAGGTGAAATAAGCGCCATCGTCCGCGTATAACGCCAATTCCACGTCATCCTCCCACTCTAGCAGCCTTCCTGCCAGGGTAGGGATGTCGTTGGTATAAGCCGCGTACAGGACTGGAGACAAACAGCTGCCCTGAGGAACGCCGGCTCTGATGGTTCTGGTTGCGGACTCGGCGCCCTCTACGCAGACGCAGAACTTCCTGTCTGCCAGGAAAGACGCCACTAGCCGCAACATAGCAGGAGGGACACTGGTCTGTTCTTCTAGTTTATAAAGTAGTCCAGAATGCCACACCCTGTCGAACGCCTTCTCGATATCGAGAAAGATGCCCAACGTAGTGCGGCCACGGTTGTATTCGGCCGCAAGCAGGTGCAGCACTCTGGTCAGCTGTGTTGCTGTGGAGTGACCCCTCCTGAATCCGTGCTGCTCCACCCGTAGTTGATGCACGGGCGGAGGCATCTTAGCAATAATCTTTCAAGCAGTTTAGCTATGTGTGGTAGCAGCGTGATTGGCCTGTAGCTGGCAGCTCTACGCCTGGCCTTCCCGGGTTTCGGCAAGACGATTACTTTGCCTTTCTTCCAGTCCTTTGGGAAGTGGGATGTCCGCAATATCCCATTGTAGAGTCGACCAAGCTCTACTAGGACTCTATGGGGCAGCTGTCGGAGTGCAGCGTTGGTAATCCCGTCGTGCCCCGGCGCCTTCCTCGGTTGCAGGCGGGTTGCTGTCCACCGCAGTTCAGCGAGGGAGATGAACCACTCTCCTGCAAAAAGCGGCGCGGGCGACGACAGGAACTCCTGTACGCGACTCTCCTTTTGGGCATGAAGCTCCAAGAACTCCGCACTTGCTGGGTTCAGCATAAATTGCTCCTCGAAGTGCTCTTCTAGGATATCCGCTCTACCCTTGGCATCGTAACGACGTTCGCCCGCGTTGTTGGTCAGCGGACAAACGGGAGGTTTGGCTTTAGTTAACTGTCGGTTCAGTTTGTAGAGCGACGCACCATGCTCTTCCGCCTTCCATATGCGCCGCTCCCAGGCATCTCCTCTGTGTGCCTGGACTGCAACCGACAGTTCCTCCGACAAGGTGTTCAGTTGCGTCTTGATTCTCGGGCAGCGAGTACGCGCCCCGAGTCTCTTTAACGCCCTTTTTCTCTTGATCTGCACGCTGATGTGTCGCGGCAGATCGTCCCTCCTTGTAGTCATCGGGACGATCGTAGAGGCAGCGTTGAGGGCCTCTTATATCGCCTTTGTCGTATTAGTGGCTGCGGCCTCTACGTCGTCCGCTGTGTTTAAGGGGTGGTGTGCTGGAGGTTTCTCCTGCAGGTGTTTGTGGAAGAGCCTCCAGTCGACACGTGTCTTCACTGTTCTGGGCGGCGTAGTCACCGCCTTTAAGCCAAGGGTAATTAAGATCGGGAGGTGCTGTGAGTCCAGGTCGTACAGCACCTCTACCACTATCGGGTAGTTGATGTTCTTAGCGAGCACGATGTCCAATACATCCGGACGACTTCGTGGATCCGTCGGAACATGTGTAGGTTCTTCGGGACCTAAAACGTCATAGCCGTGTCTTTCGGCATCTTCAAAAAGTGCATGACCCGGCGGATTGATCAGTCTAGATCCCCATGCCGGGTATTTGGCGTTTAGGTCCCCGACGATGATGGTCGGTGTTTCGCCTTCCATTACCGTCCGGACGTCTGAGGAGCAAAATGGAGTCCCTGGCGGGCGGTATGCTGCGTAGATCCTAAGTTCCTCGCCCGCCGCCTCCATTTTTATGCCGATAGAGCGCATAGTTTGGTATTCCGGTAGGTCAAGTTCTTGATGGACGATGTCCCTTCTCACTATGACCGCTGTCCCTCTATAGGCGGTACCTTGAGAAGTGACCTCGTCCCTCCTATAAAGATGGTAGTTAGGCAGCTTTATGCGTGTACTCGGGTTTAATTACGTCTCTCCCAGCAAGATGACCTGTACGTCTTGTTGTTGGGCGACGGTGCGAAGTTCTTGTAACTTCTGCTGGATTCCACCTGGGTTCCAGTAGAGGAGGCGCAGGTTAGATTCCTCAATAGTGCCGAGCTAGGAGGTTTGCCAGCGCCTTCATGACTGCTGTAATGGGATCAGTCCCGGCTCTGATGTCTGCCAGGACCTGACTGCCGACTTCGATTGCTATGCCAACCAAACGTTGGATGGCGTCAGCAGTCTCGAAGCCGGCTGATGGTGTTCCAGGTGCCTGTGCAGGAGTTGGCGCTGGTCTCGGGAGTTGGTTTACTGCTCTTTGCGTGTGGGTAGAGCGCGCTCTATGTGTAGAGCGGGCTCTATTTTCTGATAGAGCCCTTTCTGGCACTCTACCCATTCTGGCTTTCTTGTCGTCCTTGGTAACCTGCGCCTGGGCTATCGTTACCGCTGGGGTTGGGGTAGAGGTTGCTGCCTGAGGAGGAGGCTGCACCTTCTTCTTCTTCTTCCTCCCCCGCTTACTCCACTGAGTGGTTTGGCGCTCTGTGGCGTCGTTAGCGGGGGGCTGGAGAGTCGCCCCGGTGGTTGCCTTCGATGCGGTAGTAGTGGGCACCACCGTTTCTGTGGGTGCCGTGGCGGGTGGAGGGGGGCAGGTTACCTTCCCTTTCCTCTGACTGTGGTCCACCGGTCTTCCTGGACTACGGCCCTGGGACGACTTTGGGGGACCCTCTTGGGCTCCTCTGGGAGTAGTCCCGGTAGAGCAATCCCCTGCTTCCTTACAATCCTCCTCAGGACTGGGCAGCGGCGATCGTTGGCGGTGTGGTTCTTGGCGCAATTCATGCATCGCGGTTCCTCATCTCTACCCCTTGGGCAGTTACTGGCAATATGATCTTCGGCGCAGCGAACACACTTCACTGGCCTGAAGCAATTGGTAGACGGTGGCACTGTGAAGGGCCCGCTCTTCCTTGCCAGGCCTCTATGACGACTCCTCTCATGAAGAGGAGCTCGTCGATCTGGTAGAGTTCGTTAAGGCGCTCCAGGCTCAGGTGGTCCAGCTGCGCGAAGTAGAGGCACCCAAGTCTGCCTCTACGGGGGGGGGGGATCCCTTTGACATATTTAATCGGGAACCCCTTGGCCCTGATAGCCCCCTCTATCGCGGTTGGATCCGTGCCCACTGGTAGCCCCCGTATGCCCACTTTCGTGGGCTTGTCCTCTTCGGGGGTGTAACAGTACCAGGACATAGCTGGTACTTTCTCGGTTATCTCAATTAAATATTTTTGTACCGTCCGGAATTCTTCCGGACTCTGGGGGGTAAATCTAATCCCCTTACCGAACGGACGAGCATTCGGTGGGTGGCCCAACTTCTTATTGAGTAAGCACTCAGTTACTATAGGTGGGTACCTCTTAGCCGTTTCTTCCGGCGGTTTTGGTGTTTCGGCTGTCTTGGTCCTTGGTACTGCCGGGGCAGCTACCAGTTGGGCGTAGCTAGTCGAAGGCCTTTGAGCATCGTCCGATGGCCGGCCTGACGGGTTGGTGGTAGACGCGGACGGTGAGTGTCCGGCAGATGTGCTCGGCGCTAGGGTCGCGTACGTGGTGGCACTCCACCCGTATGACCCTTCTCCTCCCTGTTCCAGATCAGCAGCATCCATACTGGTGTGTTGTTCCGGTGTTCTGGGGGGGGGGGTGGTTTTGGTCGGCGATGGCGATTTGGGTGGTGATCTCCTTATTGGTTTCTCAGGTTGGTGGTCAGATTCTCCCTCGGATGACGAATAATCCGTGAAAAAAAAGGTGTGTAACTCTCCCTTGCCGACGCCTTCAGAAACGGGTCTAGGTACTTCTAAATGACCTAATTTCTTCACTTCCGATATCCATTTACAAAATAACACGTGTAATTCGTGTGAAACTTCTTCATCCCAAGAGATGCCTGTCCTCCATACTTGCTGGATTAGCGACTTCCCTTGAATCGTTATGGGTGATGCGAGTCCCAAAGGATCGAAGACTGACATCACAGCACTAGTTATCTCCCTCTTCGTAGGCGGTCGTAAACCTTCTATCACCTCTTCCGGTGTGTTACGAATACTTATGAAGAAACTTATTAGGTATATCCCGTTTGATATTCCAAATCAAACCTAAAGTGCGCTCTGTGTGCTCTTTATCTCCCAGCGAAGCACTGTCGCTCTTATATTTATTTTCCATTTTACATAAAACTTCGGGTCGGTTGCTAGCCCATCCCCTCAGTTGGGAAGAAGCACGTTTATGTAATTCATACATATCGTTTACTATCCTTTCGGCCGTCGTCACGTCGGGAAATGCCTGTAGATAGTCATCCATATAAAAATTGCTTTCCGTAGCGGAAGCTGCTTCTGGATAGATATGTGCGTTGTCCTGCGCATTTCTATTCTTCACATACATAGCGATGCATGGTGATGATGCGGCTCCAAATATGAGTGACGTCATTCTACACTCTTCCGGTGGCGCGTCACGATTGTGCCGCCATAAGAATCGAAGGCTATCCCTGTCTTCTTCCCGGATTTTCACTTGCAGGAACATTTCTTTAATGTCTGCCATCACTTTCTTCCTTCTCTGAATCGTAGCAGAACTCCAAACAACGACTTCAATAAGTCCGGTCCGGTTAGCAATGCATCATTAAGACAACGTCCGCCCGTCCTAGCGGCGGCGTCGAAAACTATTCTTATTTTCTTTTTCTGTGGGTGAGTCACTGCGAAGTGAGGAAGATACCACGTGCGTGGGGAAATGGAAATATGGTTCGCTTTCTCTGCGTAACCGTTAACGATGAGATTTTCAATTTGCTTCTCATATTCCTTTTTCAACTCGCTATTTTTGTCGAGCTTCTTTTCGATACTAAACAGGCGACTTTCAACCTGCGCTCTATTCGACGGCATGCACTCATTGTCTGTCCGCCATAACAAAGCAGTCTCGTACCTATTATTAGGTATACGACGTACCGTTTTGTTCAAAATATTTAAAGCTCGTTCTTCTGGGTCGTTCGCGGGCTTTCTCGCAGACACTCCCAGAGATTCCAAACTAAAATAATCTTTGCTCAATTTATCCATGTCCTCCTCCTTCTTGGTGGAAATGTGGTTAACAATCTTGATTGGTTTGATGCCACTCGATATGTGACCATGTAAAACCCATCCAAGTTTGGTGAGCGATGCTACAGGTGGGTTCTTACCTTCTGAAATTAATTCACGAGTAACTATGAGATGCCAATTGTCCTGGCCAATTAATATGGTAGGTCTGGACCTCTCATAAATCAACTCGTCCTTAATCGGTGTCAAATGAGAACACCGTTGCAATAATTCTCGGCTTACTGACTGCGGAGAAAGGTTAAGTGACTTAATTGTTTGTACACTTATCTCCTCTAAGTCGTTCGAGTAAATGCCTTTTATCTTAACGTTTAAGCGATACGAACTGTCGTCGTTAATTCGCTTACCTCCCACGGCTTCAATACGTAATTATTCTTTACGTCCGCGAGGCGCTAACTTCTGAGCCATCCACACCTCTATGAGTGTCATGGTCGATCCCTCATCCAGAAGAGCTGTTGTCTTGACCTTTCCTCTAGGTCCATACAACTCGACCGGTATAATTTTTAAGTATGCACATGCCAGTGCATTCACTGTACTAACAGTTGTAATTTGAGCCTCTTTACCGCCCTCGTCCCCTTGCGGCGAGGTATTTTCATTGGGGTATCGGTGTAGCATTCGATGATGTGACATTCTACATCCCTCTACACCACATTTTTTCCCTTTGCACTCTAACCTCCTATGGTTAGGTGACAAACATTGGAAACATACTTTCGCTTTTTTAACCGCGTCCCATTTCTCGCGATTATTCATGTCCTTAAACTTGTAACAACTCACTATAGAGTGTTGCTTGTTACATATAACACACTTATGTGCTACCCGACTTACAGGCTTGTCCTGGGTTATCATAACCACTTGTCGGTTGTGTCCTTTATTATTTCGGCGTTCTAGACGCTCGCTCGTATTACTTCGGCACTCATAGCGCTTGCTCTTGACACGGTTGCGAACAGACCCCTTTGCGGTGTGTACAGTTTGCTTCCTGAATTCAGGACGCTTCCGTTTTTCAGGCACATTTTCATTGCTTAAGGACGTTCCAAATTGTTCACTCAATAAATTTAAAAACTTGGTCATCTTCTGTAACTCTGGCTCCAAAGGATGCTGAGCTCGATATTCAAACCATTTAAATTTAATCATAGTTCCGAGTTTCTCTACTATGCAGTTTACTAACTCCGGTGAGTATAAATACTGTGGTTGATTCAACGCTTGTATTGTGGCAACCACGTTCGTAATACGACTTGCAAAAGATCCTATGTTCCGGCAATCTTCTGCCAATCTTAGCATACGTCTTACATTTTCGATTTCGGCTAAAATGAGCATCTCAACCCTACCGAATCTTCTTTCGAGAGTGTTCATTATTTCTTCAGGTTCACACAAAGTAAACAACAACGACTTAACCGCTTCCTTAGCGGTGCCCTTTAATGCCCTCCTAAGGCGTGTGACATTCTGCACCCCTGAAAATTGGCTTCTCGTGTCTTCAAACACCGTTTTGAAAATTATCCATTCACCCGGGTCTCCATCGAACACCGGTAATTCCTGGAGAAAATGAAGCTGGGAAGACTTATCTTTTCCCGCTATCTTTATTGTACTCACAATCGCTTCGGTCAATTCTGACACCTCACTCGCGTGTGTTTTCTGTGCATTTCCTTGGTTGCGCTCGATCTCCGCCCCTTTGCGGCGTGATCCTTTACACACCTCCTTATCAGTAATATCGGGTTGCGGTACACTAACCGGCGCGCTCATTATGGTCTGTTGAACCCAACTCCTTACGAAAGGTTCCACCTGAGTATTCCGCTCTTCATCATCCTCGCTCGAGTCGATCTCCTCTTCTAGGTTGAGTCGTGCCAACTCCAATTGAGACTTGGCTAAGGCAGCAGCTGCCTGTGCTCGTTCGAGCTCTGAGCGTTCGAATTTAATCCGCGCCTCTAATTCGGCTTTCAGCCTCGCCGATCGCGATGACCTACTACCTCTCTGTGACCCTTTGTCACTAGTGTGCCTGATTACTGTCCTTGATGATGCCTCTTTTTCGGTCCTTTGACCTACTTTTTCGACTACCGTTTCACTCCTGGATATAACGGATTGTTGTGCGGTGCTGGCCTGCGTACCACTGGTGTCCGTCCTGTTGCTTGTCGTTGCCACGGACGTCCCTGAGTCCCACGTGCATGTGGACGTATCGGTGGTGGCTCCACTTGAAGGAGTTGCCCCACTCGAAGCAGTAGCTGTGGTCGCTCCAGATGATTCCACCTCTTTTGCCTTTCTTGAGAGCCCTGTTCTTGTCCTGCTTCCTTCGCTCTTCTCTGTCTGGTCTTGTGCCTTCTTCATCTTGCAGGAAGGTGATTGTTGGCCTACAGTCCCTAACTGTCCCTACGGTCCCTACAACCCCTTATCTACAACCCTTCTACACCCCAACCTAACCCCACTACCCCTCCCCCCCTTTATCTCCCAACCCTACAACCTTACTACCACCCTAACAGCCCTATCAGCCCTATCAATCCTGAACGGGGCCTACCGAGGTGAGCCGTCCAGGGATGGAGTCGTGCAGGAATGGAATGGAGGAAAGGTTTAGGAACTGTCCCGCCAAGGAATCTGACGAAACAGTCGAGCGGTAGTGCAAGCGCAACCTCGCTCGAGAGAACTGCTCCACCCGAAGGTGTTGTGCCAGAGCCCGACCGTTTGGCACCGTTAGGTGGTCGGGATGTATGCTGCGCTTCGTCGCCCAGTCACCGGTGATGCCTCGACCAAGCGCCCTCCTCCGGCCGCGATGCAGTCAGGTGCCCACAAGCACCCTCGCCTGGCAGCAGCAGCGGTGGATGCTTCTTCTTCTTGCACCCTCTGAAGACCCGACAGGAAATACCGGACACGGTCGTCCGACAGGAAATGCCGGACACGATCGTCCGACAGGAAAATGCCGAGCACGCTTGCCCGACAGGAAAAATGCCAAGCCCCGCTTGGCCACGATGAGCGCCTTCACAAGGCACCTGCGCCTGGCTGCTATACGTGCCCCATGCGAGCACACGCCCCAAGCCGCAATCCCGGTTTTCTTTCTTCCGGTAGTTCCAGGTCCAGTCCTACTGCGTTGACCTGGTCTTCTGACCTTTGGTCCTGTTGCTTCAGCTCAAACCTCCGGTTTCCTTCGGTTGCTGACCTTCACTCGGCTCCGAAGGTCTTCTTTTTCCATAGCCAGCAGCTGGTTCCTTAATCCTGGCTGCGAAGGGCCAATTGAAAAGGAACCAGGCTCGCAAGGTCCTCTTGAAAGGGAACCAGGCGTACCGTAAACGTTCAACTAAGAAACAGAAGGGAGGAATCGAGGCTTCTCTCGATCCGGCCTCCTATAACGCCTACGTTGGGTTCGGGAACAACGTATGTGATCTCCGCAACGGAGTAACACACAAGGGCGATAACCTCTTCCTTTTCAGAAAATAGGTTCAGGCGGGGATTACGGGTCTTCCGAAATCGTCCCGGTCCTAACGCCTTAATTCTTCGATGTGGACTGTATAATTTTGAGGGACGAATTTCTTGGGAATAAAACAGCAATTATCTTCAAACCGTTCCGTGAGAGAGTAATTACTCTTCCCTATCACTTCCCTACACTTTTTCTTTCTTCTTATTGACTGCTTGTCTTGCACTTATTCCCGAACTAATCCCGAAGGATTCCCGAACGAATTGCAAGAAAACTCGTTTACTGAGCTACCCCTGAGCTATACGCGAAAGTGAGCCGCGCCATTTGTGCGCTTGCGCAACTCAATTACATCAATTTGTACTATCACTCTCTTACGCTTTTCTCAATAATTTTACTTGTATAAGACATACAAGTAAAATACAATTTACTTATAAAGATAGCACAAATAATTATCTATACTACGATATACATTGCATTTTCATATCACAAAAAACCTTTTATTTATTTAACAAAATATGCCTATTTTACTCACATGTTCAAAGTTGAAATTTCTTAAATATTTAACATAGAAAGTTAAAACAACGTTTTCCACTTGAAATTATACATATCTTAACCAATACAATAGTTTAATTTACATTTTCTCTATACATTTCACTATTAAAACACTTTTAAATTTCTTATACAAAACTATCATTATTTCCCTTATTCACAGGAATTTTCACATAAAAATAACACAGAATTCACCTCTTTTACACGTACAATCAATCTGAAATGTTTTACAAGTCATTTTTACATAAACTGCTGAAGTTGCAAATATCTAAATTTCTACATATTTGGCCTTCTAAGTACGTGGCTAGCGTGCGTCTATGATCTCACACTATTTGAACAACTAACTTTTGCACGGCTATCGACTATCAGTAAAAATGGAAAGTCTAATATCAACAATAGTAGGTGAATAAATGCTTCTACACAATTCTCAAACTGTAGGAAACTATTTATAATCAGATTCTTATCAGTTATCATGTCTCTTATCAGATAACATAGACAAAATATTTCATGAATCAATACATTGAAAATAGGCATTTGTTTTCATACAAAACATATCAAACTCATATAAGACAATACTTATGCAATTAATTTCCATTAATTCTACTTATGCACAGCGATTATCTCGACCGGGGAACAAATCCGGTCTCTAACTTTATTTTAATATTTCTTTAAATTTACATCATTGGAAAGATGATTTCAACCGGGGAACAAATCCGGTAACATAATTTATATCTTAAAAATTCCCTATATGAATTTATTAAAAGATATTGCTAAGAAAACGATAAACTATTCCGGCCTGGGAGTCGAACCCAAGACCTTCATATCATTAATTCGACACTTCTTTAAGATTCCACTAAGCATTTTCTTATTAGAATATTGTTGCTTGATAATTTGCTTTTTAGAAGCTATTCGTAATCGGTTAACTAATAAATTGAAATATTCTTATAGGCGCGTCGCCAACAATGATAGATTATACATTATATCCAAACAACTCAGCTGCGGAAAAATATGTTAGTAGATAGGTATTGTACAAATTATAATGAGTTTTGCTCTAAAATGGTTTTCATAGATATTGTTATGTTTCGTTGTGGCTTGGGTGTATGTGGGGTTGGGTGCTAGTTGAATTTGAGTTCGATCCTCGCTAATACTGTGATGGTAATCGCGATTTTAAGTGCTGATTAAGTGCGGTGAGGAAAAATATCGTGAGATAATCAAGCATATCTGAGTAATAAAAACTATTGCGAAAATGTGTAACGTTCGCAACGGTTTTCATTATTCGTTATGGAGCTATGCGATCATTGATTTACATATTAACACTAGATCAGTAATAACCGCGCCAAAGCGTTACCACTGGACATATGGCCACAGCCATATGCCTAGCTAACGTCAGTTCAGTGTTCAATGTGACGCCGACAGAGTTGAGCCGCAACAAAAATGGGTAAATTCGTAGTGAAAGAATCGTAGACAGAGAAACCTATAGACTAATGATCGGCGTGGCCTCGAGTGAGAAAGAACGATAACGAATTTTTAGGTTATAGAATAATCTTTATGACTTTTAAACAGATTTTGATAAAAAAATTAATTGTTCTAAGAACTGAACTGAACAAGATTCACCAATCTTAAGCTCACAAAACACTTTTTTCTTACTTAAACCAACTTGTAAACTCCTTAAATCGATACGCTGTCAAAGTTGTTTAGCAAACTGTACGACACATCTTCTTGTCAGGCGTACCTCAAAACCTCAAAACAAGATTGTACATTATACAACCAATACGTCTTGCCAGTGATGACCATGAAAAAATGATGATTTGAGACGTGGTCCTTCACTGCTGGCCGTATGAGGAAACTCAAAGTCGCTCAGCGAGCTATGGAAAGAGCTATACTCGGGGTTTCTCTGCGTGATATACTTAAAAACGTGAATATTCGCAGTTGAACCAGAGTAAACGACATAGCCCAATGGATTAGTAAGCTGAAGTAGCAATGGGCCGGCCTCATAGCTCGAAGAATTGACAACCGATGGGGAACAAAGGTTCTCGAATGGCAGCCTAGTACTGGCAGGCGAAATGTCGGGCGTTCTCCCCCACTAGAAGGAGTGACGAACGCACGCACGCACATAGGAGGTTTTTTTTTAAATGGGGGCGACTAACGAGCACATAGTCCATCTGATGACCAGTGGATGCTGTAGCCCATAGACATCTACATTTATCTCCATTAAGATTCAAAATGCAGATGCGTAGTTACCCCTGAGGACTACGATGTAATGCCTTATTTCCAGTAAGTGTAAGTCTTTGATTGAATATGTTGTGTGTCTATCGACATAGCAATATTTAACGGATTTCTTTTTGTATCAAGTCAGATAATATATGCAATTAAAAATTAAATGCACCATGAGATTTTTATCCCTAATTGGTGAAATAGTTCGTGATACCATTGATGCAGCTTTTTTACTTTTAATGAGATTTATAAAACAGTTTGTCATACATCACGATAGCTTTCATATTTTCAGATATAACTATTATAATTTTTGTGACAGTCCTGGTTGCATAGCTCACATGAGTAAATGAACAGGTTCTGGTGAAAAAGTACCATAAATATCAAAAAAAGCAAATTTTAAACACGGGTTTATTTTTAGTTTAACTATGAGTAGAACTGCATTGATAGAATTTTGAAAGTCATCTGTATAGGCCTGTGAACAAACCGATCTAAACATAAATTAGATAGTTGGTACATAAGCAACTCAAATTAGATCCGCGCTGACTCCACTCATATTTTAACTGCAAATTGAAGTTTCGATTTAGCACGTTCTCGTGGTGAAGAAAAACATCACAGGAAATCGGCATATTATTTGAGATGTTAAAAAATATTTTTATTTATTATTCTTTATTGCACACCATATAAAAAATACTAATTATATGCACAAAAAAATATTTCGGAAATCATTTTTAGAGACATATTGGTATGTGAAGTCGGTCATCCAGCGTTGGATTCTACTAAATCAACTCCTTTTTGACCCAAAACTCGCTGTGGCCTGTGCCCAGTAGTGGGATGTATTTAGACTCTTACTTTTTTACTTTTAATAGGACTTTTCACTGCTGATCATAGGCTTCCTCCATTGTATGACAAATCGACCAGGTATTTGCAGTAGTATTCACTCTTGGCAAGCGGGTTGTCAACCGCAGCTCTTTATTACTTTGCGCTGTTAGCAAGAAGGTGCTACCCATCTTCTGTTTCCGTTTCCCTCTCTCGCCTTTTAAGACACCCACGGGATGAAATGGGGTAGTGGTTTCTTTTTTGCCACCTCTACATAGCATAAATGTTATTCTTACTCCCGTTCATCAATTGGATTTCCAATAGTTAATAAAGTTGGATATTTGCCATAGTAGCCACGCTTGGCATGCGTGTTGCCAACCGCATACTTTAATATTTTGAGCTATGATCAGGATGGCGCTGCTGCCCATCTTGTGTAGATTTCTACTCCTGTTCACGGATTTAATTCTTCTCACACGTTCACCGTGAATAGAACTACATTTATGAAATTTCGAAGTCTATTCGAAAAATACTGCCACGTGGTGCTAATCAATATTTAATGGGACTAATATTAATAAAGACATCAATATTGGGTATAAATATATCAATATTGGAGTTTTATATATAAGTTTATTTAGCGATATATCGAAGCTGGAACTAATCAGTTGGAACGATCAGTTGAACTGACCGTGTGACGTCCATAACATTCAAAAAAAATGTCGTTTTTAATGGTATTTAAATATTAGTTTTATTAAGCTTTTTCAAGTTTATAAAAACGCAAGGAAAATAAAATAATTCATATAAATGTTTATTAAACTTACACCTTGGAAATAAATTGATAACTTTTGTGGAAACAAAATCTCGCCTTTGTAGTCTTAAGCATTTTTATTTTTTTATAAATAAGATTTCGTCATACTTATTTAACGTGCAGATAGCGGCAAAGAGCATAATATTTAATTATTATTTTACTATTTTGATTCTATGCGTGATAGACGTCTGACGTTTTTTTTATTTTTTATTTTTATATTGACATTCAACTGACCGTTATAAACGTTCACATATATACCTTACTGAAATAGGTACCTACTCTTATGTGTATGATATATTTCTTCATTAAGTCATATTAAGTCATTTACGCGTAGAATATTTTTCAATATTTCTATAGTATATCATTAACGGTTCAGGTTAACTGATTGGCGTTAACTATAGAAAGACATTAATATATTAAATTTAATTTTGCTTTACAAGCTATCAACAACGGTAAAAAAGTATATGGCAGCCCACTTTAAATGGTTATTGGGCGTTTCCATATTGGTCATGATATCTGAAACCCATAATATCTTAATATATATAAATTACGTGTCACGTCGTTTCACCGCTATGGACTCCTAAACTGCTTAACCGATTTTAATCAAATTTGGAAAACAAGGTTGTTGCCACCAAAATTTCCAAAATAAACTCAAATCATTATTAATTTAGAAAACAGCAACTACTCAGTTGACGATTACCTAAATGACAAATATAAACATAATTGAATGTAAATTTTTTTGTTTATGTACTGCTTAATATATTATAATCTACTATGACATGAAAAGTATTAAATGTATATTAAATTGTATTCGATTTTAGTTTTATTTAAGTCAATTGCATGTAAACGTAATTCTTCCTTTTTGTGTAATTAATTTTCCAATACAATGTAATATTGTTCTATGGAATAAATGACTATGACTATGACTTTGCCCATGAGTGACCCACAATTCTATGCGAAGTTAAGGGTTTTTAATAGGACATGACAAAATATCGTCGAAAATGGCAGAACAACGTCTGCCTGGCAAGCTAGTATGCATTATATATAAGGTAGTGAATATTTACTCTTTGATGATATCGATGGTTTGGCGTTGTATATTATTGGCATATGGTATTTACTACAAGACACGGTACCAACACCGCACTTCACAATAATGTATACAAACGGAAATCGCGTATGGGCTGCACCGGTACCGTACTACGACCGCGGTAGCACCTCATATTTATTTCACAGGTGTACAAAATATCGTAATTCGTAATTTTATTTTATTATTTTACTTTATGATTAAATTTTACATAGTCGCAACCCACAACACAGCAGTGTTAATTAAATTTTATTATTTTATTTTATTTTTGACGAAATAGCACAGCATCGTAATACCGGGTTGTTAAATCAAAATAACAGGTCGGGGGAAAAGTTTCTTCGTATTTTGTTTGTATAAAATTGTAGAAAAATCTCTTTGGTTGTACTGTTTGTATCTAAGTGGTTTTAATATCAATAGATATTAAATTTTAATGCACTTTTCCGCCATTTTCAATTGTTTTTCTGTATGCAAAAATGAGTGAATATAACGAAGAAATTCGATATATTCTGAAGTTTAACTTCAAAAAAGGGAAAAATGCGACTCAAGCTATGAAAAAAAAATTAAGAGTAGCATAAAGTTAGTTTAAGCGTTTTCAGTCCGGAAGTTTTGATGTCAAAGATGCAGCTCGGTCGGTCATACGGATAAGTCAATGCCATTTTTGAAAAAGTGGAGCAAGATTGGCATATTAGTAGTTAAGACATAGCCGAGGAATTGAAAATTGGCCATAAAATAGTTTTGACCAATTTAAAAGGTCTGACTAGACAAAAAAGCTCGATAGTACCACACGAGCTCACTGAAAGAAATTAAATGAATCGGGTACTCATTTGCGATTCTCTACTGAAACGTAATGAAACCTAACCATTTTTGAAAAGATTGATCACTGGTGATGAAAAGTGGATCACCTATGACAAGAAGGTGCGAAAAAAGATCATGGTCAAAAGGTAGTCAAGTTCCACAGACTGTAGCGAAACCCGGATTAAGACGCAATAAGGTGAAGCTGAGTGTGTGGTGGGATTATAAGAGCATTGTTTATTATGAGCTTTTAACGCCGGGCAAAACAATCGATTCGGATCTCTACTGCCAAAAACTAGTGACACTCAAGCAAGAAATTGAGAAAAAAACGGCGGGAATTGATCAACAAAAAAAAAAAATAGTCTTTCATGATGATATCGCCAGACCACATACATCTCCCCCCAACAAGCTTTCAGCTGACCTGAACTGCCTCCTGGCGGCTCAGGCCGAGCCTACATAACACATCCCTTAATCTGCCTTAGTTAGGCACTCTTCTAAGCGGCTTTTCGCCGCTTGCGCCCTCCTTTCTGCCAAGGAGGGTCGCGTTCGTATACGGCTTAGAGATCTCTAGTAAGATCGTTAAGCCAATTCCTAAAAGGCGGTGTTTAGTGGGTAAAAGTCTCCACATAACCACGCAGCCGGCTGCGTGGTATGCTATGAGCATTCACCGCCTCCCTCCCCCGCTTTCCGGAGGGTTGCCCATATTTACTTCGGGCGCAAAAAAAAACCACATACATCTTTGATAACTCAAACTCTGTTTAAGCAGACTAGTATATAATGGCATCACCTTGCAGTATAGAGGTAAGGAGGACAATCTCCCATAGGAGAATAGTTGAAAATGTGTCCATCTGTAAGCAGTAAATGACAGTTTAAAAACTCTCCACGACAGCGCTCGAGTAGCAGGGTATAATAAATCGCCGTAAAATACGTTGAGAGTGATTTTGAAAATAAAAGTTTTGAAAGTAATAAAATAATTATTGTAAAAGAATTATGGTGAAAGTCTGTCCAATAAAAAAAATATAAAAAGTTCTTTAAAATTTAGACTGTAGCTACAGTGACGCCACCCTTATTTAACGCTTTTCTACGGACACTTTTTTATACAGTTTATACTCCTTACCTCTACACTCCATAGGTATCACAGCTATGCTTTGTTTTGATAATTTTGACAGCTCACGCCTATAAAGTTTCGTATTCTTTTAGATAAAGTGTCATACAGGTATTGTTGTACCTCATGGTTGTGTACCGTCGGGTATCGAATATATAAAAATCACGTAAATATGTATTGAAATTGGCTCTTTATTAGCAAAATATGGTCTATTAACGGTACTGATTACGTGTCAGTCTTATTTTGTCAACTGTTGCTCTGAAAAAAAATATTAAAATCAAAAATCTCTCTCTCTCTCGCTCTTCCAATTCCAATATTGTGGCAACACAACAGCCATCCTTCTGTCAGTCAGCCATATTGTAATCCATGGAGGCTAGAGAACAGGAGAACGATCGCCGTAGAAAATAGTGTCCCAGAAATATGGACACCATAAGTGAAGCGCTGCGATCGCTAAGTTCGCTCAATAAAAGTCATTTTCAGTCTATTTTTCCGATCAGATGCTAAACCACTTGCACATCCAAGCACAATAAAATATTTCTCCTTTTTTAGTGTTTCTTTTTGTCAAAAATTAAAAAACTACGGAGCATGAAAATTTTCTCACCAATGCCAAGTAGAAAATTTGTACATTATTCAATTAACTTCATCTACTTGTACTCATAAACAGCTAACTTCGCAGTCACTACTGACCCACGTCAGCGCCGCTATATATTCTAAAATTTTCAAGGACAGGCGGGCTATGCTTTAGTACGTAGTGATCGTTCTCCTGTTCTCTAACCTTAATGATAGGGTACATACATTCATTTACACACACACGTTCATTTACTGCTTCATGTCAACGCAGTCATTTACTGCTTCATGATAGGATATAATACACAAAATACAAATAATAATATAATATGTAGGTATTATATCAATCTATGCATAGGACAACAACCGTTGATAAATAGATATGTATGTATATTGTAGCAAGCTGTGACGCGTAGATAGAGAAACCTATAGACTAATGATTAGCGTGGCCTTGAATGAGAAAGAACGATAACGTAGTTTTAGCTTATAAAATAATCTTTATGACTTTTAAACATATTTAAATAACATTTTTAATTGTTCTAAGAACTGAACTGAACAAGATTCACCAATCTTAAGCTCACAAAACACTTTTTACTAACTTAAACCAACATAAAAACTCCTTAGATCGCTACGAACTGTCAAAGTTGTTTAGCAAAGTGTAGTTTGCTAAATAAATAACCGGCACGGAGAAAGGGACAAACAATCACACTGCTCTGTCTCACTTCTATGCAAGACGTATGCATAAATCTATCTTTTTCGTGTGCGAATGCAAAAGAAGGCGTCAATTTGTCTATAGGTTTCTCTGTCTACGCTGTGACGTCTATCCATAGATAAGCTAATATAATCGGGAGGTAACATCAAGAGAGATGGGTTGACATTTATAGGTGTGAATTGACATGTTGCGTATCACAGAGTACATTATATATATACCTAGAATTGCGTGGATTTAGTACATACTAGATCTATGGGATGGTGAGTGCAGATAAGCGGAACTGGATACCCTTTTCCATCCAGCATATTGTGAATAAAAATCTATAAAAACGAAGATACCTAATAAAGTGATGACATGGCTTAAAGAACAAGCATTCAAGCCAAAAATCTTAATAAAAAAGACATTTAAAAACTATGGTTCACAATAGGGATGTTCGATGTTACAGAAACATCGATGATGACATCGATGTTGATATTCATAGTGTTACGCGCTCCAGTCGACGATATACTAGCGCCATCTAGTGTCAGGAACGAGAGCGAGTAGAGCGTGTAAAGAATGACATCACAGATCTTTCGACCGACAGCGCCACCAGAAGAACTAGAAAATCTATACTCGAACTCTCGGTACCTTGCGCGTGTTTACTTGGACATTCCGGATATTTTGCTAATTTAAATAAATAGGCGCTGCAAGATGCGATCGGGACATAGTTGAACTCAGCGACACAAGCGAAGCTTCGGAGCGGAATTAAGTGAATTAGTGTGTTTAATTATTAGTGTTTTTAGTTTTAATTTGTGTAAAGTAAATTAAAGTGTTAATTTAGGTAATTCTATCGGCAATTTTTATTGTCACGAACCTCAAGCTCGTAACAATTGGTGTCAGAAGTGGGATAAAATAATGCCGATTTTACCTAAGGAGGAAACGGAGGGTGTCCGTACCCGAAGTCAACGCCAGCAGGAGACGGACCAACGAAGATTTGGTGGTGCAACGCCGCAGACGTCGGAGGGCCAGCCGCCGGCAACGGAAGCCGGTCCATCAGTAGCTCCTGCACCTGCAGCATCTGATTTAGGCGCTCTGATGGTGATGCTGCAGGAACAGGCCCGTCGTTTGGAAGAGCAGCTGCGGGGCGGACAAGAGGAACAGGCCCGTCGGTTGGAAGAGCAGATGCTCCTCATGAAGGACCTTCACGCTACCTTCGGGAAGGAGATAAGGGAGGTGAAGGATAAGGTTGCTCAACATGACAACCGCCTGTTGGAGGCCGAAACCCGAATCGACCAAGTAAACAATCGGGTTGACAACGTAATGGCTGACATGAAGAAAACGCTGGACGACCTCAAACTTGGGGATGGAACAACAGCTCCCGTAGTAGCCACAACACCTTCGCTACGTGGATTCAAAGTGCCGCCGTTCGACGGGACCTCTTCCTGGTCGGCCTACAAAATCCAGTTCGAGGCCGTCATGGAGGCGAACGGCTGGAATAAAAGCCAAGCCATGACTGCGCTCACCCTAGGCCTGCGCGACCAAGCCTTAACTGTGTTGGAAGCTCTCGGTAAGAAAGTGACCTATGAGCAGCTTTTTGAGGCCTTGGAAGCGAGATATGGCGACGCTCATCTGGAACACGTCTTTCGCGCGCAGCTTAAAGATCGCGTGCAACGCAGCAACGAAAACCTGCAGCAGTGGGCCCTTGAGGTGGAGAAGATGGTTCGTAAAGCATACCAGTCTGTACCTGCGCTGATTGGAGGGAACCTGGTGCAAACATTCATCGACGGCATCCGCGACCCGGAAGTCAGAGCTGCTGTGAGGCTCGGGCACCACGAGACGCTTAAGGACGCCTTGGCCCATGCACTGGAGGTAGAAGCCGTGCGGCAGGATCATCGTTCCCATCGCGTCAGGGAGGTTGCAGCAGCTACAGTTCGCGACCGCAACAAAGGATACAGCCCAAGGTGCCATTGCTGTGGGGAAAGGGGCCATCTTCGATCCAGCTGCCCTAAGCGAACCGTGGGAAAGAGAGTTGGTCGATCTCGAGAAGGTAGTGCAGCTAACGGCACTGCCTGGTGGCGACAGGATCATCGTTCACCTCACGCTAGGGAGGTTACAGCAGTTACGGTTCGCGACCACAATAAAAGATACAGCCCTAGGTGCTATGGCTGTGGGGAAAGGGGCCATCTTCGGTCCAGCTGCCCTAAGCACACCCTAGGAAGGGAAGGTGAACGGTCTCAGAAAGGAAGTGCGGCTAACAGCACCGCCCAGCAGCAGCAGGAATACGACTTTACTATCAGACACTGCAGCGGGAAATCTCACGGCAGCGCAGGTGCATTGTCAAGAAGACCTTGTCCTGAAGATTTAAACCACTGTAGTAGGCAAGAGAGTAAGGAAGTGGTATCCGTGAGGATGCTCAGGACAGACCACCTCAGCAACGGGTGGAAGGACAGTCTACGACATGCACAGCAGGAAGATCCGGACATCAAGCCGATTCTGGGATGGATGAAGGCCCGTGCTACCAAGCCTAAGTGGAGGGACGTCTCAGCGATGAGTTCAACCACGAAAAGCTATTGGGCCCAAAAGGACAGCTTGCTGCTTCAGGATGGATTTCTGTGTCGTAAATGGGAAAACGTTCGGGGAGACAGCTGTCATTTGCAAATGGTTGTCCCTAAAGCTAAAGTACCGGATGTTCTACAGCTGTACCATAATGATTGTTCAGGAGGCCATCTGGGAGTTAAACGAACTCTACTGAAGGTCCGAGAACAGTTTTACTGGGTCCATTATCGTGACGATGTCGAGGATTGGTGTCGTACATGTACAAGTTGTGCGGCCGTGCGGGGACCTCAGACACGTAGTAGAGGAGCACCGAAATTGTACAATATTGGTGCACCACGGGATAGGACAGCCCTTGACATTGCGGAACCGTTACAGAAAGGCGTAAGAGGGACTCCTAAGATCGTCCATGTGGATCGCTTGGCGCGTTATCATGGGACCGATAATGCTCGGGACGAGCATGTCTTAGGAGGGGGCAGTGTTACGCGCTCCAGTCGACGATATACTAGCGCCATCTAGTGTCAGGAACGAGAGCGAGTAGAGCGTGTAAAGAATGACATCACAGATCTTTCGACCGACAGCGCCACCCGAAGAACTAGAAAATCTATACTCGAACTCTCGGTACCTTGCGCGTGTTTACTTGAACATTCCGGATATTTTGCTAATTTAAATAAATAGGCGCTGCAAGATGCGATCGGGACAGAGTTGAACTCAGCGACACAAGCGAAGCTTCGGAGCGGAATTAAGTGAATTAGTGTGTTTAATTATTAGTGTTTTTAGTTTTAATTTGTGTAAAGTAAATTAAAGTGTTAATTTAGGTAATTCTATCGGCAATTTTTATTGTCACGAACCTCAAGCTCGTAACAATGGCTTAACATCGATGTTCGATGTTTGTCCTACTCGAAACATCGATGTTGGCCATTATCGATGTTATAGCACATGTACGTATTTAGTAGGTTAAAATTAGATGAGAAAAAATTTGTAGTGTTTTTTATGGTTTATTATTAATGAAATTAATAAAACATTTGTGTGAAACAGTAATTTGAAAAATGGGAAAAACTTGACAAATATTTGGTTAATTTGTTTTATTTTTTGCCGATAATGATGAATATTATTATTTTGATATTTAAATGTTCTTATACAATTATAAATCTGGTATTAAAAAAATAACTATCCTAATTTACGATTTAGACGTAGGTTTTATATTAACTACTCACTCCTATCGCAAAATAAAAAAAATATTATAGAAGGGAAATTAACAAACTTCACAAAAACAAAGTAATAGACTTTTGCGTCACCTTTGTTCACACAATTTTTAATCAGGTAGCCCAAGCAGTAAGTATCCACAGCCGTTTATAAAATGCACTGTTGAATGCACTATGCAGTGAAATTGTCTACGCTCACGATCGCCCAGTGATTTATCTTCATAAACTTCAAGCAAACAATAAACATGTTTTCCCAAGCTGAAAAAATAGCTAAATATAATTAAATTGTGTAGATACATATTGTTTCAAAATCATGTGAGGATAGACAGCAAGGGAAAAAGCAATTAATTTGAATATTGTTACGAGCTTGAGCGCATTTACTTGAATATTCCGGATGCTTCATTGCTAATTTGTATATATAGGCGTTGCAAGATGCGATCGGGGCAGTATTGGATTTGGCGAGACAAGCGAAGCTTCGGAGCGGAATAAAGTGAATTAGTGTGTTTAATTATTAGTGTTTTAAGTATTAATTTGTGTAAAGTAAATTAAAGTGTTAATTTAGGTAATTTTATCGGCAATTTTTATTGTCACGAACCTCAAGCTCGTAACAATTGGTGTCAGAAGTGGGATAAAATCGTGCCGATTTTACCTAAGGAGGAAACGGAGGGTGTCCGTACCCGAAGTCAACGCCAGCAGGAGACGGACCAGAGGAGATTTGTTGGTGCAACGCCGCAGACGTCTGAGGGCCAGCCGCCGGCCACGAAAGCCGGCCCGTCAGCAGCTTCTACGTCTGTGGCACCTGACTTAGGTGCCCTGATGCCCTGAGCAGGCTCGTCGGCAGGAGGAACAGGCACGCCGATTGGAAGAGCAGTTGCGGGGCGGACAGGAGGAACAGGCCCGCCGACAGGAAGACCAGGCCCGTCGGTTGGAGGAGCAGATGCTCCTCATGAAGGACCTTCACGCTACCTTCGGGAAGGAGATAAAAGAGGTGAAGGATAGGGTTGCTCTGCATGACAACCGCCTGTCGGAAGCTGAAACCCAAATCGCGTAAGCTGAAAACCGAATCGAGAAAGCTGAAACCCGAATCGACCAAGTAAACCATCGGGTTGACAACGTAATGGCTGACATGAAGAAATCACTGGACGAACTCAAACTTGGAGATGGAGCTACAGCTCCCGTAGTAACTACAACACCTTCGCTACGTGGGTTCAAGGTGCCACCGTTCGACGGTACCTCTTCCAGGTCAGCCTACAAAATCCAGTTCGAGGCTGTTATGAAGGCGAACGGCTGGAATAAAAGTCAGGCCATGACTGCTCTCATACTAGGCCTGCGCGACCAGGCCTTAACAGTTCTGGAAGCTCTCGGTGAGGAAGTGACTTATGAGCAACTCCTTGAGGCATTGGAGGCGAGATATGGCGACGCTCACCTGGAACAAGTCTTTCGTGCGCAGCTTAAAGATCGTGTGCAGCGCATCAACGAAAACCTGCAGCAGTGGGCTCTAGAGGTGGAGAAGCTGGTGCGGAAAGCATACTGGTCTGTACCTGCGCTCATTGAAGGGAACCTGGTGCAGACATTCATCGACGGCATCCGCGACCTGGAAGTCAGAGCCGCTGTGAGGCTCGGGCACCACGAGACGCTTAAGGACGCCTTGGCCCATGCACTGGGGGTGGAAGCCGTGCAGCAGGATCTTCGCTCCCATCGCGTCAGAGAGGTTGCAGCAGCTACAGTTCGCGACCGCAACAAAGGATACAGCCCTAGGTGCTATGGCTGTGGGGAAAGGGGCCATCTTCGATCCAGCTGCCCTAAGCGAACCGTGGAAAGGAGAGTTGATCGATCTCGAGAGGGTAGTACAGCTAACGGCACTGCCTGGCGGCGACAGGATCATCGTTCACCTCACGCTAGGGAGGTTACAGCAGTTACGGTTCGCGACCACAGTAAAAGATACAGCCCTAGGTGCTATGGCTGTGGGGAAAGGGGCCATCTTCGGTCCAGCTGCCCTAAGCACACCCTAGGAAGGGAAGGTGAACGGTCTCAGAAAGGAAGTGCGGCTAACAGCACCGCCCAGCAGCAGCGGGAATACGACTTTACTATCAGACACTGCAGCAGGAAATCTCACGGCAACGCAGATGCATTGTCAAGAAGACCTTGTCCTGAAGATTGCAACCATTGTAGTAGGCAAGAGAGTCAGGAAGTGGTATCCGTGAGGATGCTCAGGACAGACCACCTCAGCAACGGGTGGAAGGACAGCCTACGTCATGCACAGCAGGAAGATCCAGACATCAAGCCGATTCTGGGATGGATGAAGGCCCGTGCTACCAAGCCTAAGTGGAGGGACGTCTCAGCGATGAGTTCAACCACGAAAAGCTATTGGGCCCAATGGGACAGCTTGCTGCTTCAGGATGGATTTCTGTGTCGTAAATGGGAAAACGTTCGGGGAGACAGCTGTCATTTGCAAATGGTTGTCCCTAAAGCTAAAGTACCGGATGTTCTACAGCTGTACCATAATGATTGTTCAGGAGGCCATCTGGGAGTTAAACGAACTCTACTGAAGGTCCGAGAACAGTTTTACTGGGTCCATTATCGTGACGATGTCGAGGATTGGTGTCGTACATGTACAAGTTGTGCGGCCGTGCGGGGACCTCAGACACGTAGTAGAGGAGCACCGAAATTGTACAATATTGGTGCACCACGGGATAGGACAGCCCTTGACATTGCGGAGCCGTTACAAAAAGGCGCAAAGGGGACTCCTAAGATCGTCCATGTGGATCGCTTGGCGCGTTATTATGGGGCCGATAATGCTCGGGACGAGCATGTCTTAGGAGGGGGCAGTGTTGCGTGAATAAGTCAACACTATACACTAGCGCCATCTAGTGTCAGGAACGAGAGCGAGGGGAGCTTTGCAGAAAATGACATCACAAATCTTTCAACCGACAGCGCCATCCGAAGAACTAAGTTTCTAGAAAATCTACACTCGAACTCTCGGTACCTTGCGCGTGTTTACTTGAATATTCTGGATATTTCGCTGCTAATTTATATAAATAGGCGCTGCAAGATGCGATCGGGGAAGTATTGGATTTGGGCGAGACAAGCGAAGCTTCGGAGCGGAATAAAGTGAGTTAGTGTGTTTAATTATTAGTGTTTTAAGTTTTAATTTGTGTAAAGTAAATTAAAGTGTTAATTTAGGTAATTTTATCGGCAATTTTTATCGTCACGGACCTCAAGCTCGTAACAATATCAATTTATGAAGAATAGTTATTAGGCGATAACCGACAACGACACCACAATAACAAAGTGAAAGCAGTTACAACTGTGACATTACAGTTCACAATTGACAGGGAGTTTGACACAACATAATGATATTTTTTAGGTGATCGATGCATTTAGGAATCCCTAATTATTCAAAATTTTAAACCTTAAATGGGAGATGAAATATTTAGTTGATATTGATTTCGCGGGTTCGCATTGTGCACAAGTTCTTATTAATCGATTATTGGTTCATTGACATCGATGTTTGACATGTGGCAACATCGATGCTTCGATGTAATTTGTATTCCATCAATATTTAAAATATGTACCAACTATGTAATACGACAACACGAAAAAAAATTTAAGTGCTCCACTTCATAATCAAACTCATTCCATTATTTGCGGCCCGCAAAGTATGAAAGTTGAACAGCTCTGCGTGTGTGTTTAGTTTTTGCTCGAAATATCGTAAAAATATAAAAACGTTTGTGAACATATTCCATATTTTAACCTTTATATGCATTATAAACATTTTAAAATTTACTGCAAACATAGGTAGGTATCTAAACTTCGAACTCACGACAGGTCATTGACTTTATCTACATTACATAGGTACTTTACCCAAGTTTGGATGTTTATTTACACTGAAGTAGTTTTAGTTAAATATGTAGGTATTAGGTATTGTTAATCGAAGCATCGATGTTTAATGTGTGTTAACATCGATGTTAAAACACCGATGTTTTAATTTATAACATCGATGATAATCGACAACCCTAGTTCAAAAATCAAAACTTCAAATTCAAAACAAATATACCAAAGAGCAAAGCACAGAGTACATTATATATACCTGGAAGAGCAAAGAGCCAAAATAGGCGATTTTTATGAATGTTATGATTAGGTTAGGAATATAACTTACGTAATATTTATTTAAAATGATTCATAAATGGTTCTATAAATTTATTAGACGAAGAACAAAACCAATTCCGGCGGATGAAGCGCTTTTATGGAAGCGGCGCCTTAGTTTAGCATACGGATTTATTGCCTGGAATGCATTTGGTATACTTGTTTATTCAATTTATCAAGGAAAAGCGGATTGGGCACACTATTATGGTCTCAAATCAGATGAAGAGCAAGCAATGCCTCCGGGTAAGAATTTTTATGAATTTTATTTTATAAAATTGAAGGGACTAAACTCCACATGATGGTAAGTTGTTACTGCAGCCCTTGAACTTCTACAACAGATTTTAAATAAAGAAGGCTCTGATGTCTCCTCTGAAGAATAAGATGTAATGTCTTACAGCCGGTAACAATTCTGACTGTATAGAGATACACTATAGACCGACCACAGTGCATACACTGGTAAAAAGTAAAGTTACAGCCTTTACGTCCCACTGCTGAGCTCAGGCCTCCCCTCATTTCTGAGAGGGTTTAGGGCAAGGAACTTCACATGTCTTCGAAATATTTTTTTTTCTTATTCCTCAGACATGCAGTTTTCCTCACGATGTTGTCCTTCACCGCCGAGCACGTGGTAAATCAGCAAAATTAACAATTTCATTGGTGCCGGCGGGGATCGAACCCGGGTTACTCGCGTTCTGTTATATTTACAGCGAGCGTTAACCACTGAGCTAACTACCTAAGGCATATGATATTTCCAATAAAAAGAGCTTACGGTTCTCTACACCCACCATAAGAAACACAGCAGCTTTAAGCTGCTATTTTACGCTGGTATTCTGTAAATACTTTACTGCTTTTGTAAGAGCATGGTCCTACCCCGGTCGAGCTGACCCATTCTTTCTGCGACCACAATATAGCAGCAGCATGCCTCTACTATGTAAAAAATGTCCTTAGATGTTTGGTCGCTAGGGGCGACTACTTGACCCAAACACACATACTCGCATACAGATTCAAGTCTTTTACCATCTAATTCTATGTGATGCTTTCGGTACATTTTGTGAACTATCCAATGCTTTTGATTGTGTTCACCATGAAATGTTAATCGGGAAACGTCAACACTATGGTGTAAGAAGTAATGCTCTTAAATTATTTATTTCATATTTAAGTAACAGAATCCAAAAAGTTATCATTTACGAGGGGTGATCCATAAGTAATGATAATGAAAATAAAACACGGTCATTAAAGTTAAAATAATACTTTATTTTTCTACATAGTCTCCTAACAAATCAATACACTTAGTCCATCTTTTTTCTAAACCCAGGATTCCCTTTGAAAAAAATTCTTTGTCTTGACCCTTCCAAAACACTTCAACAGCGGCCATTAGATCGCTATCGTCTTCGAATTTCTAGCCTTGGAGGCGTTCCTTGAGCCAAGGAAAGAGGTAGAAGTCACTAGGAGCTAGATCTGGCGAATAGTGAGGGTGTTCGAGCAGTTCGAATCCCATTTCTTGAATGGCAGCCATCGCAACTGCAGCTTTGTGAGCCGGTGCATCATCTTGGTGAAACAGCACTCCAGCTCGCCTTTTGCCGCGTCTTTTTTCCTTAATGGCCTCCCGTAATCTTCTGGTCTGTGTAGTAAGAGCCTGTAATAGTGGCTCTCTTTTCCAAATATTCCGCCATAATTATGCCTTGAGCGGCCCAAAAAACAGATTCCATAACCTTTCCCGCCGAACTTGAAACTTTGAATTTCTTTGGCGTCGGTGAGGAGGCTCGCTTCCAAGTCATCGATTGTTGTTTCGTTTCAGGATCAAAATGGTGGATCCAGCTCTAATCCATAGTCACAAAACAGAACAAAAAAATTTCTTGATCTGCTTGGAACTTTTCGAGATTGACCCTTGAAATGTCAACTCGATTTTTCTTTTGCTCGTTGGGTAACATTCTGGGTAACCAACGCGCAGAGACCTTTTTCATATGCAACTTGTTCGCAAGGATTCTTTGAACGCTGCCATATGAGATCCCTGTGACCTCAGCTACATGCCTGATGGTCACTCTTCGATCTGCCAACACAACATATTCGACTTTTTTCATATTGTCTTCAGTGAGGGATGTGGATGGGCGTCCTTTGCGATGTTCATCTTCAGTGGATGTTCTGCCCAGTTTAAACTCTTTGGCCCAGCATGCAACTGTAGAATATGGAAGAACAGAGTCCCCCAATGTCTCCACTAAGTCACTGTGTATGTCTTTTGAAGACATTTTTTTCAAACAGAAGTACTTGATGACAGCTCTAATTTCGTTTTTCTCCATGTTGATGTTATCTCTTTGACAGTTCGTATTCAAATGAATGTATCTCCCGGAAATCGTGATCTATTTATATGATTTTTTTAGGCTGACGTAGTGAGTATATAAGCAAGCAAAAAATTTTTTTTTTGGATTTTTATGCGGACCTGAAGTAACAGATTATCATTACTTTTGGATCACCCCTCGTATAGCTTGTATACAAATGGGCGTGCCTCAGGGAACCTTTTTTCCTGGAAAAAAAACTAAAAATGTGCATGCCACAGGGTTCAATTCTTGGCTCCTTTCTGTTTCTTATCTCTCTCTCTCTCTCTCTCTCTCTCTCTATATATATATATATATATATATATATATATATATATATATATATATATATATATAATGACTAGGGGATAACCATGACTATATCATTATTGCTTATTGGTGATGACACTATTAACTTCCAAATTAAAATGACAGTTACTAAAATATGACGAAGTAAATAATGCTATATCTAATTTAGTTAATCAGTTCTATGTTGATAATTTGCATTTAAATAGCACTAAAACTAAATGTATGTTATTCATAAGTCCAAATGTCAAACATGTAAATACTAATGCAATTTTAAATGGGGAGGATGGAAAAGCTGAGTCTGCTCAATACCACCATTTTTCTCGGAATCCCACTAGACTCAAAGCTTCATATATCAAAATTAGCTAGATGACTTAGTTATGCAGCATTTGCTGTAAAAAAGATTAGAAGTTTTACTGATTTTGAAACAGCAAGACTAGTTTAATTTAGCTATTTACATAGCATAATGTTGTACTTCGTCTACTAATAAATCTGTGTGTGTGCTGCACATTATTTGATGTATCTTGTGGTTTTGGTCGACGGAGGTATGTAGCAGTGACGAAGCTAGGGCTCCAAACTGGGGCAAGCCCAAGATATAGTTTTGTTATTTTTAGCAGTTTTGTAAAAATACACCAATCTTGAACTATCTCCACTCTTCAGTTTCATATTCAATGCTGTCGAGGACGTGTTTTCACGTGTCACGTGTTTTCGTCAAAGCACACAGAAGGCATACTACTGAAGCGACAGTAGCCTAGTGGCAGGGCGCGGACGCCAACTCAAAAGGTCGCGGGTTCGAATCCACCATTCTACTACTGTCGTGAACCACTCCTAACACAAGCATTTTCAGCTTACTAGGAGTGGTTAAAGGGAATATTAGTAATGTTAGTTATAGGATTACTAATATTTTTTTATCAAAACAAAATTCATGGATAGATTGTATGACAAATCAGCAATTGCATACCTTTGGTGGTTTTGAAGAAAAAGCCGTTTAGGTTTGCTTGAGCAAAAGAAAAATATATTTACATACAATACAATACATGAACAAGAGAAAAGCATGAACAAAGTACGAATAAACTATGCACAAAATTAAAAAACAAATTATTTATATTCAAAATCGAATTCTCTTTCTTTGTTAAGGAAAGATTTGATTACATCCACATAAAATGTTGGTGAGTGTTTTAATGGTTGGTAGTGTTTTTCAATTGCGATAATTTATAAGTCTGAAAGATGCTCTTGACCTTGTGTATTTCTTAAATAAGTATGGATGCCCTTCAAAGATTAGAAAGCACGTTCTGCGGAGGAACTTGTGGCTGAAATAGTTACGACAAGATAAGCTAACTTAAAAAGCTGAGGAAAGACCTCTTCAAGACTATTTTCTTTCAAAAAGTTAATTAGTTCAAAAACATTTCAGTCTTTTAATTTAGGGGAGGAATACAATGAAATTAATTGGTTTTTCAATGTTTATCAAAATGGTTTACATAATTTTCAAATAATAAATCTAATGCCTCTAAAGGAAAGTCTGAATGATGATTTTCGAATAGTTTGTCTTTGAACAATTGGAAAAATCTTAATTTGAAAATTTCAGAAGATATGTTATCAATTATTTCAACAAAAAGTAGTTTGTATTCTGTCTGAGCACAGCACACATTTTGTCTCAAACGAGGAGCAGAGTTATTTTGCAATGTATTTTTATTAATGTGATTAAAATCTGACTAAAATTCAGTATGTCACCATGTCTGAAACTCATTATTTTATTACTGCAATAACCGACATCAACTTGTGATTTTGGTAAAATATTGTACAACTTGAGCATGGACTATCGGAACTTTTTTTCAATACCGGTTTTGTTTCGATATTAAATTTTTTAATACCGATATTTCGATATTTTTCCGATATTATGGCTAAAAAAAGGGATCAAATTTGTTTAAATTAAACGTTGTTAGAGTCCAAATTAGAAATAAGACGCTAATAAAAAGTACTTTTATTATTTAAACGACTTTTATTATTGCAATCTTATATAATAATTAGAATTTAAAAAGTATGAAACACAAAAATAAATAATATCTTAACATACTCTGCTATGTCATAAAATTAAAAAATCAACACAAGTTAAAATAAGTAATTGAGTAACATAATATATAAGTAAATATTATATTAAACGCGAATAACTGGATATTAAATTGGTGGGGTGACTATATAGTCATCTTACAACATATGGCTTCAAAAACGAAGCCTACGGCAATTCACGAGATCGCAATTGCTGAAATATGGAACGTAAGTAGCAGAGGGCATCCAAGGTATTGTCTTTGAGAGACGATCTTATTTTGTTGCATGTATATGCCGCAGATGAGAACGCTCTATCAGACTCTACACTCGTGGGGGGTATTGTCAGTAAATGTCTGTACGCCATGTCTAAATAGAACCCGCGGTTGCCACCATTTTCAAACAATGCCATTTCAATTTGAATTAACTTATGCTTATCATTTTCACCATAACCACCATCTCTGTTAGCTTCATCTTCTGTTTCATTTCTATTTCGAATATTTGTATTTTTCTCCTTCAATGATATTTCAATTTCTTTATTTAGTTCTTTAGCAAAATCAACGCTTTCGAAATCTCCACTCACGCTGCTGGCGCTATTATCCAAGGCCAAATCATCCATAACCCTAACCACAGGTTCATCTTCAAAATTTTGAGTTAGTGAATAAATTTCCTCCACCATTTCTGGGGTTTTTGGGAACTCGGCGGTAGCAACTTCACTGAAATATGTTTCAGGATTTTGGAGATACTGCAAAGTAGATGCAATAGAAAGTCGTCACGCGCAATGATCTTGAGAGAAGTCTTTACAGTGTAGAATTTTGACTATCTAATTTACGTAGCATAAATTTCATAGCCGCATCAGCAGTTAATAGAGTTGCATCACGCCTGCACAGTGCTTCGACTGTCACTTTGATAATATTCAGATTTTTCTGGAAATTGTCCAAAGTATGAAACTCGCTCTGTGTGAACTTGATATCAGAGTTCATGTCAATCAGTGCTTTGGATACACATGATCTTAACCTATTGAATCTATCCACCATAGTAGAGATGCTTCCCCAACGAGTCTTACAATTGGCTAGTAGCTGGAGTTCTTTTCCCGTATACTGTTTTAAATGTTTCTGTAAAAAAATGTCATTCTTTACTGGAGAATTTTTGAAAATTTTGACTACTGCGCGTACTTTACTGATGACACTTTTATAGTCATTATTAAGCTCGTTTGGGTTTGACACCACCGGTATTACTTCAAATCCCCCGGTTTCGTCTTCAGCACTATCTGCGTCGTTCTCGAATTCGGAGTCACTTTCACTTCTACCAGCAGTAACAGCAGTATCAGGGGATCGCAAATTTTCCGCGCCGCCTTGCTTGTATAATACGTCAAGTACAGCTAGCTGAATACCGTGTGCAAGGCAGACTTGATGATAAGCGCGCAGGTTTCTTCCAACTTTTGACGCTGGTGCCATCAGTGGCTATTGCGACTATATCTCTATCTAAAGAAAACTCAAATTCTGAAAGCTTTTCATTCAAAAGTCTGATACACGTCTCAGATGGCATTGAACCATCCATTCGCACCAAACCCAGATTTTTGAAACGTGAGCCATCTGTGAACTCAACTCCTATGTGAATGTTGATATTCATATATCTGGCGTTACGAGATGATGTCCACTCATCAAAACTCAAAGAAAACTTTTTACCAAGGGCTAATAGATTTTTCAGTTTAGTCACCAATTTTTTCTTTTCCTGTTTACTATAGTTTATGACTATATTTTTTATACCTTTTGGAGTCTTCGATAATTTATTGTAGCCAGAATTTGTAAACAGTCTTCGCAGATCCTCAGAAGTACAAAATACACTGAATGGTATTCCGTCCAAAGCTGCCATTCTACTGACGGTTGTTTCAAGGGAGTGATTTCTTTGAAAATAATCAGTCAATTTCCTTTTTTTTACCATCGATGAGGACGCTGAACAAGATTCGCCTTTTGATTTTGACACAGCAGTCGTAGTGGTTGGAGAAGCAGATGTAGATGGTCGGTTTATGCTACTGTCATTAGTTTCTTCATTGTCAGACTTTGAATTAACGTTACTAACGTCTATTGTATGCGACGATTTTAAATGAACGCGAATACCAGTTGTTGTGCCGCCGTGAGATCGTATTATTTTTTGGCATAAATTGCATTTGCCTGACTGACCATCTTCTGCTCGGAGAAAGTAGTGCTAAACTGAGGTTTAATCATCACCCTTTTTTTCGAATTTTTCTTACTTCATATTTTTACAAGTAAATTTGTTTGTTCAAGGAAGCTGAAAGCCTGTAATAAAACAATTTTGACTAAATAACTTTGACCAACTAAAGTTCAGATTTTGTACATTTGCGAACTCATTTTAAAATTGAAGCCTATGATAATACATTGTAATACAAGGGGCTAAAATGACCCATTATAGACGAGGTAGTTTATAGTAAATAGGAACCGAGTTAAATTCCTTTTTTCCCAAGGGCATAATATGCAATTTTACGCCCGCTCTGGTACGCTATTATGACGGTCTTTTCGAGCAAGAGGAGTGAAAAATATATTATTAGATATAAATTTATCTCTGAGATAATCTAACGGTTCAAATCAAAAGTAATAATAAAAGAAACAATAACATTTTAATCAAAGTAGCCCGTTCAAATGTAATAAAAATCATAAATGTGATGCTCGTCGTATTTGTATGTACACTTACCCACTTTATTTGTCCGACGAGTGAATGAAGTAAAACAACGACGTCACAAAAACAACACAACTTTGGCAATGCACATGTGCGTGCTTTTTAACATAAAAATATGAACTGCGCTGAATGAGTGACACTAAGCGTCGAGCGCAAGTATCTGGTCGAACCGGGCGCTGTGATTGGTCGAGCGAGGTGGAGCGAGCTACCCGACCCCCGAGCCACCCGCGCCCCGCCGCCCCCCGGCGACCAAAATGTTGTATATGTCACCGTAAAATTGTCAAACACGTTATATTACAATATAACGTATTTGACAATTTTACGGTGACATATACACACTTTTATTCGGAAATAATCATTTAAAAATGACATATTTGTAAGCCTGCTACTGGCATAACATAGCACTCGGTTTTTATCAATTAAAAGATCTGTATTTCTGTACCTGTGTTAACAAATAAAAGTGATTTGATTGGATTTGATTTTGTCACTGGAACATACATAATTATTATTACCCGTTAGGTATGCTTTACGTTAATTAAAATTAATGAAATAAGTACAAAAGATTCTATTGCCTCTGGTTTATTTTAGATAAAATATCGAAAAACCGATATCAGTGAAATCCAATATCGGTTTTTCAATATCGGATTTTTGGTCTGATAATCCGGTTTTTCGATATTATCGAAAACTGGTATCCATGCTCTATGTACAAGCAGTGGGTTTTTTCAAATACCCGGTGGAAACGAAATAAAAAAATTGAAATTAAAAGAACACAATGTGTTTTCAAAATTCTCGTTGGCCAAGATCGTGTCGCCGTCCCAGTTCTGCGGATTGTCGCATATATCCGAAAATAAATTTATCAGATTATCTGTTTGTTTGAATACCTTATTCACAATTCGTGACGTATACGTCCAACGAGTTGCGGGCAAGGCAATTTTTCAAAAAGACGTTCGTTTTGTGCTGTTATTAAAAAAATTTATAAGGCCTGAAGGGCTGAAAAAAATGGCTGACTTCTCCTGTTACGAGATTTAGATAAAACTAATGCCAAAATGTGTGCATTATACATGGCTTGGGGACAAACATCTTAAACTTTTTGTTGCACTCCATTTCTGACACCGGACATGACACTTGTACCGTCATAGCTTTGCGCATCTAGTTTTGTGGTGCAGTCATGTTTGTTTAGAATAGATTTTTTTAAAATTCAATATAGATTACAAGCAATTCTTATAGAAAGGCAATTTTTTACTTTACCACTGGTTCAAAAAAATCCTCTGTCCTGGGAAGAACCAACAAGAAATTCAGCGGGACTTTTTTTTTTAAATAAATTTTATAATGTCAATGGTCACAAAATATTTACAAGATTAATTTTAGAAACAGCTTGGAAGCGACCACCTCATCCCCAGGGGTTATTATCAATCATTTATTCATTTATAACATAATAACCCTTTATATACAGTTTTTGTTTAATTAAATATTTAAACTTGGTAATAGAGAGGGACCTTATATATTTTCTGGGACTTTGTTGTAATAGCGTATACATTGCCCCAAGAATGAATTACTGACTCTGTGGAGTCAAGAAACTGGTATCACTAGCATGTGTTTGTTCCTAGTGTTTACAGAGTGTATATCATTTTTAACTAAAACTACCTTTGTTTTTGTGAACACACATCAAATTTTCATAGATATACTGAGATGCCAAAGTTAATATAATTATTTCTTTAAATTTTTCTCTAAGAGACTCTCTCGGCATAAGGTTGTAAATAGTTACTTATGGCCCTCTTCTGCAAAACAAAAATATTTTTTAAATCAGCTGCATTCCCCCATAGCAAAATCCCATATGACATTATGCTATGGAAATAACTGAAATAAACTAATCTAGCTGTCTCGACACTAGCTTAGTCTGTTTGCTAGTTTATATATATGGGGCCCAATGAAGCTTAGCGTCGGGAGTGATGCTAAGAAAAACAAAGGATTCATCAGGTCTCAGTTCGTCCCCATTTAAAACACATTGATACTTGGATTATTAACATTTGTTGTTGTAAATTTAATACATTTAGTTTTATTGCCGTCTAAATGTAGATTATTAACGTTAAACCAATGTACTAATTTCGATGTAGCATTATTCACTTCGGCACATTTAAATGATTGACGTTTAAGTTTAAAAATTAAGGAAGTATCATCAGCAAATAATACTATATCATGATTATCCCCTACAAGGAAAGGTAAGTCATTAATATACACTACAATAGGAATGGGCCAAGAATTAAGCCCTGAGGAACACCCATCTGTAGGGGCCATCCGGAAGAACTTCTACCATTGATAACAACTTTGTGAACTCTATTACTTAAATATGAAACAACTAGTTTAAGCGCTATGTTCTTGACACCATAGTATTGTAGCTTCCTGATTAATGTCTCATGGTGAACACAGTCGAAGGCCTTGGAAATATCACAAAATTTACCCAAAGCATCCTCTGAATTCTCCCATGCACAAAAATACGTTTTATAAGCTTAACTCCGGCATCGGTTGTCGAGCGACCCCTTGTAAAACCAAATTGACTTGTATGGAGCAATTTAATTTTATTAAAAAAATTGTCTGATGTAAAATAATTTTTTCAAAAAAAGTTACTTAAAGTTGGTCTATTGTACTACCAGATTTTAATAAAGGTATAACTTTACTATGTTTCGTTAAATCAGGAAACACACCAGTTTCGACGCTTGTATTGAAAATAGTGGCTAGATAAGGTGCTATTGTATCTATTACGGATGCAATAACTTTAATGGAATTCCCCATAAGCTTGCCGTTTTCTTAACGTCAATAGTTTTAAAATATTTATTGATATCTTTTGGCAATACTCTACGGAATTTAAAATATTTGAAAAAGCCTTTACATTTTGTTTAAGCAATGATTCGGCGATAGTAAGAGAAGAATTTAGTGATTTTTATTTTTATTTTGTCAAGAAAATAACATCAGTAAAATGTTTCTCAAAAGCCATAGCAAATTCTTGATCAGATTGAGTCAAATTATTGTTAATATTCAGTTAAAGATCAGAGTTGTGTGGTTTAACCTTGTCCGTTTCACTGTTAATTATACTCCACGTTATTTTAATTTTAATAATCCAATATGATATTACAAAGTCTGCTGTGCGACTTTCAGGCACATCCACATATACCAAAAAACGGTCATGAATATCGTTTCCGTAATAATATCGGAGAATCAGACACAATTGCTCTCTGTGACTAACATCGGGAGTTTCGTCAGTAATAATTGAAAACAATTTTGACAATTTTACTTGGCACTTGATGCAAGTTTTCATTACATCAGCGGCAGAATGAATAATGTCATTTTGGATTGTACTAGATAAATAATTTGGCCGTTTGTCGCTTTATTGATGCTGCATATGCTTTACTAACACGATATCGTACTTCGAAAGAAGCGATACAAGTTCTAAAAAATTGCCTCTATTTAACGAAGTTCTCGACTAATCTTTGAAAAACACTAGTGTTTTGATGCAACACGCATGTGTTTTGTAATTTCCTCGGATAACTAGCGCGATAAATATGTTTCAATCCGATTTTTTCCTAAATTATGTGTTTTTGATAATTCATATGCCTTCGAATGGCTCCAGATAAGTTATTTAAATCATCATATCCAGTAGTATTCCAAGCTGTTTTATCGTTGCAAAAGAATATGCAGCACCAACAGTACAACTTATTGGTATGTGAGCAGCCAATTATCTAATGAGTTTTGTAAACAGATCTATTAAATTGCCATTTGTGGGTTTTACTCGTCTGAGAAATACACAGATCAGGCTTAGGTTTCAGCGAGTATATGAGATGTTGCAAACTATGTACAAAATTAAAAAAAAGAACATATTATTTATATTCTAAATTGAATCGTCTCTCTTAAGGAAAGATTTGGTTACGTCCGCGTAAAATGTTAGTGAACGTTTTAATTGTACCAGTAACTGTTTTCCAATTGCGATAATCGAGCGATGTGTGCTGTTTTTTCTTAACAAAGTTTAAAGATTTTACCTTTTTCTCGCCGATTAGCACTTTAACACACTTCAATTCATCACAAGAATATACTATTATCCTCCATTTTCACTAAAAAATCTTTAAAAAAGCATAAATTTCAATTCGCAATATTCATTCGCTCAAGTAAACACACAAAGTAAACATTGAAATGTGAAGTGAACTTGCAAACGTATCGCCCGCGCGCCCCCGCGCTCGACTCACTTCACACCGAAAGCCCAGATTATCGCTCAATAGTAATTGCTATATAAACAATCTAAGTTATATTTCATTATAGAACATTTTGCCACTGGTTAGAAAGGGAGCAATCGTCTTCTCAGCCCTGTCAAAAGTTCACGTGTGCGAGAGAGACGACTAATCGCTCATCTCAACTCCTTTTTTTATGACAATAGTATCGCGCAGTTTTGCTGTCCATCCATATTGCTTTCCTTTCATTAATTTTGACAGTCCATTGCGTGTTCGCTTTGAGACAGAGAACACGTATCAGTGTATTTCGAATTAAGCAATCTGCCAAAGTGTTGAAGTTACATAATAAGGCTACGAGGTCATGACAGAACAAGAACAGAGGATCGCGCGGGAAAATTGAAATAGTTTGAAACAGTTTACGAGTTATAAAGTTGATATTATTGACTGAGCAGTTTGATAGGGCAAGCCCGGTTTCTCGGCTTCTATGGAGGCGTCGCCACTGGTATGTAGGTAGAGATGTCTGTATTGATGCTTGTTGCGTTTTGCTGCATTGCATCTCTGCGATGTTTTGTGTATGTTTTGGTGAATGGTGCTCTCTTGTTGGTGGATGAGAAACACGATCAAAAAATGCATATAATGATTTCTTATATTTACGCGAACACTACACATTGAAATAATACTAGTTTTAACGGAATTTATCGCGTATATTTAACTTTTTTACCCGACGTTTCGAGAGCTTTACAGCACCCATGGTCACGGGAAGGACTGAGATGTTCAACGTCCAGCTGTCATAGTTAACCGCGGTTACCATAGATTAAAATTTTAACTTTTGTTCCGATCTACACAGTATGAGCTTATGGTATCATGGAGTCTTGCAGTTGTATGCTTGGGTTGGGATTTAATTTTATTTATTATAGGATCCCAAGCAGATGGTAGCACCCAGCCATCTTCTCTATTGAAATTAGGATGTTTTTTGATTTCAATAGCCTCGCGAATCATCCTTGGAAGGAATCGGTGTTCTTTAGCGAGGATTTGTGGTCTATCAAATCTGATGTAGTGACGGGGGCGATCTTGTACATGTTCACAGACTGCAGACTTCCCGGAGCGTCGATTCTTCACATCAGCTATATGTTCTTTGACGCGGGTTTTAATTGATCTTTTAGTTTGTCCTATGTAGGAGAGACCACATTCACAATCAAGCTTGTACACTCCTGCATCTTGCAGAGGGACGTTACACTTGACTGATGGTAAAAACTGACCAATCTTCTTCGGCGGCTTGAAGTATGTTTTGATGGAAGCGCGCTTCAAGATGTAGCCAATCTTGTCAGTGACTCCTCTAACATATGGCAGTACAGCAGGTACACGCTCGACTGTGGCCGGCTTCACTCGTTCTCTGTGACGTAGGCGTGGGACCCGAAGCTTGTTGTCATGCAAAACTTGCTTGACATGTTGGAGCTCGGCAGCCAGGTGTTCACTGTCACAGATCCCTCGTGCTCTCTGAAACAAAGATTTACCCACGGTAGCTAACTGTGAAGGATGGTGGTGAGAATCACCGTTTAAATATCTATCTGTATGGGTCTTTTTTCTATACACAGTATGGCTCAAGGTGTTATCAGGATTCCGAATTACTAACACATCTAGAAAAGCTAAGGAATTGTTTGCCTCTAACTCCATTGTGAACTGAATTTTAGAATTTATAGAGTTAAGATGGTCTAAAAATGCAGTTATTTTATTTAAAGGTAGAATTGTGAATGTGTCGTCTACGTACCGCTTGTAGAATCTTGGATTTATGGGAGAAGTAAGCAGGGCTTTGTCCTCAAAGTCTTCCATGAATATGTCGGCGACAATGGGAGATACAGGTGAGCCCATCGCCACACCATCTACTTGCTTGTAGAACTCCTCCTTCCACAATAGGTAGCCAGATGTAAGGCAGTGTCTGAGTAATACTGCATATTCTGCGGGCATGTTGTTTTCTTCCAGCCTTCTAGTTACAATTGAGATGCAGTCTTCCACAGGTAAGCATGTAAACAATGACTGCACATCAAAACTGACCATAGTTTCATTGTCTGCCAGACGTAGGTCTTTAATCTCGCTGACAAAATGGTAGGAATCCTTTATGTGTGCTCTTGTATGTCCCCTGAGCGGTGAGAGTATTTTCGCTAAGTGTTGAGCCAATCTGTAAGTTGGTGAATCGATTTGGCTCACTATGGGGCGTAATCTGCAAGATGCAGGAGTGTACAAGCTTGATTGTGAATGTGGTCTCTCCTACATAGGACAAACTAAAAGATCAATTAAAACCCGCGTCAAAGAACATATAGCTGATGTGAAGAATCGACGCTCCGGGAAGTCTGCAGTCTGTGAACATGTACAAGATCGCCCCCGTCACTACATCAGATTTGATAGACCACAAATCCTCGCTAAAGAACACCGATTCCTTCCAAGGATGATTCGCGAGGCTATTGAAATCAAAAAACATCCTAATTTCAATAGAGAAGATGGCTGGGTGCTACCATCTGCTTGGGATCCTATAATAAATAAAATTAAATCCCAACCCAAGTATACAACTGCAAGACTCCATGATACCATAAGCTCATACTGTGTAGATCGGAACAAAAGTTAAAATTTTAATCTATGGTAACCGCGGTTAACTATGACAGCTGGACGTTGAACATCTCAGTCCTTCCCGTGACCATGGGTGCTGTGAAGCTCTCGAAACGTCGGGTAAAAAAGTTAAATATACGCGATAAATTCCGTTAAAACTAGTATTATTTCAAAATGCATATACTCAATGTCAGTTACACAAACCTTTTCTGATAGCTGTACTATTATTATTATTTATTTGCCTTTGGCTCAAAGCAGTAGACTTATGAGACGTTCGGCAGCTAGAAGCCATGCTGGCCATGCAATCTGTGGTGATGCTAGCCCTTAACTAACTTAGCGTGTGACACTTACATCATATTTGGGCATGGCGTTCATGGAAGGATTTTATTGCTAATGCATCTATTATTCGTCGTGTGCTCAAACTGTGATGTTTACGTACTGCTAAGGATCCAAGCACTCATTTACTGGTTTACCAGTTATTTCGCTCCAGCTCTAAACTACAGACCTGTCTCCAACTTCGCGTCCCTCTTCATTACAAAATTTACCTCTGTATCTTTACTATTATTTTATTTTTTATTTAGATCTTTAAACGTGGTAGAGCAACGTTGCAGCTATACTGGATCACCTTTTTTACAGCCTGGAAAAAAATTTGGGTGAAACATGTGAACGGAGTAGAAGACCATGGCACCGATATTTTACAAAAACTATTTATTTATTTATTTAGAAAACCAACAGCTTTAAACTATTAAAATTTACAACAGATCGGATTATCTTAACAGAAGCCTTGTGTGTGTGTGTGTGTG
>JAUPFT010000012.1:33396406-33516406 GCA_036936625.1 Parnassius smintheus behrii
ATGCAGCTGGTGAACAAAATATTGTACAAAACGCACTTACAGTGGTCTTCGTATTCTATATAATAATATTTTAAGAGCCCTGCTGGGGCTGCCTCGTTTTTGTAGTACATCAGGGGTGTTTGCAGAAGCACGAACAAATGACTTCTTCGCAATAATGCGTAAAAGAGTTTACTACCTGTTGAGCAGACTGCGTGACAGTAGCATTCTGAACATGTTTGTCGAACGATGTGACGTCCATATGCTAAACTATCATTGCGACGGTGTATTAAAATAAAAACAATTATACTTATTCTAGGAACAAATTTTAGTATTTAGGGTGTGCAAATTATCATTAACAACTTATAATATAGGTGTGAAATTTATTTCACACCTATATTATAAGCAATATTAATATTACAAAGATTTTACAATACTGCTTTATTCTGTCAACATGTCAGTTATATACGGGCGACCAGACGGCCTAACAGTATTAGTGTACTTCGCACCAACAAAACTTATTGTATGTTGCGCTGGTGCGAAGTACATAAGAATTACGATGTTTGAAGTGCTTGGTGCTACGGAGTACAAAGGTTAACAATATATTTTCCTTTCTTGTACTATGTATGTAATGTGCTTTGAATGTTAAAGAAATGTCAAATATTACTAAAAGGTCACGGACTATTTTCATGTTTCAATTAAGCTCCTTCAACGTTTTGGGTACAAAGTATTTGCTTTTTGGTGAATGTTGTAAAATGCCACATTTTACGTTAGTGATATGTTTCTTATACACCGGGCATAAATAAATCGAGATGTGTATGGAGATTTAAACAGTCATCTACCGTAGAATATTTTCTAGAGCTTTTAATGTCAAAACACGATAAATTTAAGGTCATTAACTAAAGTAAACAATGTTTGATTTCTGAGACACTACAGCGTTGGATAAAAATTAAGCGGTATCAAAGCCATACAAAGCCACAAATTTTAGACTAATAACTCTGAGCTAACTGTCAACGGTTCATTAGATTACACACACACAGTAGGGTAAAATTAAAATTTTTGTACAACCGACCTCAATATAAATCAAATCAGAACATCATCAATGTAGTCGAAGTCAATTAAATACGCACTATTAAGGATAACTCAAACACTAGTTGTTAGATCTTGATTAAATTTATATGAGACCACTAGAAAAACACCAGTTTTCAAAGAATCATCAAAATCGATTCGCCTAGGAGAAAGTTCTGCAGTAACACACATAAAAAACAGTCGAATTCGCCTAGGAAAAAGCTCTGCAGTAACACACATAAAAACAGTCGAATTGATAACCTTGTCCTTTTGTTTGTAATTGGTTGCAAACTAAAGATAAAGATTATCCTACATTTAGGAACTTCATTAAGTTCATTAAGTTAGTGAGACGAATGATTGACGCGATCGAAGTATTTTCTTTTCGGCTTTCTTTCCGTTTATTTAGAGTCAACTTGGCTTCACAGTTGAAAGATTCACATAAGTAAGTAGTATACACCAGGAGGTTTCAATTTCTTGATCGGCTAGAAACAAATCTATGTTGAAAAATTTGCAAAAGTGGTTATGATAACTACGGAACAAGTGTTTTTTATGGTTTACAAATAGTTGTTCCGGGTCTGGACGTTTTTTATTGTGCAATTTATGTTTGCAAACTGAATCCATGGCACAATAGAAAATCTTAGTGTGGGCGTAACGTTTTTTTAAAACGGAAAAGAAAACGACAAAAGACAATGCTTTAAATAAAACGATGGCACAAAATAGTATGCAAGTAGGAGGGACCATGACTATATGTACCATCAGGACCAGGAAACTATTTATATTTTGTGAATATTAGAAAAAAACATAGAGAAATATTAATGTGTCAAAAAATTCTATATAAGAGACAGGCAATTTAATTTAACTCATATGAGTACATATAACCGTGAAAAGAAAAGAACATAGTATTTATTTTTCACGGTCTCTCATATCTCATCGTTTTGTTGAGCACAGCGAATGAAACGCTTTGCCTGCGACAGTATTCACTGAGCAATGTAATTTGAGAGTTCTTAAGCAAATAGTATACAGGAATTTTGTACGCTCAAGTGTTTACATCTAGGATTCTACCGCTATCCCTTTAACCATCTTTACGATATTCAATATGATGAAAATATCAATGATTACCCGTACAAGAAACTAGTTTTTATATTTGAAATTTAAAAAAATGTTGACCGTCATGGGACACCCGGCAGATGTTATACATCATTGTTGACGGTAGAATTTATAATTACTGAAAACCATTAAAGAAATATGGAGCAAAATAAACAAAAAAACGGTGGTTTGTTAATAAAACCAATATATTTTCCTTATTACATAATAATAAAATAATATAAAATAATAAAATGAACGTGTCAAGATTATAATCAAATAAGAAGGTAACAAGCAGCACTCAGCTCACACAGAGAAATAACGAATTGTATAGTATACGCGCACGCACACATAAGGAATTCAGGAGCGGTGGCGTAGGTAGTGAGCAGGCAATAGGCGGCGGAAAGCGGAGGCATGGCGGCATAAGAGAGCGTCGTGCCGTTTGCCGTCACATCGTGCGAGTCAGTTTTACTGCCAAGGTGCGCCAATAGATGTACCATATAAAAAAATATTGCTTTTGAATTGCATTAAATGCATTGTAATTATATACCGCGTTCGTTCACTGTCAAGGATATTTACAGGCTTTCGAGATATTTATTCGTTCGATCGATCAAAAATCTAGACGATAAAATCTAAAGACTAGTGTGCGTGCAAACATTATTTTAAGCAATGTTGTCTTGAAAATTGTTTCCTTGTTTCAACTACTCACTGTAATAAGAAATAAGCAAACCGTCTCGAAAAAGCAATAGCTATGATCTGAACCCTTCTAGTAAATAGCACCAACTGTTGGAATATTGGTATTAACGTATATAGATTTAATGTTACTTAACCTTATAGTCAAACAAGCTGTTACATACTAGAATAAAAACATTGGAAACATTTTAAAACAAATATTCTCTCTCATTTACCGTCACTATATTCCTCAATAAGAATAATGACTCCAGACTGAACTTCGATCACGGCAACTTAACACAGTCTTAACGGGGACTGGACATCCACACAGTATACATTTAAGTGTACGAGTTTGTATGCAAGTACAGGTGTGCTCTTTCGACCGTAGAGATATCAGACGTGGGACCAACTTCTTTACGTGCTTTCCGAGGCGTGGGGTGAAACACCGACAACCACCTGACTCCGTAATGTCCTCCGTAACGCTACTGAGAATTTCTTGACAGAAAAGTCCCGTAACTGATTTTGGCAAGACACGAGATGCGAACCTGGAACCACATGGTTAATCGGACTTATAATCTGTTCTCTATTCGAACGAGGTAGTCATATGTCATATATTATATGTATGTCAATATCGCTGTACGAGTACAGAGGAGTTTCCCATAGTAGAAAGACAAAAACTATCCCAAAAATATAAATAGATAAAGGCAGGTTTAAAACTAAAGTCGTTACAAACAAAGCGATATTACACTTTTCTATTTGTATATAACTTTACACAGTTCAAGCAGATGTATTTTACGGAGTCCTAATGAAAATGGAACTTTCCAATGGATTAGTTGGGCGGCAGTTGGGTTCGCAATCCGCAGGGCGTCCCAGTTAAGTCGCACTCATTCCAGGCTAGTTGCCGACCAACTTTTCTTCAAACAAAGCTCACCTTTGCGCTAAATTACTTTCTACATTAATTATAGTTCGACAAAAATGTGGTCTGCTCATAAGATGGCTTTTTAATTTAATTTTTGCCAATTTCAACTCTAAGTGAGAATTCCCTAGAAAAACTTGCGTATGTTTGTCACTTTATTCTAGTTCTTTTTTTCAAATTCTCAAAAGTTTAAATTTATTGCGATTTTACTATAAGTTTATTATTCGAAAGTTAAGCAACTTTAATGAAAATTGAAAATATTTTTCATTTATTTCAAAATGAACACAAAATATAATTTTGGTAAATAATACTTAAACAGGAGGCTCATTTCTCAAAGGCCGACAAAGCTTTTACGTTTCATGAGCGATCGTGGTCTTACCATCTGGTGAATTTCATGTACCTTCAGCCCCTCTTCTAAGAATTACTTTATAGCAACACAAACACCTATTGTACTAAAAAATACGTAATTATACAAGTACGTAAATAAAGTTTAAAAAACTCAGTCATATGCAGTAGAGAGATATAAAGCTTATAGAAACTTACAGGTTTTGCTCTTATGATATAGAGTCCGTATGAAAGGAAAAATTATAACGAAATAACTTTCGACTAAAGGATTCCGCATCCGAATAGAACTTTTAACAAACTTACACCCTTTCAACGCCTATAGAACGTAGTTCTAAAGGTGTAAGGTTTTTTTTTTATAAAAGAGCAACTGCTTCATGAGAGAAGACTGCTTCCGTAATATTTATATTTTCATTTCATTGATATGTACTACTGAAAGTGTATTGTGTCATTTAATCTGAAAAGAAATATTTTAGCGACTTAAAGAGAAGGAGTTTCTTTATTCGACGCGTATTTATTCAATGTATGTTTACTGGTTTCTCAGGAACGGCTTAACCGATTTTAAAAAAATCCTATTCAATAGGTTCAGGGATGGTCCTGTATTCATTTAAAGAAAAATTCTATCTATATTGTATTTAAAGAAAATTAAGGGACATGAAGCGGATGAAGTGTAACATTACAGTATATAATATGTTACATTCAAATTTCACTGCTGAACATAGGCCTCCCGCATCGATTCGATCGATTGTCATACTTATCAGATGGATTGCCAACAGCATTTTTTATAGGAAGACGCTGCAGCCCATCTTATCAGATGGATTGCCAACAGCATTTTTATAGGAAGATGCTGCTGCCCATCTTATCAGATGGATTGCCAACAGCATTTTTATAGGAAGATGCTGCTGCCCATCTTATCAGATGGATTGCCAACAGCATTTTTATAGGAAGACGCTGCTGCCCATCTTATCAGATGGATTGCCAACAGCATTTTTTATAGGAAGACGCTGCTGCCCATCTTATCAGATGGATTGCCAACAGCATTTTTATAGGAAGACGCTGCTGCCCATCTTATCAGATGGATTGCCAACAGCATTTTTTATAGGAAGACGCTGCTGCCCATCTTATCAGATGGATTGCCAACAGCATTTTTTATAGGAAGACGCTGCTGCCCATTTTATGAGATGGATTGCCAACAGCATTTTTTATAGGAAGACGCTGCTGCCCATCTTATGAGATGGATTGCCAACAGCATTTTTTATAGGAAGACGCTGCTGCCCATCTTATGAGATGGATTACCAACAGCATTTTTTATAGGAAGACGCTGCAGCTCATCTTATCAGGTGGATTGCCAACAGCATTTTTATAGGAAGACGCTGCTGCCCATCTTATCAGATGGATTGCCAACAGCATTTTTTATAGGAAGACGCTGCTGCCCATCTTATCAGATGGATTGCCAACAGCATTTTTTATAGGAAGACGCTGCAGCCCATCTTATGAGATGGATTGCCAACAGCATTTTTATAGGAAGACGCTGCAGCCCATCTTATCAGATGGATTGCCAACAGCATTTTTTATAGGAAGACGCTGCAGCCCATCTTATGAGATGGATTGCCAACAGCATTTTTTATAGGAAGACGCTGCAGCCCATCTTATCAGATGGATTGCCAACAGCATTTTCATAGGAAGACGCTGCTGCCTTATCTTATGAGATGGATTGCCAACAGCATTTTTTATAGGAAGACGCTGCTGCCCATCTTATGAGATGGATTGCCAACAGCATTTTTTATAGGAAGACGCTGCAGCCCATCTTATCAGATGGATTGCCAACAGCATTTTTTATAGGAAGACGCTGCTGCCCATCTTATCAGATGGATTGCCAACAGCATTTTTATAGGAAGACGCTGCTGCCCATCTTATCAGATGGATTGCCAACAGCATTTTTTATAGGAAGACGCTGCTGCCCATCTTATCAGATGGATTGTCAACAGCATTTTTATAGGGAGACGCTGCTGCCCATCTTATCAGATGGATTGCCAACAGCATTTTCATAGGAAGACGCTGCTGCCCATCTTATCAGATGGATTGCTAACAGCATTTTTTATAGGAAGACGCTGCTGCCCATCTTATCAGATGGATTGCCAACAGCATTTTTTATAGGAAGATGCTGCAGCCCAACTTCGGTTCGTTTCCCCCTGCCGCCTCCTACGACGCCCATGGGATGATATTGTAGTGGATATTCTTACAACGCTACTACACAATGAGTGATTTTTCTTTACGGAAAAAGATGAAACAAACTTTTGATATAGATTGAAAACTGACTTCTAGAACTAAAAAGAGTAAAACAATATCTACATATTAGCTTCTGAAGTCGGAGCTTCCTCTTTGAAAAGATAACGTTAAAAAACTGACAGGGAGAAGCCAAGAAATGTTCTGAGGTAATACAAATAAAAAATACAGTCGAATTGGGAACCTTTATTTTTGAAGTCGGTTGTAAAAACTATTTAAATATTATTTATTAACAACTTTAGCCAACCCTGGAAAATCTTATTACTCACTAATTAAGTATTGATGAAAGAGCAACCTGAATAACAGAAAATCCCGGTTTCAGTGGATGAAAGCAAAACTTTTTAAAATTGGTTCTATTCGCCAACATTTAACTTATCCTTATTGACCTAAATTATAAATTGAACGGTCATATTCACCGATTCGAAAAGGCTCTCAAGTCCGAGTATTCTACATCAGCATGGGTCAGCTTTCTCAAAGTTTGCTCGCTTTAGCGTAAGGGGATCCGACGATCGACGATGGATGGGTTTTACGAGTAGGTACTATCAAACTAGGACATGTAAGCCGCCAGATCTTATGTACGGCTGTCATCTTCACTAATGTATGTTAGAACTGGCGTTTTCCGAAATAAGATTATTTGTCCATTTTGTGTATTTATAATTTAATATTTTATTTAATAATATTAGGGATTGCACAAGTAATATTATTGAATAAAACAACTTAACTTTAACTAAGTTAAATTATTTTTGACTCCGTGCTTCTACTTTGAATAAGTATTTTCGTGGACTGTGCGTTCACTGAGTACATTTATTAAGGAGAGTGAGCGCGCACGTTTCAAATCTTGTGAGGGCAGACAGACTACACGCGTGTTTCTTGGGGTATGTTCCGAAACGTTTTCAGTATACTGCCGAATACAAATGACGTCATCAATTGACACTATTTTGTACTGGCGTGCCGCCGCCATTTTGTGTTGGAATCCGGCCATAATAAAACAACTTTTAATTGTGTGTGCGCTGAATCAAGCATGCTAGAATTTGTTTTTATTTATTCAAATACAAAAAATTGTAGAATAATTGCTGGTATCTCCACTAGGAAGATATAATGATTTTAGAGCACATAATGACAAAATAATCGCCAACACTTTTCCAATATGGTGCAAATGTATGTATGAATAAATGACAAAATAATTGCCAACACTTTTCCAATATGGCGCAAATGTATGACGTCATATACTGCCCTATGTTTTGGAATGAATCATCAGTATAGCGTCGATTCATGACGTCATTTGCATTTGACAGTACACTGGGTTCTATTTTGGAACATACCCTTGATTTGCGATTAATAGCAGCGGGTCCAGCGCGTATATCGATACAGCACTCCTCGACTAGTTTCGCAACACATTTGAACGTTAATAGGGTTAAATTTTTGGTATTTATTAAATTAATTAAAAAAAATATACATTCGAGGAACACATAATGCAATTATATTCTGAGTCCACAAAGGTCAAAATGCTATCGTACACGAAATTCGCGATTTCATCCACCTGAACAGGATACTGGGTGGTCCATCACTGTGTGATTTATCAAAAGTTTTCTTTCTTGCATTTCTTTACGGATAAAATTTATTGTAACTTGCATTTAACTATTGATGTTGTGTGGCGCTAGCAACAAACAATCGATAATATTAAAGGATGATAAGGCACGGGAAAGGCCTACAGATTGATTGCTTTATGCTTTAGCAAACGGGTTACCAACAGCGGTTTTTTTTTATTATTTTCAATTGCTATTAAAAACATATTACTTTCCACATCTGTCTCGTAACAGCTTCTCTCCGTCGCCTGTCCGACAACCAAATCGATTAAGTCCACCAGACGGAGTAGCGATCTGAGTATGTAGGTCGATTGAGGCAGGTGGCTCAGGACCGTGCATTATAACTTTCCTTGGGCGAGGTCTATGTTCACCACTGAACTTCGAAGAGGCTGTGATAAAGACGATTAGGATAATATCATGATATCATGTGTGTATATAGGTTTTATTAATTTGACTAAAATATAACAACATAATAAAAGTTACTAACGATTACTTGAATAATTGAAGAATTCTGTACAAGAAATCAAAATCTATTTTAAATAAAATTACAATAAAATGTATTATGCATATACTAAAATAAGTCAATATCTGAAACGCAATCCAGATGCAGTAAACTACATTAGATGCACTCAGACGCACCACTCGCCCATGTAACCTCGACCTAAACCTGTTCCAGTTCAGGCGCCATTTGCCTAAACATTAGTTCCTCAATAGTCGTTGTTCACTGAGGGGATTAAAGCTTACTACGTTTATTTACAATAGCATTGGATTCAACGTTGGAAACTTGCCATGTTTGTGTGTAGTCATTTACCGGCTTGAGTGTACGCGGGTTGCGGCTTTGCTTTAGTACCGCGGATGAGAGACGGATTAGCTATCAGGAGCTGTCTTCATGGGATTATGAGCATCTCTCTCTCCCCGTCTTGGCTTCTCCCTGTCAGTCTTTCTGCTTCTTTATCCGCACAAATATTATATGTACATACAAGATACTGAAACAATCATATAGTGAGTTCTATTTATTCCTAATTTGCTGGTTCCAGAAGGTCCATAAAGGAAAATATATTTAAAAAGGCAAATTTTGTGCGTACTTTACTACTATTACTAACGAATAAATAATATACATAATAAATAACTGTTTGGTAGTTCGATAAATGTTAATTATTTGTGTAATTGGTGATGGCTGATGAAAATACAAGATTAGATTACACCTATGAAAAGAACAACGACGAGCATTATGCTTTGGAAATACCATTGACGAAGACGTTGCAATTATTCAAATTGGTCTTGAAAATTATAAAAAAACTTTTGGTAAATGCAAATGTGCATGCCTTAAGTGCTCATGTTATATGTACGTTTTTTAAAGTAATTTAAATTCACACAAGTTTTCACAAATAATCTTAATACTTTTATTTTTCCGATAATTTTAGGTCAAACGTCAATAAAAAAGTTTCAAAAATCCAAAAGTGTACGACTCATAATGCTCATATAATCGTGAAAAATGTAGAAAAAATTTCTCAATCACTTTAGAAAATATTTTTTTATCTTTACTATGTTATTATTATTGAGATTGAAAAAACTTCTTATTATTATCAATTGAAAAAACTTTTAACAGAATTATCATCAAACGATCTAAAAACTTAAAAACTACGACTTTTTACCTGAATCGTTAATAGTTTTTTTTTCTCATCAACTTTATTTCATTTTCATCTTATTATAACCAGTATTTTAACTTAATATTGACCAAAGTCCACCTTCACCAACAAAACGAAGCCAAACTCAGCGCACCCAGTTCTACTTTTCGAGGAGTTCCAGTAGCAGATATCGAAGTACACCTTGAGGTCACTCCATAAAGTCCAAGACGTATAAGTATCTATATTTAAATATAAATCCTACGTACTTTTAGGGAAACATTATATTGTTATAAAAATCTGTGACTATAAAAATAATAATAATATCTTACCTTGGTCAAGTGTGTATCAATGTTGGTTTTTGGAATATTTTGTATTTCTACAGCGATCAATATTTTACATCACGATCCGCTTTAAATAAACGACACACTGACCCACTCACGATGGTGGCCGAGCCCGAAGTGAGTCAAAGTGTATCTGTATTTAGTAAAATATATAATTACAAGGCTTTTCAAACACCGAAAATTTCGGATTTTCTCAGATGAAAAAATGAATTATAACTAAACAAAATAAAATTAAACATCCATTTACATTCCATGATTCCCCACATGACAGATGAAGAGCTTAAAAATATATATTGAGTTGAACAACTGATATTTTCAAAAGTTATCGTGTTTACCCCTCTTTTAGTGACTGTCTTAAGGTAAAAATAACAATTAATCCATTAGAAAAATAATAAGTTCAGCAATCATTTATCTATCTGACAATGTGCTTTTTATATTGTTTATATGTTTAATATGATTGTGAGATACGATTTCGTGCAACAAAACGTTGGATTCTTGATTTTCAGGCGCCACTAGAACATACCTACGCGCTTTGCGCTTAAGGCATGTAATATTTATTACATGTAATTAAAGATACCCGTGGTAGCTAAGGGGCTAAGCGCTCGCTGTGGATTTCACAGTACGGGAGCTACCGGCGTTCAATCCCCGTCAGCACCTGTTGAATTGTTAATTGTAATTTTTTAACATAGTGAGTAGACCTGCATGTCTAAGAAATAAGAAAAAAAAATATTTCAAAGACCGCAAAGATGCATTGGGGCAGCGTGGCGGACATTTCCTTGCCCTAAAATCTGCAGTATGTCTACAATAGATCAACCCGTGAAAGACCACCATCGCAAGGAATACCAGCGTGAAATAGCAGCACTATGTGTCGTATGGCGAGTGACGAAAACCGGGGAACCTTTATACTCGTAGCTGGGAAATACCCCAAAGGGGTGACAACGCATCTACATTTTGATTCTTAATCGGGGGTAGATAGTTGTACGTGTGCTCGCTTGTTACCCTTACTTCTATAAAAATATACTGTTATATTTTGCTAAATACATAATATTACGGCTGAATAGTTATATTTTCAAGTGTCAAAACTACTGTAATCTATTATTCGCATTTCTGTGGCAAGGGAAGACGAAATTAGAGCGACGTCCATTTGTTATATGTTTCGTAGTAGTAGTTAATCATTATTACAGTGGAAACTCATCGGGGCACATGCTCCCGAACTGTTAGCCGCAAACACCCGATGTGTACTAACTCGACCCGGACCCACGTCGTTATATTGTTTGTCTAAATGCAGACATATTGTTACTGAAACTAAGCTGTGAAAATAATTTACTACATAATATTTTATATATCACGCCTAAGTATGTAAACAACTTTCCATAAAAATCTAATAAACACCCGTGAGGACTAAGATGGAATGCCTCGTTTCCAGCTAGAAGGGTCTCCGGTTCTCTACACTCACCATACGAAACACAGCAGCATTAAGATATTATTTTACGCTGGTATTCTGTGGGAGCGTGGTCCTTCCCCGGTCGAGCCGACCCATTCGTGCTACAACCATAATATAGCTGCAGCGTGGCTCTACGACGTATAATATAACTTATTGTATAATATTTTATATATTACGCTTAAGTATACAAACAACTTTCCGTGTAAATCTAATACACATAAAATTATGATTAAAACTACTTTTACGGATTTTATCGCATTTATTTTTACTTTTAATTACTTTTGGGAAGTGCTTTCAGCCGGGATGGAAGATGTGATTTAGATGTGGATAGGCGTGTCGCTGCCGGAAACAAAGTCAATGGTGCCCTGAATGCATTAATAAAAAGGCAAGGCGTGGTGAAGAGTGCACGCCTTGCAATACATAACGCAGTGTTGGTACCGACTTTGTTATATGGCAGCGAAACCTGGGTATCCCAGAAGAAGCATAAAAGCAAGTTGAATGCAGTGGAGATGCGATCTCTTCGTAAAATGTGTGGCGTTACCATAGCCGACCGAAAGCGAAACGAAGAGATTCGCAATATGGCAGGATTGAAAGATGACCTTATCACAAAAATTGATAGGGGCGTACTCCAATGTTTTGGGCACGTTGAACGAATGAGTGAAGACCGAATGGTGAAGAAAATATATAGAGCGAAAGTAAATATTAAAAGGTGTCGAGGTAGACCGAGACTAACTTTCGAAGACCATGTGAGCAAATTGCTCGAAGAGGGGAGGGTCAAGAGTACTCGAATACCTAGACGTGCATGTATGAAGAAGTTAATGAACCTGAAAGAAGCGAAAGAGGTATGTAAGGATCGTGACACTTGGCGATCTGTTCTCTCTGGCTACCCCGTTAGGGATTGTGCGTGACGATAAGTAAGTAAGTAAGTAAGTTTAATTACTTTTATTTTTAAATCCCGACGTTTCGGGCGCTTTCCAGCACCCATGGTCACGGGGGACTGAGATGACTGACGTCCCGATGTCATTGTTAAACCCGGAGTACCCTCAGCTTTTTTAATTATTGTTTATGGTCTGATCTATGCAAAATGAACTATGTCCTGAGGTCTTGCAGTGGTATGCTTGGCTTTGGTTTTAATTTTATTGATTATAGGATCCCAAGCAGGTGGTAGTACCCAGCCTCCTTCTCTATTGAAATTAGGATGTTTTTTAATTTCAATAGCCTTACGTATCATCCTTGGCATGAATCGGTGTTCTTTCGCGAGGATTTGTGGTCTATCAAATCTGATGTAATGGTTGGGGCCATCAAACTGCAGACTTCCCGGAACGTTGATTGTGATCATATCCTAGACGGCCCCAACCATTACATCAGATTTGATAGACCACAAATCCTCGCGAAAGAACACCGATTCCTACCAAGGATGATACGTGAGGCTATTGAAATTTGAAAAAACATCCTAATTTCAATAGAGAAGGAGGCTGGGTACTACCACCTGCTTGGGATCCTATAATCAATAAAATTAAAACTAAAAAATGCTAAGTCCAAAATCCAACAATGCCACCACTTGGGCGGCTTCTGTGGGCGAAGTATTCGTATGTTTTAGGAAATAAAACTTTTTTCAGACGTTTTAAAGTCACAGTAAACAAATTAAAAACAAAAAAGTTAAAGATAAACGCAAATTATTAGTTTTTAAACGTGAAAGGGTTCCAACTGTAGACGCACATTTGTCTCGAAATAGTGATTCATTTCATTTAGAGGATAAAAAAATGATATTATAACTTCGAGTTTTGAATTTTTGCTTACCATTGTAATGGCCAGATTGGTAGCTATACAATAACGTTTTTTTTTTTTTAATGGAATGAAATCTCTTTTGTATTAAATTAGGTGTTTCAACTTTTTGACAAATTAAAACGAAGGTGTTTCGATTTTTTTGATGAGAAATATATATTGTTATTTTAAAAATCTTATTATTTGTACTATACTGTGCAAGTTGTTGATTATATAACTGTCTATTGTCTGATACTGTATAGGATTAGTACAATCCGTACTTGCAATTGATATTACTAAGTATCTCTTGACCTTAATAACGACAATCGTTTCTAAGCCACAACAACCTAACAATACAGGTATGTTAAGTTATAATTGTGTACTGCCTGTATTGTGTTATACCTTTGCCTTTTTTTAAATAAATAAATAATTAATGGTTTTAATTATCCCATTATTTATTTTCTAAAATCATTTCGTTCTCTCGGTACAGAGTAATTGTGTTCTGTGATATCGTTCATATCTTTGTATACAGCTCTCCTATGTTAATAGCATTCGTCATGACACACATGCCAGATAGATTAGCAAGAGTAGCACTAAATATTTCGCAGTTCGAAGATGCTCTCCGTAACTTACTATGTTTATTTTTTACTTACCAATCTACATTTTCATTTTTGCGGTATAATACTTTGCCAAACGCTTAGCAACTTGTTGCCAGAAAAATGCGCGCTTACTTCCTAACATCCATGACATAGCATAATAAATACATAGCATTAAGAAGTATAAATGTAAAATGATAGGTGCCAGTGCCCAGCTGCCTCTCATTTCCGAGAATGTTTAGGGGCAACGAAATAAACTGCCCATTGCATGTTTGTTGATTTTACACGTCTCTAAAATATTTTTTTTGTTTCCCATGATGTTTTTCTTCACCGCCGAGCACATAGCATAGCTCGCATGCATTTATATTTTATAATTTAAAATTTTAATAATATAATATAAAATACAACAAATATAACGAAATTAGCAATAACTTAAATTAACTTTTAGCATTTTTTTTGTAACAATTAATGGTATGGTTATCCCGCAATCTGTCAAAACGACACACATTTGTGATGTATTTACATTAATTTACTAGTGCGGATTATTTCTGCACGATATAATTCATAATGTACTCGTCGATATCCGAAGTAGAATCAAAATAACGAATATAGCGCAGCGAATAAATATGGAATCAAATGTTTTTGAATGTTAATATCTTCGTACCGGTATGAGAAGTGCAGGGTCCCACTGATCTGATGATCTGGTAAGGCACGCATTAAGTCGATAAATGCAGGTGGCTCATGGTGGACCGTCGTTTGTGGCATCCAACGGAGGAAGTTTTTGTTCAGCAGTGGAAATGTGAAGGTTGTGAAGGAAGCAAGCATTTTTTTAATTAACGACAAGTATTTTTCACAAATCCTCATGATTATTTATTAAATGTAATAAATAAAAAATGAGCGCGCAGTCTTCTCATATTTAAGGAAAGCCGATTTTAAGGAACTAAAAAGAATAAATTAATTGATCTAATTGAAAACCTCCTTCTTTTTTTGAAGTCGGTTAGAAATACATTGTGTCTCAAGTGGATAATACCCATCTCTTCTCATATCGTTAATAAGGTATTTTTCACTTAATCGGCTTTTTTACCAGAACGCTAATAAAATTAATATGAAATCTGGTGTTTTTCAAGAAAAGGTTAGTGCGCTGGTTTTTGTTACTGCAAGATGTGGCCCTAAAACGTCTTTAAGAAAACATGCGTGAGATAATTCAAGTCAGCTAAATTTCTTGAAAATAAATAAAAGTTTAGTAAGGACAGTGACACACTTACTGCTCAATAATGTTATACAAAAGAAAAATCATTTGTGTTTTGTTTTTAATCATTTGAAGCCGGTGCTTGATCGCTACCTCACCTGATGGTAAGAGGTAAGAAAGCCGAAGATGGTAAAATGCATTGGCTTAGCTTGCAAAAAGGCAAGAGAGAATAGGCACACTTGCCTTAATTCACCTTGCCCATCTTGGACCCATGTTGTAATTGAATGGAAATGCAAGATGCTGATAAATCAAACTGCTTGGTTTGAATAATCAGCAATTTGGTGAAAGGCAGAAAGAGGAACTAAGTCATGCAACGCAATTTATAATTATTCTGTAATTAATTCCCTTGTTGTTGCAGGTGTACATACTCTCCCAAATAAAATCTCCGCAATTTATCCTACAGAACACCAATTTGGTTTAAAATTTGTCTTCTCCTTTAATATCAATGTTAGTATATTCTCCTGCATTATGAATGCATACATAATTTTTTTATATAGTAGAGGCGGCAAACGAATGCGGCTCACCTAATGGTAAGTGACTAAAACCGCCCATGAACAATCCCAACACCTGGGGAATAGCAGGTGCGTTGCGGGCTTTTAAAAAGGAGTCAGCTTTTTTCTTGAAGGTCCCAAAGTCGTATCGGTCCGGAAAAATTGTCGGTGGTAATCAATTCCACAGAGAAGTTGCACGAGGAACAAAACTCGTAGTGGAACGCACAGTGGTAGACCGAAAAGCATCTCGATGGTGAGGATGGTAAACTGATTTCGACACGATCTGCGTTTGTGAAATTTGGAGGGGGAATCATTCCGGACAATTCCTCAGAACACTACCCGTAGTAGATGCGATGGAAAATACAAAGGGATGCAGGCGATGTGCCGACATGAAATATTGTCTCGCTCTGCCGAGCACACTAACCGTTTTAGAGGCCAATTTAGCCTTCACATCTATATATCGACGCCGAGAATTTCAATGCTAGCCTTTTATTAGTGCCTTGAAACTGAGGAGATACGACAAAGAGGTTCTATTTAGCGGTGAACGTACAAATTTATGAGTTCTGGGGATGGAACTGGACTAGATTTAGTCACCCCCAATCCGAAACTTAGTTCAGCAAAGACTCGAATTCATTCACAAGTTTGTCCCGGTACTCGGCGACGTTTTCCCGAGAAATATTGGCACGGCCGGTGTATAAGGCATCACCAGCGCTGTCGTCTGCATAGCAATGAAAGTTACGAGTTTGCAACATATCATTATGCAGAAGAAACAGCGTTGGTGATAGCACGCAGCCTTGTGGAACACCAGAGTTAGTAGGCTTGTAATGAAAGCATGCACCGTCTATGTTTGGTGGACCGGTGATTGCACAATTTTACGGGCAGCCTAGGAAGTATAGGAAGGGTGTTTCAAAAGAAGCCCTTTGTGCCAGACCCCATCTTCGCTATGTCCATACTAGTGGCCAATGCCTGCCCTTGGATTGTACTGCCTCCGCCCATCTATGAGTCAGGTAGACCAGTAGATCACCAGCTAATCGACCACGACCAAAACCATGTAGGCGGTTACAAAACAACTGGTGATCCTCAAGGTACCTCACGAGCTGGCAGTTTATAATCGACTCCATTATCTTAGAAAATAAGGTGGTGATGGCGATAGGCCTGTAGTTTTAGCCCGGCCTTTTTAGGGATCGGGTGGACCAAAGCTGTCTTCCATGAATTCGGAACTAAGCCTTGGGAGTAGGACTACCGAAAAAGACGCGTTAAAATCGGTGCCAACTCCGAAGCACACGTCTTCAGCACAATGGGAGGGACACTAAAAGACCAACTCGACTTGCTGACGTCCGGGGAATGGAGTGCTTAGCGAACCGAATGCTGTGTAAATCGCACATCCCGCAAGAAGCACTCACACCACGGGATAGTCAGCGGTGTGTTCCCCCCGTCATAGAGAGTCGAGTTGGACACAAATAGAGAGCTTAACAGATTGGCTTTCTACTTTGCGGTATGGGTCAGTGAGTAGTTCTCTCTGTGCAGAGTTGGAAGAGATAGCTGACATAAGTTTCCTTGTACAGCCTGGCGAAAGACCAGAATGCACAGTTTCCCAAAGGAAGGCAAACTAGCTTCTCGCTAATTATAACGATGTGCTCAGACTTTACCTTAGCAATGACTCTATTGAAAAACGGACTGAGATCGTAGATCAAAAACAAATATTGTTAGGCCATACAAACACTTGTTCCGAGCTGTTTGACGTACAATCCCGTAGCGCCGCCGGAGACGAGGCATTCCATCTTTCGCCTTCAGGAATGACAACGCCACTGTATTTTGTTTCTTAATACATAGATGTAGATGTCTATGGGCCACAACACAATGTGATTGTTTGTCACCCTTATTATGTAAAAAAAATCTTAGCAAGTACACTACAAAGCTGTAGATTATCCTTATGGAGACTTAAAAATTAAATCAATTCTTTAGTATCTCTTTCGTAAATCAGTAATTTAATAATGAAAACGAAACAGTATATCTATATGTTTACCTATAATATTAATATACGGTAAACGCTTATTGGTTTCAGTCACGCCGTACATCAGATTGACAGACATTTAATATATATGTAATCAAAAATAAATAATCCAACGGTTTAATTATTATATCAGGCGATATAATTGCTCGTCGGGTATAAAATTAATGATCGTTATAATGTTTATTCGGATGCTGCTTCTACTTTCAATTAATTTTAAAATTAGTTCGTTTATAAACAACGACAAGTGGTTGTGCAAGGTTTCCCCCCTGTTGGAGAGAACGGCTTGTCCCATTTAATTTTATATTTGCTTCTAGTATAGTACAGGAAATGTTATGGTTATGTTATGATTCCGTTATTATTTACTTTATTTATCATAATTTTGAGGAATAAAAGAAATTATTGTTTCTTTCGGGGTCGGTATCGATATGGTTCAGATTTCTTTAAGTAACAAACTTCATTCGTATTGATATGTTTACGTTTAATGTTTATATAGTAAGTGTTTATATAGTAAGGTAAGAAATTCACGTAATATACAGAAAACCCGGTCACTTATTACAATCACAAGTTCTCTTATGCATTATTACGTTGTATAATGTCAAGCATTATAACTTTATTTAACATTAATTACTATAAAATAAATTACAAAGAAAAAAAATAAACAAGTTAAACTTTTATGTTTATATATGTAGTGTCGTGTAGTAGATTCCGTGAAGCGGCGGCATAAGCAAATTCATACGACACACCATCGTATCGGATATGTTAGACATGACAGAGGGAATAGAAATAGTAGCATTTTCCCGGAAAAGACAGCGGTTGCTGACTCCCGCCAAGCGTGGTAACTGCAGTAAATATTCTCCTAGAGGCCTATGTACGGAAGGTGACTATTAAATGGCTGTAAGATATTATTTAGAGATATATGATAGAGTCGCTTAGACATAAATTTAAGGAAATTAATACATCAACTTTGGCCTCTTAATACATTTATGAAAATGTAAAGTACGTACACAAAAAAGTAGTTTTACAAAAATAAGCGGTATTCATTCTGTAAATACTAGAAATAGACACAAGCTATTGGTACCAGTTACTTGACTCCACTGAGTTGGTGATTCATACTTGGGGCGATGTATACGCTTTTACGAAAAATCCCAGAAAATATATACAAAATATGACTGCGCAAAGTTCAAAAACTCAGTACCAAACAAAATTAATATTTTTACATAATATAAACAATTTTTGTTGGAACATCAAACAGAATATTTTATGGGGAAACAAATAAGTACATTCAAAGAGAATTGATTACTCGCTGCAAATTATCATTTGAGTCGAAATCGAATATCGATTCCATAAATTGCAATCCATCTCATTCCGCCTCTTCACGTATAAGCGAGATAGCAACAATAGATGGATCTAATAACGAGTACGAATAGTTATATACGAGCATGGTTAGTTTTAATGTACTGATTTGCATTGTTAATTGTGTCTATTAGTCATCCGATTTATGCTAGTGAGTATGCGACGTTGCTCTATATTCTGTGAAGGCAAATTGCGTCGGTTATAGTAGTTGACTCGTGTAGTGGCGGTGTCAGATATTCTTATCTGCTGCCCCATGTCACCCGTGAGTGTTTATAATAGGTGACAGATGGAAATGTAACAGGAGAACAGCACCTTACCATTAACAGCTCCGAAAAAGAAAAAAAACCGCGGTCGTCAACCCACTTGCAAAGCATTGCAAGTATGCCAAATATCCTACAAGGCTTATATTCAATCGTGGACATTTGATAGATTATGATGGTGATAAAGATGATGAAATTGCGTTCTGCGTCTATGTAGTATTTGATGGTATTTTCTGGAACAACAGCTTTTATTCACATAATAACAACTGTGCATTATTATTGTGTGAAAAGTTTATGTATTTCGCGTTTTTTTTAAATTGAAGTTTAACATTCCAAAATAGTCGTTAGAACAAAATTTTTATTCAATATATACGAAATTGAGAATAGAGTCATTGACGATAAGAAAAAATAAAATAAAGCTACACGTGGGTTATGTATTCGTACAACTTGTGCCAAAAGTTTGGAGGAAATATATAACAGAGGAACGAGCACAGTTACAACCACAGATCATAACTTTCAGAAAATCTTATTAACACAAACCGATCCGGAAACCCAATTTATGTTTAGCACAAATGCGGTGATTCCCACTTGGACACAATCACAGCTTCCTGTCGGATAAACTGTGGATTCCTACATGGTATGTGCTTTTCAAATATTTTTCCACAAACATCAAAATAAAGCCGACATTTTCAGATAGGAGCCTACTTTGTTGTCTTTTTTATAGGATCTGTTTGATAAACGAGCACACAGTTGACCTGGTGGTAAGTGAATGTTTGTGACCCATAGACATCTATATATATATCCTCAAAAACGTATTAAAATACAGATGCGTTGTCATCCGTGAGGACCGACATGGAATGCCTCGATTCCAGTAAAAACGGTCTCCCGATCTCTACACTTACCATACGAAACACAGCAGCGTTGAGCTGCTATATTACGCTGGTTTTGCGTGAGAACATGTTCCTTCGCCGTTCGAGCAGACCCATTCGTGCTACAACTATACTACCTAGGTACTAATATAGATGCAGCATCGCACTACCACGTAAAAAAGGTTTATCTCACAGAAATAGTAATAATATAATTACGATTTATGTGGTTTACCTCTAGTACACCGAAAAAACTAATCAGTTGATTATAAATGTAGATATAAAGAATCCGTTTACAATCTTAGCATAAACAAGGCTTCTTACTAATGATATAATATTGCATTTAAATACGTTCCGTTTGTTTTACGTAAACATCTCTTCAAGAATAAAACCGGTAATAGTGACGTGGCGCACCCTCTGTCTCTGATAATTGTCGTGTGACGAACGAGTTTTAAAATAAGCCGGTATTTATTTAAAACGGCAGACGAGTTGCTATGAAAAATTCGAACGGCGGAATGTGGAGCGTCGTCACCGTGACGTCTATTTGCAAAAATAATTATCAAGCTAATTGTCAATTCTTTTTCTATGTTTAATTTTCCGTAATTTTTTTTCTGTGGAAATGTGATAAATTTTTTGCATTGAGTTTAGAATAATAACGTATTTAGAAGTGTTTTTCAGTGGAAGAGCCATGCGGCAGCCTTTTCTGTTGCACGTATCGGCCTGCTCGAACCGGGGTGGTACCACGACCTCACAGAATACCAGTGTGAAGTAGAGGCTCTGCTTCTGCGTGTTTCGTCCGGTGAGTGCAGGTGGCCGGAGGTCGAACTTCCGCCCCCCCCCCTATCAAATTTGGTGGGATTAAATGTGAAACTATCCCAGGAGGGTTAGCTCTAGAGGGTGTGCTGGTACCCTTGGTAATGGAGTATCCCTCGCTCAGTATCCACTTCTGGGGAGGAGGAGACAAAAATTGCTCGGGGCTGAGTAACAACTCCAAGGTGACCCCTGTCACGCTATCCACGAATTTCCGCAAAATCAGAGGACTTCACTCGAACCTAAACGCCGTCCACTAGATGGAGATGGCGAAGCCAGCCTTGCTCGTTCTGACCGACACGCAGGTGTCCTCCCCGGCTGATACTTAATATCTCTCCTACCCGGGATACAAACGGAACACTCATTTGTGCTTCGAATTGGAGTTTGCGTATACGTCATAGAGGACATCTGTTCTTGACGCCGTGAAGGTGCGGATCTGTCCATCGTTTGGCTACGCGTAGACAGCGCCAACCACCCAGCGTCTACAGGTGCTTTCTTTAAGCTCTAGATTCCTTGCTACAGCAGGTCCCATGCACAGAGATCCTTGATGATTTTAACGCACACCACGCTGAATGGCTCAGTTCACTTTTACACACAATGGATGTGGCGACCATCCCGCGGTGTGCACTTGAGGATCACCAGCTGATTAGTGACCGCCAATACGGTTTTGATCGGGGTTGATCAGCTGGTAATCTTGTGGTCTACCTGACTCACAGATGAGCGGAGGCAGTAGAGTCCAAGGGGAGGCATTAGTTGTTAGTTAGGACATAGCGAAGGCCTTCAATCACGTTAGGCACAAAGCGCTATTTTTCAAAGCTTCCGCCCTATGGGCTTACCAAGAAATTGTGCAATTGGATCACCAGTTTCCTTGCTGATCGGAGCATCGAGGTCGTATTAAATGGTGCATACTCCGATTACAAGCCTATCAATGCTAATGCTCCACAAGGGCATGGGCTGTTACTTACGCTGTTCCTTCTGCATATCAATGATATGTTGCAAACCAGTAACATTCATTGCTATAGAGACGGCACCGCATGTAATGCTTTTTACACGAGCCGTGCCAATATTTCTCGGGTTCACGTCATCGAGCACCGGAAAAAACTAGTATCTGAATTTGAGTCGTTGTTAAATAAAGTTTCGGATTGGGGACGACTAAGTCTAGTCCATTTTAACACAGAAGACATAATTTTACGCGTTTATCACTAAAAAAAAAAGTTTACTTTTGTAGTACATCTTAAATTTCAGGGCTTACCTTGCTGCCTCAGCTAGCTCCGGAATCCTCGGCGTCAACATATCGAATGATGTGAAGTTTCATGATCACTTGGAAGGGATGGCTGGATTGCGTGCTCAGTAGATCTAGACAGTATTTCATGACAACACACCGCTTGTAAAGTTGTACAAGGCACAAGTTATCTCTATGGAATACTGTTCTCATCTTTGGGCCGAGGCCAGCACCTACCATTTGAACGTATCCAGCACCGAGTGGCTCGAATTGTCGACAACCCAGTTATTTCTAATCAGCTCGATTCACTGGCGCTGCGAAGGAATGCTCCATCGGATCTACCACGATGAGTGCTGTGAGGAATTATTTGGATTAATTCCAGCCACCAAATTTCACGAACGCACATTGCGACTAAACTCAGGATACTATCCATACCTTCTGAAGGCTTGGCGGTACAACACTGTGCGTTTTACTAGGAGTTTCCTTCCTCACACAACCTGTTTGTCAAGACCTCAAGAGCTTACTCCTTTCTGAGAGGCCGGCAACGCACCCGTAATTCCTATGGCGTTGCGGTTATTTGTAGGCGTTAGTCACTTACCATCACGTGAACCGCATGCTCGTTTGCCCCCTCTTCTATAAAAAAGTGTGGATGATACATAGAGCACCGATCGAAATAAGTTAATACTGCTCTACGTAGATATAGATCTATCATCGTTTAAGATTCAACATGCAAATACGCTGTCACCCCTAAGGACTATGATGGAAAGCATCGTTATATTTAATAATATGTACAAAGCGCTGAGGGGTCAGTTCTTAGCATCCGATTCGCCAATCATTAATTTTATACTATTCGAGAAATCCGAGTTAGATCCCCGCGGGTACAAATGAATTTGCAACTTGTATTTAACGGTAAACAAAATATTATAAGTAAATTTACCAACACACGTATAGAAGCAACGCAAAGGACTTAGGTACTGCTACCCTTACTACCTACCCTTTTAAGAAATAGGAGAAACAATGTGTGCAGTAGTGGCAATGTACGCCATAACTTAACTTTTAATGTAATTTGTCTCAGTTTCTTACTTTCATTGAAGTAAAAGCCGTGGTAGCTTAGCGGCTAAGCGGCCGCTGTAACTTTCGGAGTACGCAAGCAAATCTAGTCAGTGGACTTGCAATTGCAATAAGCAATTGCAAATTTAAAATTTTAAATACTGATTTTTCGTATTCTCGACGTTGAAAGTGAGGTAAAAACATCAAACGGAAGTTGTATGAAAAAATAAAAAAAATTTTTAAAGGCATGTAAAGTCTGTCAACATGAATTAGGGTAGCACGACGAGCAGTTCTTGCTTAAAAATGATAGTAGGCCTGTGCCCAGCAGTGGGAATATAGGCTTGTAACCTTTCTTCTTTATTTACTTTTAATTTCATTTAGACATAACTTGCCTAAAATAAAACCTCATTACTTCGAAGCCCTAAGACAAGCGGGGTTCAAAATATATGGGGTGTCCGGATCGGACAATGTAGGACAAAAATGCTAATATTTAAGTATTAAAAGGGAATACCTAAATCACTTTGATATAAGGTTTTATCATGGTCTTTTATCAATACAACTATATATAATCAACAACCTACTTACGAATGTACATAATATTTAACATAACACCTTTTTGTTTGTTCTACATATTTAGATAGTTTTTCATGTCTGTTAATTAGGTGCCATTTTTAAGTTTAGTACGTTATGACTATCCCGTTTGAACTACTGTGGTAGAGAAAATGTCCAACAATGAATTTACAAATTGATAATAACTATAATTTTATTTTACAAGCTTTAAATTTCATTGACAAGTTGGAGCTGGTGGTGAACATTCGCGCAACAGTTCTCCAGCGATATATGAGAAGTCCCCATGCATAACTCCACCTACCACTCTAGGAAAGAATTTCCTGCTTCCTGATTTGTGTCGAGGAACAATGTGGTATATATTTACCATTAGTTAGCTCTCTTTTCTTAATAATTATAATTTAATTTTATAAGTGCATTTTATCCCCCCCATATCATCCATTGCGTGTCGTAAGAGGCGATAGGGCGAAGCAAATCAGAAGATAAGCAGCAGTGTTTTCCTAATAACGACTAAAAATAAAAAAAAACTTCAGCTGTCATCCCGCTTGGCACACGTGACAACTATATCAATTATAATGCAATTTATAGGGGAGCCCTATGTTCAGCAGTGGATTTCAAGAGGTTGTAACGGTAAGTGCATTTTAAGCGATTATTATCATAGTGTACTATAATACACAATAGAATGGCTTTCAACCTTATTTTGTACGAGGAGAGGCGTCGTCGGGAGCACACATACAAGAAATTACGTCGTATTATCACTACTACGAACCCGATTCGCTGTGTTGATAGACATATTTTAATACATATTTATTTGTAAATAGCGTGCAAATTGGGCATTTTCTAAATAATTTGCATGCGAAATAAGAAAACGATTGTAACGTCAAAACACGTCTCGTGTTGATATTCATACGTGTGAATTGACGTGTTAGTGACATTTTAGTGGCTACACGGGCTCTGCCCACTCCCCCGTTCTATTATGTATGTAACTATAGTATTCTATGATTATTATGCTTAGCTCTACTAACGTTAGTCATTAAATAAAAAATATAGAAAAGTAAAGTTATAGAGTTACAGCATATATACGACCCATATGAGTCTATGGGGCATGTCATAGGGCTATGTAAAAATTAGTTCGCCGCGCTCATTCCTTGTGCATTAGGGGAAATCCCCTAATGTGATGTATTTATCATTTAAATCGAAGTATTTTATAACTGAACATGAAGGTTTCCTCACGATATTTTTCTTAGCCACCGAGAACGTGGCATATCAGCATGTAAATTGCAATTACAACTTCATTAGTGACGGTGGATACCAAACCCAAGCCGAGTTCAATTTTCGCTTGCATATGATAAAATTTACGGCAAATGATTAACCCCTAATTTGGCATAACGTGTGAGTTTATTTAATAAATACAAAGTGTTTATAATACAGCTATAATGGCATACAAAGTCGAATATGAAATACAAAAGAAAACTTGTCACACAAATAGGTCATTAACCTGAAGTATTCGAGTCGTTGAGTTTGGTAGGGACGCCGCACGCTGAGTTTCACCAGTAACGACGTTAGAGAAATCTTGGTCGCACAAAAAGCTCCCTTTCACCTGCAGAAATCACGTTCGGGGTGTTCCACCCCGCCCGCTCCCATAAGAAAACCCTCCACGTTGTTAATTATCCGAAGACGCTTTCTGTTACTGGATATCTGTGATTTCACTGCGCAAAAAAAAGAACAAGCTGGTCTTGATGATTCATTATGCTTTTTTTTAGATTTTTAATAAATCTATAAACCTAGTAGATCCACAACACTCATACACATACACGCACACACAAAGGTGCGACGGTACAAGGGTACGACGGTTGCACAAAATACAGTTTAAAATAGTAGCATAATTTTACTGTGTGTGAGTGACGGGAACGTGACACCACTTTAAATGGGTGACGGATTCTCTTACGCGACCACTTAATACATAAATCTTTGGAATTTATTGCGATATTATGTAAAATCGATGGCGTGTGCTTACATTAAGGTCAAATCAAACACCTCCTAAATCTGTTTTCACCACAGCCTACGTTTGAAAACCTTAGTCCCACCCGTAGTCGTTGCCTTTGTCCCGCTATAAGGAACAAAATTCGGTCTTGGCATCATAGTAGACCAAATCCAAAACCACACTTTGAAGAACTTTTGACCAGGTTACGCAAGATCATTAATATTTTCAAAACCCTAACACGTAGCCGATTGCCGATCAGCAAGTTGGTTACGATAATATAATTATTGAAATGATCTGAAAGCTATTATATAAAATATTTCGGTTCTAGTAAGCGATAAAAACATTGTAATCGTAATAATTAACTAGGACTGTCGTAATAACTATAGTGTGCTAATGTGATGGCTGAACCAGCCCGATGGGAATGTACGTATATTTAATCATAAAATTAATGATTTTCTTTTCATTTGTAATTTTATTGTTTAAAGTAATCGTTGGTTGTGTTTTTAACATTTGGTCTGTTCTTTCAATGTGCACCCAATTTCTATTTGCTATGATCTGTCCCCACGTTCTGTCTCGAAATGGGGACAGGTCGAAATTTTACCTTGATCTGTCCCCAGAGCTTCTTCCAAATCTTATTTTGGGAACAGATAAAAACTTAGAAGTTCGAACTGTCTCCAAAAATCATGTATATTCCGTTAATCGAATATAATCTTTGAAATACGTTTTGCATTTTCAAATATAAAATGTTGTAGGTATCTAGCTGTCCGAAGACATGAAAAAATAGCTCTATTGGGAAAACCTTGTTATACATTCACCTATATTTTTTTTAAATATTAGTAATCCTCTTAATTAACATTACTAATATTCCCTTTAACCACTCCTGGTAAGCTGAATATGCTTGTGTTAGGAGTGGTACACGACTGTAGTCGAATGGTGGATTCGAACCCACGACCTTTTGAGTTCGCGGTCTGCGCCCTGCCATTAGGCTACTGTCGCTTTTATTATTTTACTATATTTGTAATCCAATGTACATTTAAACCTTAAATCCGTTATTATTTTATTTAGATTTCAATATCTGATGATATAATTTAGCAGCAAATGCGAGTATAATAAAAAAGGATACATTAGAATGGAGTCGATGTGATGTGATGGTGATGTTGCAGTATGGGTTAAATGAGTTAAATGTGACTGAGACAAATGCAAAAGAGGTTTAGCATTTTATGATTTTATGGGGTGAGCGTTTTTTTATAGGATAGGGTGACAAACGATCACACGGTCCACCTGATGGTAAGTGGTTGCTGCGGTCCATAGACATCCACATCTATCCTCGATTACAAATCAAAATGCAGATGCGTTGTCACCCGTGAAGACTAAGATGGAATGCCTCGTTTACAGTAAAAAGGTTCGATTCTCTCACACACTCACCATACGAAACACAGCAGCATTAAGCTGCTATTTCACTGTGGTATTCTGTGAGAGCGTGGTCCTTCCCCGGTCGAGGCAATCCATTCGTGCTACAACTATATCACTAATATAACTGCGGCGTGGCTCTACCACGTATAATTAATTACTTTCTTACAAGATTAATCTAAATGTAATAAATAACTTGTTTTAAATATATTTTAAAGAATGAACCCACACGTCAATGATTACATAGCTGTTAATATTTAAGCGACAGTAGCCTTATGGCAGGGCGCGGACCGCGAACTCAAAAAGGTTGTGGGTTCGAATCCGCCATTCGACTACTGGCGTGAACCACTCGTAACACAAGCAATTTAAGCTTACCACGAGTGGTTAAAAGGAATATTAGTAATGTTTATAGCATTTATAATATTCTTTTAAAAAAAATATCACGGAAACCTTAAAATTCCGCGCTAGTGCTTCAAGTTTCTCCGGTGCAAGCGTTTGTATGAAATTAATCTCGGCAAGAATTTCTTAATATTATTTTACTTATTTCGTTAATAAAGGAAATACCAAATAATTTATAATACATAATTAAAATTTATATAACTTATAGAACATAATAATAATAATTTAAATAAAGTATTTTAATTCATAATATTGATTTAATTTTTTGAAACTTACAAACATTTTTTTTTGCTAATATGTCCCTATATCTTATCTCCTTTGCCTTATAGTTTGAAAATTTTCCCGTCTTTGCGGCATTCAGAAAAGGTTTTAGCAAAACAAAAATAAAAAATATAGCAAAACCAAAATAAATAAATATAATAATAAATATAATTAACAATAATAATAAAAAAAATATTTTCTCGCTAAAATTTGTGATTTGTGAAAACATTGTGAACCCGCCATGTATAAACTGGCATATACTATATATTCATTAAATAGATAGTCGTAATTAAGGTTTGAATATGAGCAACAGCTTACTATGATCTACTACCTATTTATTAATTTAGTTTAACCAGATTGTTTACTTATACAATAAGAGGATCTACCACGTTTTGAATCATACGAGTAATGTTTAGAAAATACATTATATATTAACATAAATAAACGTTTCATTGGCAAGGATTGTAAATAAATAAAAAATAAAAAGGTGCTGTAATTAAAAAAAATATTGATATGATTTTGTCTCAAAATCTTATTGTTTTACGTCTCCGTACCTTAAAAAAATATCATAAATATAATGCATAATTTTAAAAACATTGCTTGCAACTCGCAATTTTCTTTATCCATATCAAAAGTATTCCTTGGGGAATAGGCACGTGAGGACCGATAGAAGAAAAAAATTGGAGAGATATTGCGTACTATAATTAGAATATGAACAAATGAATGAATAAATTTATTGAAGGTGTAATGATATTACTTATTTTGTGTAATTTGAATTTGGTTTTCTGTTATAAAGAATTGCTTGGATTGCGTTTTTTTAGATCTAGTCTTGATAATATACATTTTATTTTGTTTTCACCAATTTAACTGTGTCTTTGCAATGGTAGGATGTTGTGGGAAATGTAGGATCACATTTATTATAATAACTTAAATATTGTATATCAAATCTCAGAGTAATCAGAAAAGAACACGTAAACATGGATAATGACATTTTTCTAAGAAATAATAGGCCATTTCCAACTATGAGTCCATCTGATGTTAAATTTGAGTAAGTGGTAATGGGATTCTAGATTTTAAACAAGTTAGCTTAGAAAATTGCGAAAGTCTAAAACATTATGTAGCACAATTATTATTGCCTTCACTTGTATTTAGCTTCTACGGTTTTCAAGTTTATTTTATCTAATACTATATTTGTAACCGTATTTATACCTATAATACTTATATTTTATATCCACTATATTTTATACTCACTCAAGTCAACCTAAAAAATTTCAAAAAACGGGTTGAGAAAGGGAGTTCTCCACAATATTAAAATGTCTTATCACTATTATTATATGTTTTTCTTGGATAATGTCCTTCAGACAGAATTTTGTCTAAGCAGAACATGATTGCAGTGCCAGAGTATGTGTGCAAGCACAGGTGCACTCTCTATTTTCTCATTCTCTTATAGCTGATTTATACTTTGACAAGTACAGTATCGAGTTTAGTTATAGGTCAGGTGAAAGTAAACGGATCAAATGTGGTAAATTTAGTTAAAAAAGTAAAATTTTATATTTTGAGGGTCGAACGCGAGCACGTAGCGTACTGTCAACTCGCAACTCGCAACTGCAAACTCGCTCGGCACGAGCGGCGAGTTTAGTTGCTGGTGGCGATGGACGCTCAAGAAGGCAACACTTCGCACCTAACTCGCCGAAACATAGACCGGCCGGCTATCCCGTTCAACTTAATTGTCAACTTGCTATTTAACTCGCTAATTGCCGTTCAAATGAGATTCTACTAAACTCGCTAGGTTCGCAAGTAAACTCGCTACTGTACTTGTCGAAGTGTAAAAATCGTTCTTTAGTCCAATGGGGCTTCAATAGGTTAAATAATTAGGTAGGTTCGATTAAATGAGGTACCTTATGATCATTAATCGCCTTTAAGATCAATAGACCAAAGAGGCAGTCACTTTTCTTGGATAAACATTTAATAAGCAATATTTCAAGTAGGTATTAATTTCCGATCCACCAAAGTTGATTGAGCATAATTTTAAATTTTATTGTATTAATTACGGGTTAACAAAATTTTCTTTTTTCAAATAAAGAGCTGTAACTTAATACGTGATCGAGCTACGCTGCAGCTATATTATGGTTGTAGCACAAATGGGTCTGCTCGACCGGGGAAGTATCACGCTCTTACGGAATACCAGCGTAAAATGGCAGCTTAATGCTACGGTGTTTCGTATGGTAAGTGTAGATAACCGGAGATCCTTTTTACTGAAAACGAGGCATTCCGTTTTAGTCCTTAGGGGGTGACAACGGATCTGCATTTTGATTCTTAATTTAGAATAAATGTAGATGTCTACGGGACACACCATCCAGTGGACATGTGCTTTTTTGTCACCATTATTCTATATTAAAATGCTTACAAATACGAATCACAAAATGTCAATTATGTCGACGTTCTAGATCTGTAAGAAGCATTCCAAACGCAGCGACGTCATCATAGTAATGAATTGACGGATACGTGACTGTGACATGCTATTTGAAATAGTTCCTTTGAGTCAATAGATCCAATATATGGCATATCAGTTAAACGTAATAAATTGGTTATTTCAGTACCAAATGTAATTGTGTAGATATTTTTCAGCGATGTCAGGAGCAAGCACCTTACTAACGTCGCTTTGAAATATTTGTAAAATTGTCAACTTAAAGTAATAAATCTATCTCCGTTTTATATGACAACTTTGAAAATAGGGAAACATAAATGAGGTCAACATTTTAGATCACCAAGAAATATCCGACCTGCAATGAAGTTCCAACAATAATGAAACTCCGCTTCCGGATATGTCACAGATTAATACTACATATTTACTAATTTACTACGAGTACGCTTACTACGTAAGATATCGTGATATGTCTGTTGCCAAACCTGTCACAACTATTAGATATTTATTTTATTTTCAAAGTGTAAGCAAATTAATTTTTGTCGTTTTATTTTATATGAAACTTCTATATATTTCGCATTCAACTAGCTTTAATTAGCCTATCAGTTAACAGCCTAGCTTTTTTATGTTTTAAAAGGCCTGTGTTTTAGCCGATGCGTTCAATACTTCACGTATAAAATGTATATAATGAAATTTATAGGTATGGTGGACCGGCATTCAAATATAGCTGCAGCATGGCTCTCATCATCATCATCATTATCATCACTACAGCCCTTCACAACTCCTCCACTGCTATACATAGGCCTCCCCCAAGTGATGCCACAAAGCACGACCTGAGCCACCTGCATCCATCGACTTCCTGCATGTCTTACCAGGATGTCACTCCATCTAGTGGGGGTCACCCTACACTGCGCCTACCGGTACGAGGCTGCCACTCAAGAACCCTTTTTTCCCATCGGTTATCGGTTCTTCGAGCTATATGGTCGGCCCATTGCCACTTCAGCTTACTAATTCGGTGGGCTACGTCGGTCACTCTGGTTCTACTGTGGATATCCTCATTTCTAAATTTATCACGCAGAAAAACCCCGAGCATAGCCCTCTCCATAGCTCGCTGAGCAACTTTGAGCGTCCTCATACGGCCAGCAGTGAAGGACCATGTCTCAGATCCGAAAGTCATCAATTGCATCACTTTGCCTGGTGTATGTGGACTGCCTGATGAAAGCCTTTGATTCCGTCAACATTTGGGCGGTGCCACAGTCCCTTCAGCGGTGCCAAGTTGACGGTCGGTATATCGAAGTGCTGAAGTGTTTGTACAGTAGGGCATCAGTAGGGCTACGGTGGTTATCCGAGTACAGAACCAGAGTTCGAAACCTATCCAACTGCAGAGAGGTGTAAGACAGGGTGACGTTATATCGCCGAAACTCTTCGGAAGACGTTTTCAAGCTACTGGACTAGAAAGAATACAGAATTAACATCAATGGCGAGTACATCAATCACCTTCAATTTGCCGGCGATACAGTCCTTATGGCAGAATCGCTGTAGGACCTAAGCACTATGCTCAATTACCTCAAAAGTATCTCCCAACGTATAGGTCTTAAGATGAACATAGACAAAACAAAAATCATGTTTAATGTCCATGTCACACACATATGCCGGTAGTTGTTGGGCACTATGCTTGAAGTTGTTGACGAGTACGGTTTACCTGGGACAAATCGTCCGACTAGGTAAGCCCAACTTCGACCGAGAGGTCAATCGACGGATTCAACTCGGCTGGGCAGCATTCAGGAAATTATGAGACATCTTCTCGTCGGGTATACCTCAAAATCTGAAAACTAAATTGTACAACCAGGGCATGTTGCCAGCATGGCTCTAGCACGTATAAAATTTATTGCTACTCAACCCTTAGCTCTTGTCACACTAACAAAGGTTATTTGAAAAGCCCGTACGAATTGTTAATGTGATGCTAATACAGCATTGCGATGATCCATACTGTTAAATTAATTCACACAAATTGGGACTTAATAGCTATATGTATGTAATTAATACTAATGTACAAGCGCCGGCCGGTGTGTCAGCCGTTAACAAGACTATACGCAATTCGCAGCGCATTTCCGAAGCCGATATGATTCGCACGGATGTGTTTCCATTGAGTCATAACTAAAATAATTATAAATAAATAAAGACACGAACATCAACGGCAATCAATGTGGTGCCTCACGAATTCTCTTTATAGATAGATACATGAAAAATTCTTATTGCACATTTTATGTACAAAACTTAACTTGAACTTAATGGGATGCTATTTCAAATAACCTTCGTTAGTGTGGTAAGAGTTATGACTTGAATAGCAATACAATTAACAACTTATTAAAATGCGAAGACAAATAAGCAAACAAAATATAAAGTAACATACAAACACACAAACATTTACACATATAGAATAATAGATATAACATAAATATGACATGCTACGCACATGTAACAAGGGGATTATATTATAATAGAACATATAAAATACATAGATTCTATTTAAACCAATAACTAACCAAGTAATTCCAAATAATGTTTTTAGAGTTATTTAACCTCAAGAAACAAAAAGTACCAGAGCTTATATGTGATTTATCAGAACCTACGAAAATATTTTTGTATTAAATTTAATTAATATATTATTGAAATTTTCTTTCATACATCACCTTTTCCTTTAATCAATCACCGTAAAAACACGACATCAATTACTGTATAAAACACATGTAACGGTTTTAACGTAGTGTTCGTAGTTATAATTCAGGCTACAGCTTCAACGTGACTCACGTTGAAGCTGTAGCCTGAATGAGTTGCATCGGTCGGGGAAAAGAGTACAAACTTAAAATAACAACGTAATGCTGCTGTGTTTCGTGCTTTACTCAGTACAAGTTTACATAACCGAATTTTGATTTTAATCGAGGATAGATGTAGGTGTCTATGGGCCACAGTGTCTACTTACCATCAGTTGTAGTGTGCTGGTTTGATCCCTAAAATTAACCTAACAATTTACAATATGTGACGACTATCTCACGGCAGTATATTTCTTGAAATAATTACCTATACTTATTGCGCTTTGCATTAGGTTACTTAACGCAGAGTTGAAGTGAGATTTTAATCTAAAAAAAGTTCTAAGTTTGTCACTTACATCACTATGTAGTAAAGGTTTTTTTTATAGAATATGGGTGACAAATGATCACACGGTTTACTTGATGGTAAGTGGATGCTGTGGCCCATATACATCAACATTTATCTTCGATTGCGAATCACAACGCAGATGCGTTGTCACCCCTGAGGACTAAGATGGAATGCCTCGTTTCCAGTAAAAAAGGGTCTCCGGATCGCTACACTCACCATACGAAACATAGCAGTATTAAGCTATTATTTTACGCTGGTATTCTATGAGAGCGTGGTCCTTCCCCGGTCGAGCTGACCCATTCGTGCTACAACCATAATATAGCTGCAGCGTGGCTCTACCATGTACAAAGAGGTTTTTAAAAATATTTCCTGTCCCTTATCATCCCGTGGATTTCGTAAGAGAAGGTGGAGGAAAATAAACCAGGAGAACAGCAACAGCGTCTTCTTTATAGCAGCTAGAAACTAAAAAAAACTGTGATTGCCAACCCAAGTGCCCGCCACGCGTGGCAATTATTTTTTTTTTATAGGATAGGGTGACAAACGAGCACACAGTCCACCTGATGGTAAGTGGTTGCTGTGGCCCATAGACATCTACATCTATCCTCGATTACGAATCAAAATGCAGATGCGTTGTCACCCGTGAGGACTAAGATGGAATGCCTCGTTTCCAGTAAAAAGGGTCTCCGGTTTTCTACACTCACCATACGAAATACAGCAGCATTAAGCTACTATTTCACGCTGGTATTCTGTGAGAGCGTGGTCCTTCCCCGGTCGAGCCGACCCATTCGTGCTACAACTATACTACTAATATAACTGCAGCATGGCTCTACCAAAAATTATGGAAAATATGCCCTCCATGAGGCGAGCTATGGGACAAACATTAATGGAGTAATCATTAATGATATAAATAGGTAACATGTGTGACATTTCATCTGTCTTGTGTGTGAAATCGTGCCGTGCTATTGCAATGGGCATGCAGTCACAGTCAGACTCGCGATAGTCCGTAACAAATTGCTCGCGTCTGTCACAGCTAGCTGTTTACTCTCCGATTCGCTTCCGTTGACCGTTCTGGTCATCCCGAGTGGGCGACAAAAATAGTATCTGAATTACACGTGTGCTTTAATACAGTCTATAAAGCTGTTTCAAGCGCATTATTGTGAGTTTCGTTTAATTAATGTACATGTTTTTTACGATTCACCGTAATATACTCCTAACAGGTATGTATAATGCCGAGTATTAGTTTTTATTCTACAATATAATACAATACTCTACTACAGTATAATAATAAAATATACAAACTTAAGAGCTAAACAAAAGAAAGCTTATAGGAATATGGTGCACTATTATAATAAAATTTCATCAATTGTTATTATTTGCTTTTAATAAGGATTATATTAATGAAATATAATTTGTTTATCTTATGTAGTTGAAACGTTATTTGCACAAAAACAAAACGTCCTTCTGATTTATTGGTTTCAGTGCTGAATAAGCAATAATAAAGAGGCGGAAATTTAAAGTTATCGCTCCCCGTTCAACAATCGAACGGTTGTAACGGCTTAACGTTCTAATATCCTCCTTGTCGCTGGACGAAATATTTTATATTTGTTATGCCTTGGATGTTATGCAAACTATATATTAAAATGATTGTACTGTTATATATCAAATGCTTAAATATTAAGAAAATAAAAAAATGAGCATGAGAAGAGAATTGCAAAAGAAATATATTATATTAAAACAAATACTAACAAAAATTTTTCGAATTAGGTCTAATTAAACTAAATCAAGTCAAATACAATCAGTTTTATCACATTATACATACATACATAAATACATAAACACTCACGCCTGTCACCCAGAGGGGTAGGCAGAGACTACGGACTTCCATTTGGCACGATCCTGACACACCTCTTTCGCCTCCTTTACATCCCTATATCTACGCATACATGCTCGTCGGTTAAGGGTACTTCTAACGTGGCACATCGCCAATTTGGTCGATAAACTTTTTTCTAGGGCGTCCCTTTCCGACTTGGCCGTTCACATCTGCCATATAAATTTGCTTTGTCACTCTTTCCTCATTCATTCTTTCTACGTGACCAAACCACCGAAGCAAACCTTTCTTAATCCTGGTCACAACATCATCTTGCATACCACATTTATCTCTTATCACGCGATTTCTCACCCCGCCATTCAGATTCAACCCTAGCATATTCCTTAAAGACTGCATTTCTACAGCATTTATTCTACTTTCGTGCTTCTTCTGCCACACCCAGCTTTCACTACCATACGTTAAAGTAGGGACTAACACAGCATTATGAATTACCATACGTGCCTGTTCTGACACATTCTGGTTCTTCATAATAGAGTGCTGTGCCCCATTCACTCTATTCCCTGCATTTACTCGTCGTTCTATATCCCTATCATATCTACCATCCCTGCGAAATACACATCCCAAATACACAAACTCATCCACTTGCTCAATTAACTCTCCTTCTATTCTTATTTCACATACCGTTTTGCTTTCTTCTCTTTCAAAAACCATCACTTTCGTCTTACATGCGTTCACTTTCATTCCCCTTTCTTTTAATTCCCAGTTCATTAATGTAACCATTTTGCAACCCAGCCGCCAATGACGCAAATATGACTTGATCATCGGCATACAAAAGGCATTTGACGGTTAACTCGCCCATTCTTAACCCACATTCTTCATCTTTCAAAGTTTGCAAACACCGGTCCATAAATAGGTTGAACAGCCAAGGAGAAGCTACACAGCTCTGTCTGACACCTTTTTGGATGCCAAACCAGTCCGAGTAGACCCCATTGATCCTGACACAAGCACTAGAGTCCCTATAAAGAAACCTTAATGCCTGTATCAAACCAGCGCTCAACCCATATGAGTTCAGTGTTTGGCCAAAACCTTCTCCGCAATCATGCGCATGGAAAAGACTTGATCTGTACACCCCATTCCCTTTCTAAAACCCGCTTGCACATCCCAAATTTTTCCATCAGTTTCTTTCATAACTCTTTCAATTAACACCTTAGCATACAGTTTACCCACAATACTAAGCAAGCTGATACCGCGGTAGTTTTTGCAGTCCTGATGTGACCCTTTTCCTTTATATATTGGTACTATAACTGCTTTACACCGGTCATCCGGTACCCGTTTTAATTCCCAACATAAATTAAACAAGCTGTACAGCAGGCCTGCCACCACTCCCTCTCCAGCCCTCAGCATCTCGAGTGATACTCCATCATATCTAGCTGCCTTACCTGCTTTCATGCTTTTCATTGCTTTCATTATTTCATCTACAATTATCTCCATACCCCTTTCCACTTCTTTCGGAATTTCTAGTGCATTTGATTCAGACGACTCTTCACTCATAAACACGCTTTCAAAGTATTCCTTCTATGTGTTTAAATTCGAAACTTCATCATTCAGAATACATCCATTCTCGTCTCTTATAGCATTTATTATAGGCTTTTTTGTATTTCTCCTGGCAGTTCTTACGAGTTTCCAGAACATTTTTATGTTAGCCTGGAAATTATAAGATATCCTTCTATCATTCTTATCCGTTCTTTCTTTCTTTTTCCTTTCAACAACTTCTCTTACTCTCTTATTTAGACGTCTTTCAATCTCATCATTCATACCAGAAGAATTACCAGCTTTGGTTGCTAGTAAATCTAACCATGCTTTCTTCTTTGATTCAACTTCCACCCGTACCTCATCATCCCACCACAACGTATTACTTTTCCTTTCATTTGTTCTTTTACTTACACCACATACTTCGGTGGCGGTATCCACCAAACCTTTCTTAATATTGTCCCACACAGTATTCAAGTCTAAATCATTCATACACAACTCATTCAAACATCTAATATTTTCTCTCAGTCTACATTTATACTTCTCTTTCACATCTTCGTCTTGTAACTTCTCTATTCTTATACGCTGTAACGCAGTGGTAGACACAGATGTCCGATGCCGCCAACGCTTGAAAAGACCATTAATTCGACATAAGACCAAGTAATGATCCGTCCCTACGTTGGACCCCCGGTAAACCCTTGTATCTACGACTGCGCTCCTCATTCTTTCATCCACAATTACTAAATCTAACATGCTTCTATCATCACCTCTTTTCCATGTATACATGTGAATCTTCTTATGACGAAAAAAAGTATTCGTCACAAAAAGATTCTTTTCCGCACATACGGTGAGGAGGTCTTCACCATTCTCATTTATATTTTCATCACCAAACGTTCCCAATACCCATTCATAACCAGACCTCTTCACCCCAACCCTTCCATTAAAGTCTCCTAACATAATAATATTTTCATTTTCCTTACATTTTGTCAACACCATCCTTACCATGTCCCAAAACTGCTCTCGGATGTAAGTGGGCTTAGATATGTCTGGGGCGTACACCCCTAGCAGGAACAGCTTCTTTAAGCCCACTTTCATTCGTATCCATAGCAGTCTCGGGCTTACACATTCATACTCTTTCACACATTGACTCATTCTTTCTGAAAGGATGAAACCGACTCCCTGGCACGCCCGTTCGGTCTCGCCTACACCAGACCAATACGCGGTATATGTGCCATGTGCAGTGGCATCCTTTCCCTTTCGTTTCATCTTATTCACACATAACACATCTATTCCTCTGTCATTCATCATTTCGCATGCTTCATCCATCTTATCACTCATTCCTCCACATACATTCAGCGTAGCCAGACGGGTTTCCGCAATCCACTTTTCGCCCCTCCGGGAGACAGAACGCGACGGGTGGCGAACCTCGTCGCTGGTTTTTCTCCCGGAGATTCTTCGCACCCCTGCCCCATTTAAGGGGTGCCGGGAACTCGGGGCCATTTCTTTTATTTCCTGAGTCATGGTGCGAACAAGGGGTGGTGGTAGATTTTTCCATTTTTTCAGCTTTTTCGCTCGTTTAGCACCACCCGGGGACACGTGTAGGGTGGGCCTAAGGTTAGGTGGTCGAAGCCTACGGACGCGAGCGACTCATCCCCCCGAGTGACACATCCCCCCTTTTTATCCCCCCATTTTATTACATTATATCAAATCAATATCGAATGGCATCAACTTACAAACAACATAAACAAACAAAATCATCCTAAGTAAGCTCAGCTCAGCATGGTCTGAGCCACCTGCATCCATTGAGTGTGTGCATCTCTTACTAGGTAGTAATGGATCGCCTTACACTTTGATTACCCGTACGAGGTACTCACATGAGAACCTTTCTTTGAAAGATTTTTTATTTTCGGTAACAAAATCAGATTATTTACGTTAAGTTTAAAAATTGGTAATTAGTTAGAGCAGATGGGTATGTATGGGGATAATCTAAATCAGTGCTTGATATTCAATTATTTTAAATTATTGTTCAAGTTTCGGCAAGACTTGTACATGTCTTGGCAAGACTAGTATCTGTGCGTACAATATGATCTGTTGTGATGCTGTTATAGCTATAGATTATCTCCAAGGCCTACGCTTGCAATGATTCACAGGAATTGCTTGGCTTCGAAGACTTTCACCTCCCTGGGTTGACCGGTTGATTCTCCAGATGGGGCAATTATTCCCCCTACAATGTAATCTATGGGAGAGAGTACAGGCACTTACTGGTCACACGACCAGCACTGGACTTTAGATTGGCCGTAACGATAAGGATAACGGTCTATATATGAAAGCTACCATTTCACATTGTGAGCGTCACCATTTAGTTTAATGTGCAGTGATGTTTTATAGGTGGTAGGACTTTCTTACTTAGCATAGGTAAATGATTTTGCTGAACGACCTTATATCAGTGTTCGCACTTTAGTGTCTCAGCAGTATAGTGAGTCAGTATAATTACTGGCTGTGACGCGTTCTTAGTTCTCAGAAGTAACAACGGATCTATAGTCCTTCTTGTTTGGAGTTGACTGCAGGTGTTCACGAAAGGCGTTCACGAAAACTTACAATCACTTACTTTTATACGTGGTAGAGCCAAGCAGCAGTTATATTAGTAGTATAGTTGCAGCACGAATGGGTCGGCTCAACCGGCGAAGGACCACGATCTTACGGAAGAACAGCGTAAAATAGTAGCGTGTGTTTCGAATGGTTAGTGTAGAGAATCGGAGACTCTTTTACTGGAAAAGACGCATTCCATCTTCGTCCTTACGGGTGACAACGCATCTGCATTTTGATTCGTAATCGAGGACAGATGTAGATGTCTATGGACCATAGCTACCACTTACCATCAGGTGGACTGTGTGCTCGTTTGTCACCCTGTCCTATAAAAAAAGGCGGAATGTACGTTTGCTTGTCACTTCATTAAGAAATCCGAGTCTATTATATAGCACGTATATAATAGACTCGTGATTTCTTACTCAATTCAAAGCTTCTGGAGTGAAATTTATGGGTATCGTAACAGCCGACAGAGGGAAATTAAATGAAAGATGGGCAGCAGCACCTTCCTAAAACAACTAAAATTAATAAAAATATCTATTTTCAATCTGCCCTCCAAATGCCTGCCTATGATGTTGGTAGTTTATGGCAGAGACCGTAAATTACTGCACAACTACTTGTTCAATTAACTTTGATAGGCTATGACGAATGAATAAATGATGCAAATACATTTTAATAGTTCTATGAAACGATTATAGTCCTAATTTATTACCTCTTAGCCCAGCTTGTGCCTTGAAAACTTCAATGTATTTTATAACCTCGACATTTCGGTTCTTCCCCATAAATTTCAAATCTGACGTCAAGTCTTGTTGTTGATCCATCCTCATATCAAATATGGTAACCGTCGTCAAAAAATTTTTTCTGTTCAGCAGTCTCTCTTGATACCTAACTTGTGAAACTAGTTTATATGTCTCTTACTTAATCAAGGAAATATCTCGGTCTTTGAAAAATCGAACTTTTGCTTATTGTATTAACCTCACTACAGTCCTGTACAAAAATATCGTATGACGTAAACGTTAGTCGTTTTCAATCATATATATATCACATATAGCACTTATAAAGCTACTGTAATACTGAAGTATCATCAACTAAAATGCTTTCTTATCACCAGAAGAATAGTTTATGTATGTTATTAGTGTTTCGTGTAGTCAAGATATACAACATTGTACTCCCGAGTGAACTTCGGTCACTTCGATTATAGTGTCAAAGTCTATGCGCAAGCACACGTACGTACGTACTCTCTATTCGCTCATACTCACAGTTCGATGGGACAGCAAACCGACACGACCGGAGAGAGATCAGGTGCAGGATCAACGGCTTTACGTGCTTTCCGTAGCACGTCGTGAGACACTTCCAACTTCCTGACTCCGTGCAGCTACTGAGAATTTCTTGAAGGAAAGACTTAATAAATGATGTTTTTGGACCGACCCGGGATTCAAAACCAAGACCTCATGGTCAGCAGTCTGTTTTACTACCACTAGACCAACGAGGGAGTCAATATGTACAGTATAGATTTTATCAATCACTATATAGAATGAGATTATGGAGCCATTATATACAGCATATCTGCCTTTATTGTGTATGGTACAACATAATGTATCAATTTGTTAATTGGAAGCGGAAATCAGAGAGGACGTCAAGATTGATGATATTCGACCGTCGTTTGACGTATTAATGTCTCCCCGATACGGGCTGGGCTTACATCCAATTATCGTCAATTTAATTGATTATATAATGCATTTAACAAAGTATAAAAAAACGTTCATATACCCAACAAAACAGCGTGACGCTAGTCGTAAAACTGTATTTTATCGTGATATAAAAAGGTCTCCAGTAGACTGACATAGACACGGCGCCGTCTCTCGATCTGTCATGTGGTTTATATTAGTGGCGTCTGCATGAGTCGATAAAGGAAAGAGTTTCTGCGTGTCGAAAAATTCTGAAATGATTCAACAGCAAATTTTATACATTAGCTAATTTGAAACTACTTATAAAGCTATCAAATCTTACATGAGATACTTTTGAATAGTTATAAAATAAAAATATATAACTTATCAAAATTTAAAAAGTTAATTCTTTTTTTGTGTCTTCTATGAACTGGCTATTGTCGTTCTATGCGACACATTAATTCAATTTTATTAATGGCTTTGGCCATTTGCCTTACGGTACGCGAGAGCTTTCTGCCGTTTTGTTGTCGCAGAAAAATAAACCTGAAAGTAAACTAACGTGAGTCGCTTTGTCGTTGATGGTAAATAAAAATATATTTGTAGGTTTCTTTGACAGAATTAGTAAAATGGAAATTGAATGCTTATATAATCACCAAAATGTGAGTCTGTCTGGCAAGGAAATTGTTCTTAGGACTTCACTTAAATTACTTAACTAAAAATTAACTTAAAAGGGTAAAATAGGACGTTGTTTTTGAGATCATGTTTATGAGATGACATAAGGTCATGTCGTTTTGAGATCACGGGCTATCAGTCAATTATTTGTGTTTCATTTTATTAAATATTTAAAAAAAATACATGCACGCAACGTATACTTTACTGAGAAATATCTGAAATACACTGAAACGGGCCAGTCTCTCACCTCACCTTCACCACGCTTGCAGTCTTCGATTAGGGCGATCCCAATTTTGTGAGATTTCACATCTCCAACACATAACTGTTTTTTATCAGCGCATATGGGAGCCAGTTTATATTAGTACCTTTTTTACGTTGGATACGTTGGAATACGTCGATCATCTTCAGAAGTTGGCAATGAAGATTACCTCGAACCTGAACCCTGCACGGCTTATTGAGTCCAGGGTCAAATCAGCTGCAATGCAGTTTGGTGTCTTATATGGACTCATGTTGCAAAATATCACTTAGCAGCTTAAGACCTAAATACAATGCAACGATCTGACATAATTTTTTTAGAAGATTTGAAAAGGCTTACTGACACGTGTAAGACAATGATGTACGAACTTTAAGCTTACGCAGAGTAAATACTTGCCAGTCTTCTAGCTTCTGATATTTGATAAATTGATATTAAATAAATATTATATAGATTTGATATTTTATTGTGTGTCTTGCCTGAGGTTTAATTTTGATGTACATAAGAAGCTTTATGCAAATCTAAGCTGAATGAAATTTTTTCACTTTTAATTTTATTAGAAATGCGTGCTTAGCGGCTTACTGGTGACATCAATTTAATCAAAAGTAATCTTACTAGTCTCGAGCACATGCGCAAAACAGCCAGGCTGACCCACTCGTGCTACCATCATATTAAAGCTGCAGCGCGGGTCTACCACGTGTATTCAATTTGCTACTTTAATTTAAATCTCCAATGTTGTAAACATTTACAGAACTAAGATGTTTTTCTAGTTTGAACTTTGAAGTGTAAAAAACATATGTACATAAAAAAGGTAATATTTCACCAGAGCGTTTATGTTGTGTCTCCATTTTATTAAACTTTTAGGCAAAGTGATAAAAATGAATGGCGCGCCTTAATAAAGTCACTTGCTTTGTCTTTATTTCGTTATATTTTATACCTTCTCCACGTTTGTGATGCAAAGTTTTTGATAAAATTGCGGTGTTTATTAAAATATTTTACATTCATTCATTAAAACCTATAAAAAGTCAACTCCCGAACATAGGCTTACTCATAAATTGTTTCATAGTAAGGATAATTGCCAGCCGGGTTTGCAACCGCAGCTTTTTTTATTTTTAGTTGTAATACGCTGCTGCCTATCTGGTTTACAGATATTTCCTAATGTTGCCTCTTACGACATCAACGAGTCAAATATAATATAAACCATATTGAAGTGGAGTGAATTGAATATACCAGAATAATTTTACTGTATTTTGTGTTTAGAATTCAAAGAAAAATAAAGAAAGTGCACACCTTATAATCTTTTATAATTAAATACCTTTTTAATTGGTCTACTGGAAGAAATTTCATTATAAGTAAAGCCCTTGTACCAACATTTCATTATGATGTGTCCTCTCCCTTACTTGTGTGTACTACTGAAATGTCTTTTTTTTTTGCGGATGGAAAATCATCTAATAACGCCTTTCGCTCTGGGTGGAGCGTAAGGGAGTGTCAGACTTTTACTGACTAAAAACCATCCGTGTTCCTTCGGTGCCCTTACGTTCCGGAGCCGCGGTATCTCTTTCGAATAGCTCGCAGCCCCGGCACTACTGAAATGTCTGTAAAGTTATTTGGTTAATAAAAAAAAAATAGAAGACGAACCGCTATATAGTTACATATAATAGTGGTGAAAAGTGATATAATATGGACCAGATAATTTCACTTTGACTTCACGGGAATACTCTACGCGGTCATTATCGTTTCAAAATAACGTTTTATCGATTTTGTAAACCACAGCTTTCGTGCAGTGTGAAACATTATTTGAGAGCAATTTCATAGAGCTATCCCCAGCTTTTGTTAATGTTGTCAGCATTATCAATCATCCGTTGTCAGGAGCTGGCAACAGCTTAGAGGCTATAACAAATGATTTTTTAAGTTTTTAAGTTGCGCCCACACTGAAAAAAAATTTAGGATACCATACATCAATACCTTTTAGGGTTTTTGAAAAGCCAACCTAAAAGTGAAACAGCATTTAATAATACTGAAACATTAAATTACTTTATATGTCTTTAAATGAAATGAAATGTTCCCCTTATTTTTAATGTCACCTGAGCATCAGACAAAGCTACGTTATGAATAAACATATTAAAAAGTAATAATAAAGTGAAGTGACAGCTAATATACGTCCCTCTGCTGGGCATCCATTCATCACTGATGAGGTTATTACTTATTTAACAATACTTTGACTCACTCATAACTACCTTTTAAAAGTACATTGATCAACATAGGCCTCCTCCATGGATCCCCTTAAAGAGGAGATATTTGGCATAGTTGTCACGCTTAGCTAGCACTTTGGTAAATGCAGTTTTTAGTACTTTGAGTTGTAATCAGAGTGACGACTATTCTAAGTACAAACTGCTTTGCTATTTTAGTGCTTCGCTGAGCGTCATGGTATGACTTGTGAGTTTGAGAGCAGTTTAAAACAATATAACATGTTGAATATAGATGTATTCTTTTACAAAGTGCCACTTATCATGAGATTAAATGTGCACACATGATCTATACACTTAAATCTACCCTCTATAAACATTCAAAATGTGTCTGTGAAAATAAACATTGAATGCCTCGTAACCATTAAAATATCTCTCGTTCTCGTCACCAAACATGCTGTTGTTTTACAATGGTATTCTATTGGACCGTGGCTTCTACTTTTCGGTCAACCCATTTGCACTGCAGCTATAGTAAAGCTGTAACGTCGCTCTACCATAAATAAAATGAAACATATCGATGTATGCTCTCAATTTCGTTTATGTTGTTGCACGTCCGTGCACAAATTTGAAATTTATTTGTGGACAGCACCAATAATAATTTCATAGATATAATGAGTTGTGTAGGCGAGTGTACAAATGAAGTAATATGTAATATTAAATAGGGGCAGGCGAGTCGTTAAACATAATTAATATCTTCAGAGAAATGCGTCATTGGTCCGACGAGAATAACGTTTAATAAAGGTAGCACTTTCCCATTTATGTATGTATCTCCGAATGACGCATCATCGGAACTGTCTCTTCTCAGACATTTAGAAACTTTGACATTCAGCGTCTGCTTTTTGGCCGAAAGAATGCCAGCGACTTTATTTATTCTAGCACGTGCACATAGTGTGTTTCGGAATGTCCGACTGATTCAATTTTATTAATGGATTTGGACGCTTGCCCCAATGACTATTCTATTCGTCGCGAGACACAGTTTATTACAAGTTTGTATATTCAATACTGAGTCTTGAGATTTGGTGTTTAGGTATACATTATCAGTTTGAAGCCTTTGTTAATTTTCACCATGTTCTGTAAGGCGAATCTTCATAGCTGTCGTAGACTGCATTGAGTCAGAGTCTATACGAGAAGTCAACATGGCCGACCCATTTTCAGAAGTATTTACGAAATTGCTACTGAATTAGTTTGTTTTATGGTTGACATCCATTAGAATTCTTCGTCGTCGAGAAAATAGAATTCTATGAAATTCTATAGAAACCAATATACTCCCTATTTTCAAAAATAGGGAGTATATTGGTTTCACCCCGATTTTCCAAATCGAGTTTTCATCAGATCTCGACGTGCGTGCGTACAGGAGTGTGTGCGTGCGTGCGTGCGTGCGTGCGTGAGTGCGTGCGTGCGTGCGTGCATGCGTTCGTACGTACACGTGCATGTGTGCGTGTGTGTGTGTGTGTCTTTACCGATCGATTTCAAAACTAATCAGCTCTTAATCTCAAACAATGACGTCGAATGCCATTTGGAAAATAAAAATTCGGTTCATTCTTTCGTGAGATATCGAAGGAGAAAGAAATTGAAAAAATATTTTTAACATAACTTCGAGATTTTGCAACATAATTTGGTGAAATTTGAAGCTCTTTGCATTTGAAATTAGCGGGAAGTTCCAGAGATGGCCTGCAGAGTCAACCAATTTTTTATAGGATAAGGGTGACAGATGAGCCCACAGATATCTACATCTGTCCTCGACTACGAATCAAATTCTAGATGCGGTGTCACCCGTACGGACTAAGATGGAATGCCTCGTTTCCAGGAAAAGGTGTTTACGGTTCTCTACACTTACCATACGAAACACACTAGCGTTAGTCTGCTATTTTACGCTGATATTCTGTAATAACGTGCCCTGGTTGTGCCGACACTTTGTTCTGCAACTATAATACCAATAAATTGCAGCAAGGCTCTACCACGTATACTCGTATATGTACTTATTAAAGTGTTTTAAAAAGTTTTAGATTAAGCATGGTTTCATTTATTTGTTTCAGAATGAGCTGGTAGTGGAATTAGTAGCGGCAACATCAATGCTGTGATGACTGCAGTAAACTCGGTAAGGTTTCCTTATATATATTATACATAATTCAACTATGTCAAATTGTAATAACTAGCTTTATAAGCTCAGAGGGTTATTAACGTGATATATATTTTTAAAAGAATATTAACAATGCTATAAACATAACTAAACTGTTAACTACTTAACCACTCGTGGTAAGCTTAAATTGCTTCTGTTACGAGTGGTTCACGCCAGTAGTCGAATGGTGGATTCGAACCCACGACCTTTTTGAGTTCGCAGTCCGCGCCCTGCCATTAGGCTACTGTCGCTTAAAATTGATACATTATATTAATATATTAGATATTGAGTTTATGTAATATATAGTTATTATATTAGATATGTAATGATATATTATGATATTAGATATTGAGACATAAATAAACATTTTTATAATTTGTGCCTATGTGCACGTCTGTCTCTCGGTCCGCCTAATCTTTGGGATGACTGAACTGATTGTGATGAAACTTTACGTACAGATAGGGAGCACGAGCAGGGAAAACTGAACATTTAAAAATGGATAAAATAAATTTTCTTTGATTATCTTATAGCGTGCATTATAAGCCGAAGCTCTTGTATGAAGGCCACTCAAAATACTGAACGCGTCGCTACGTTACGGTAAGTTAGTATAGGATTTCAGTGCCCGCTCTTTTTAGGAATACGAGGCGGGGTGGATAGTGAAATAAGGGGCGTATATCGGAACAAAAATTAATCCACCAATAATTTTATTCTGGATGAAGCCTTGGTTAACTATGACATTGGGACTTCGAACACCTCAACCCCGCCCCCCTTTGACCATGGATGCTGTAAAGTACTCGAAACGTCGGGAATATAAAATATGCAAGTTAATATACGCGATATAGTCCGTAAAAACTAGTTTTATTTAAATGTGTAGTATTCGCGTAAACATAAGAAATCGTTACGAATTGGGAAATATATGGTGTGCATCAAAAACACGCACTCTTACATCTCTGTGTTCCAAGTGACATCCGTTCCAAACGTGTTATTAAATACGTTTCTACGCCACGCACCCTGCCGAACGCTGTCCACTCGAGCCTTGCGCTTACGAAGCTGTTTCTATATTTTTACTTATATGACACAAGAGCATTTAAAAGTAAACAGTAGCATAGATTCGTCTTAATTGTGGGCGTGCTATAGTCCCATCAATGGTATCAGATTAACTGTCAGTATATCGAAGTGCTTGTATCGTCCACATGGGACATAGTAACAATTTTCTATCTTTGAGCTTCATTGTCAACCTTGCTCTGTAAAAAATTTGCATAAGCATGTTTAAGTGTTTTTCATATATTAGCGTTTTATAATTCTATAAATCTACTCCGGATAGCAAGGTCTGTTTATTACCAGGTCGTAATTTAAAAAAAAAATTGAAAAATATTTTCACATTAGGTTCATGTATAAATCTCGTACATGTATAAACTTTTTTTGGTCATGTAAAAATATTTGAGTTTTATATATATATATATATATATATATATATATATATATATATATATATATATATATATATATATATATATATATATATATATATATATATATATATATATATATATAAATATTATTTTGATAATATTTGAATTTGTGGAATACAAGATAGTCTAAAATAGGATATTTTGTGCTTTAATTCCGAAATTGAATTTCGCTTATAAGGTTATTGTTATGCGATATATGAGCACGGTCGGCTCGACCGGGGAAGGACCACGCTCTCACAGAATACTAGCGTAAAAAAACAGTTGGATACTGTTGTGTTTTGTATGGTGGGTGTAGATATCCGGAGACCCTTTTTTACTAGAAACGAGGCATTCCATCTTAGTCCTTAGAGAGACAACGCATCTGCATTTTGATTCTTAATAGATGATAAATGTAGATGTCTATGGGCCACAGCATCCACTTATCATCAGGTGGACTGTGTGCACGTTTGTCACCCTTATTCTATTTTAAAAAATGTGTAATTACTACTGTAGATAATCCTATAAGGTATTATAGTTACTGCTTGTCTTGGATTCTATCTGATTTTTTATTAAATTGAAGTTTCAAATAAACATACAATCCACCCCATTATAAAAGGTTACTGCAGTTGATGAATATCTGCAGTCAAAGAAGGCTACAAGCTCGATGTCTCCTTCAAGAACCAAGATCGATTGCCTCACTGCCAGAACACAGCAGTGCACGCACTGTTATTTGATGACAGAAATAGGTCAGATTGTGGTACCTCATCAGACGGATTCTTAGACAAGAAAGAAGTGCTACCATCTGGAAGAACTCCTGTGAAAACTCGACTCATGGATTTCATTCATTAGTAGCGTTCCTGATCAGCCTTTCGAATCCTTTTACTCGGCGTTGTGTGGCTTTATAAAGAGTTTAACAAGTGCTAACGATGTAGAGTGGCAAGGATCCTTGGCAATAATAATATGAATCTATTAAGTGATTGAAATGTTTACACTTTAATTTTCACTAAACGCGTCGAAGAATATAGCTTTAACGCGATAAGTGCAAGTTTTATTTTCACGTTTCGAGTTTTTAACAATGAAAAAATATATCGTTAATACTTTAACATTTAAATTATATTATTTGTATGCTCCATGTAGTAATAATTCGAAAAATATAAACAAAACCTTCATCTTGATTTATTATTATATATGAAAAAACTAAACATTGAACAAAATAAATTTAACGGATTATATTATGGCGTTTAATTTTAATTTATTTTTAATCGCGACGTTTAAGAACATAGTATAGCTGACATGAAACATCTCCCAGGTCTCCCACAGGGAGACCTATTGAGGGTGGGTAGCAACTTGTGGAAATAGTGGCGTAACTTTCAAGAATTACTTTTTGCTTTGTAAAGGCTAATTTTTAAATAAAATATTTTGTGTTTGACAGAAAGATAAATATCTTAATCACCAGGAGATCACAACGCTAGAAAGCACTCGAAACGTCTGTAACAATAAAAAATTAAAAAATTGACAATAATTAACAATAACTTAAAATTCGTCATGAGAAAGTCCAAAATATTAGTTAGTGTGTACAAAGAATTCATCCAGAGATTGCCTACGATTAATATTATGCATTCATCTACTTCGACTTCGTGTATGTATATCCGATTTACAAACTAGCATTCGAGATATTTTGGTTCACAAAGGTTTGTTAAAAAAGCTGTATAAATTATTACAATAATATATGAGGTACAAATTTATATAATAGGTACTCGTAAATGGCTCGTTTCAAGACATTTCATAAACAATTTCGAATTTAAATATTTACTACTATAACGGCCAAGACTACGGTCATTAAATGATTTAAGAAATGATCAGATAAAATTGAGCGAAGGCGCTTCAGCAGCTGTTATCGAATCAAGCGGACATATTTCCTTTTATACTGCCTCGCCCTGTTTTATCTTCTTCCCGTTTTTTTCTTAACTATAATCCCTCGTTTCGAGCTTAACAGCCAGCCATTGAGGCACGTAACTGCGAGTTGGCTCATCACGGCCCTCGCAGGTTCCCGTCCAGGTTGTCAAGACCCCTCGTGTTTTATAGCCAGCGATGTTTAAACCCGAAATTTTTGATGCGTTAAAAGAGCTAGTGGTACCACATTAAACTGGTGAGTCGTAATGGCTCTAGCGGGCATTAGATGTTCAGCTATGGACGCCTTCCAAATCTCGCATTTGAATAGATTCAGTTAGGATATAGTCGGCTAATGACTTTTATTCTAAAACTGCGACAGGTCATGAAGTTGTGCAAGTTAACTTTGATATGTAAAATAAATAATGTGAAGTTAATTTGTAATGTAATAGAACAGTAGCCTAATACTAGGATGTGGACCGCGAATTCAAAAGGTCGTGTGTTTGAATCCGCCATTCGCAACTGTCGTAAATGACTCCTAACATTAGTATTTTAAGCTTACCAAAGGGAATAAAGGAAATTTTAATAATGTTAATAGCATTCCTAGTATTTAAAAAAATATTATGAATCTTTGGAGAAGTAGACTTATTACAAAATGAGTTTTGGCGGGACTTTGGCGACGGCGGACAGTCGCTCTTGTTTTGTCGCTTGAATAATGGTTTGAAGTGGATTTTGATTCGTAAAAGTGATGTAATTTTGTGAATTAAGTAACTGTGCGTGTGAACTATTAGAGAAAATGACGCAACAACTCCTTTGATGTTGATATACACCTCAAGTTAATTTAATCGCTTGGGTGCCTTATGAACTTGAGTGGCTGTCGTCATCAACAGTCCGCTGGGTTGAGCTGTTATCAAAATCTCCAAAAAACTTCGCGATGTGACGCATCAGCATATTGTGAAAAAATATATAAAATGAAGATACTGAAAGAAATGATAGGCTCAGAAGGGCTAGTTACCCAGAGCCGTAAATAAAAAAATAAAATAAAATGTTAGCAAAATTTTTAAAAGTAAAATAGATTTCCTGTTTCTTTTAGTTCAGTTTTATTTAATTGTATTAAAGTTATTAATACGCCCCACTACCGGGCGCAAGCCTCCTCTCATTTTTGAGAAGGTTTTTGGGCAAGGAATTGTCCGCCGCGCTGCTGCAATATGAGTTGACGAACTTCACATGTCTTCAAATTTCTTTTTTGAATCTCTCAGACATGCATGCTTTCCTTTAGTGCCCAGCACGTAGTGAAGGGTTCAACCTAGTCTTTCTGTTAAATGTGTCTGTATGTCCGGCCTAATTTTCGTAATGTTTGAACCATATGTGATGAAACGTATATATTTTAATCAAAAACTTAAAATTTTTGTGAAATGAGAACACTTATGAATATAATGGTCGCTCATGAATAATCTATATGACGCCACATTAATAAATCCCACCCAGGCGAAGCCAAAGGAGATCGCTAATTATAATAATAGTTATATTAGTTAACTTATAATAATTACCTTAAGAGCTTAATATTAGATATTAATTTACATCAATTCAGCACCGTTACTTTATTTCTACTACCTTCATCCAACTGTCTACCAGCTTATAGATGCCCTACCAACGAAACGTTTAATCCTTTTAACAGCCGCGGAAACTGTGTAAACCGCAAATCCAGAATGGCACTCACACCGCAGGATGGTCGGAGGTGTGTTGCCCACCTCATCGAGAGTCGAGTTGGACGCAAACAGAGAGCCTAACATATCGTCTTTCTCCTTTGCGGCATGGGCCAGTGACTCGTCCTCTCTGTGCAGAGATGAAAGAGATGACAGAGAAGTTCCCTTGCACAGCCTTGACGAGAGACCAGAATGCACGGGTTCCCGAAGGAAAGCGAACTAGCTTCTCACCAATTCTGCCGATGTGCTCAGACCTTGCATTAGCGATGATGGCACTTTTGAAGGGCCTGGAGGCGGAATTATACTTATTTTTAGGATTGCTGGTGTTAACATCCCTAGACGTTGACGCTTTAGCCCAGGCCTGGTAGCACTCATAATTATAGCGTGATGCTATTTTACAGTAGCAACCAAACCATGGCTGAGATCTGCCTCCGATGGGCACCACAGAGGATGGAATAAAAAGTTCCATAATCTGAAGTACCACTACATCAGCAACAGAATTGACAATAACGCTGGGATCGTCCGGCGAGAAGCAAACCCGCCCCCAAGGGCTCAAAAAAAGACCGCAACCTTTCTCAATCAGCCCACCTATAGTGCTAAACACGACGGCAGCCTGCGGAATGCAACCGAGACGTCAATGTGACTGGCACCAAACTCCGGACAAGACAATGATCCGACGAGTATAGATGGGCGTCGACGGAAACTTGATATCCGTCCGGATGAGAGGTCAGCAGAAGGTGCAACTGGGAAGGTGTATGATCTTCCACATCTGGAATCCGCGTAGGCGAAGTAATCAATTGTGTCAGACTATATGCCAAAGCAAAGTCATAAATAGATCTCCCTGAATGACTGGTTAAACGATAACCGAACTATGGGACCTATATAAACACCCGTAGATCCGGGAATGGTCGTCGCTGTCTGCGTGGAGCCATAGGATGGACAGGTCCGTACCTTCAAGACTGCCGAGGCGTCGAAAACAGATGTCCTTTCTGACGTATAGTCAAACTCCGGCCCGGGACGCAAAAGAGTGGATGAAACTTATGTTCAGCAGTGGAATTTAATAGGTTGTAACGGAAAGTCCATTTATGGACTGAACTTAATGAAGATACTGAATACGAAGAACTGAAATCTATGAAGACTTGTACCACGCATTAACAAAAGATTTTATTAACAAGGTAATGTTCATAGAATCGTATATATAATGGATAATAATGCGGTCTTTGTTCCCGTGTTTCGGAAGCGTTGACCATTAACGTCACTCAGAGCTCTGTGCGTCGACTCGTTAATTCACTGCCTCTAGGGTTGGCATCCTTTATATATAATGATTTCTTATATTTACGCGAATACTACACATTGACTAAAACTACTTTTACGGATTTTATCGCGTTTAATTTAATTTTAATTATTTTTATTTTTAATTCCCGACGTTTCGGGTGCTATCCAGCACCCATGGTCACGGGGAACTAAGGTGACTGACGTCCCGGTTAAACCCGGAGTACCTTCAGTTTTTTTTTTAATTATTGTTTATGGTCCGATCTACGCAAAATAAACTATGTCCTGTGGTCTTGCAGTGGCATGCTTGGGTTTAGTTTTAATTTTATTGATTATAGCAAGCAAGCAAGTGGTGTGGTCTATCATATCGATTTCAAAATTGGATAATATTAGACTAATACTTTAGGACTAATATTGAAAAAAAATAATTAAAATGAAATTAAACGCGATAAAATCCGTAAAAGTAATTTTAATCAATCCTTTATATGTTAAAATTCATCTTTCTATGTCAAAAAATGACAAGTTTGCAGTTTCATCCGATGCTAAGAGGCCGTTGCGTTCAATAAACATCTGCAATCAATAAAGTAGAAACAAGTGGCAATATTAAAAATTTTGTACAGTATAAATTAAATAAAAACATCATCAATGTAATCGAAGTCAATTAAATACGCATTAAGGATTATTTGAAAAGTATTGGTCAGATTTTTATCTACTTTATTTGCGACCAGCTTTTAAATAAAAAAGAATCATCAAAATCGGTTAACAAGTTCTGAGGAAACGTAAAAAAACAGTCGAATTGAGAACTGTTTTTTTTGAAGTCGGTTAAAAAGTAGGCTACAGCAGCATTATTACAAATGAGGTCTAACGGAATGCCTTATAGTAGATTATTATTCTACCTCTCTAATATTTCCACCAATACAGAAGATGTATATCGGCAAAAACAATAAAAGTCAATAGAACGAACTAAAATCAACGATCCTATATCCTATGAGATAATTGACTAAAATAGATTGTTAGACAGAAACAAAAACCTACTTTTTAATTTTAAAAAACGAATGGACGAACCATTTAAAATATGATGATCTGTTACATAAAGCTTAAAAAGCGATACTTAAATTCCTGTTTTTCATTTTGAAAGCTAATATAGAGTTGGGAGACGTCCTAATTGCCCTTCACAAGTCAACTTCTGAACAAAGGCCTCTCCCTGAGAATGCCAAACATGGTCCTGAGCCACCTGCACCTAACGACTCCCTGCATATCTTTCGAAGTCGTCACTCCATCCAGCGGGAGGCCGCCCCACACTTCGGTTTTCTTAACGGAAAGCCTATATTCAGCTATGAACTTGCGAAGGGCTGTAATGATGACGTCATATAGTATAATATGTTACAAGCGGAAACCTAATGTGATAGTATTTCTCAAATATCACTATTAATTTAGAAATAACGTAGGGACATAGAAACTGAAATAGATATAATATATACCATTTTAATATATTGTACTCCTACGGGCTCCGTCGAAGTCGGATAAAAATTTCGTCACTTTGATCTCGAAAGCACTGCTTAAATCGTAAGGCTTCATTTTAATTATTGAGATAGATGATGCCATGTAATAATTCTTGAGAAAATATGAATCATATTTTAAGTGTGATATTATATATACTTACATTCTAATGTCATTTTTTGTCGCTTTATTTTCTATAATTAACATAAACTGTACCTTTTTTTTATAGAATAGGCTGACAAACGAGCACACAGTCCACCTGATGGTAAGTGGTTGCTGCGGCCCATAGACATCTACATCTATCCTCGATTACAAATCAAAATGCAGATGCGTTGTCACCCGTGAGGACTGAGATGGAATGCCTCATTTCCAGTAAAAAGGGTCTCCGGTTCTCTACACTCACCATACGAAATACAGCAGCATTAAGCTACTATTTCACGCTGGTATTCTGTGAGAGCGTGGTCCTTCCCCGGTCGAGCCGACCCATTCGTGCTACAACTATACTACTAATATAACTGCAGCATGGCTCTACCACGTAAACCTTTTGGAAATGTATTCAAATGATAAGATAAATGATTAAAACATATTATGTTACAGATTAATTTTTGATCAAAATTAGATTAGACGATGATATTACTTGTTTAGAGTTACCCGTAATTAAATTAGATACCGTGGTAATTCGAGGGTATACTCGTATAGTATTCCAGCACCACCGATTCATGCCCCGCGGCATCTATAAAATTAGGAAATGCAATTTTAAGTGTTGGTTTACCACGAGCTCGAAATCCGCATGTCTGGGAATAAAATATTTCGTAGACATGAAAATCCGCCAACAAACACCGGAGCAGCGCTGCGGACTAACTGCTCTTTTTATAAACAAGCTCTCTTAAAAGAGGAAAAGACTATGCTTAGCAATGGGACATTTAAATTCTGTAACTTGACTTTTACTTTTTTATTTATTATTAAATCAAAAATACTATTGCATACAAATCTACTCAATATATAGCTGTAATAGTAAAGCCGGCAACGCATCTGCAATTCCCCTGGTGTAGCAGTTGTTCATGGGCAGCGGTAATCACTTACCATGAGGTGAGCGGTATGCTCGTTTGCCCCCTCTTCTATAAAAAAGCTGTACCTCAGTAGATAGGTATTTACAGACGTATTCTTTTCTCCTATCAATTTGCAATTTCCTACAAAGGTCTGCATTTGTATTAGTTAGGTTCTTAGTAATTCTTAAATTGTACTTAGAGTATAGTTTTTTTTTTATTCTGCACACCCACTTCACATTTTTATTCTGCATAACTCAAAGGTTGACGGTAGAGAATACCTCAGCCATTAAGTCGGCCTACCCATGAGATTAAATAAATAAAAAATAATATAGTGAAATGAACAAATAAAAGACACTAAGTTTAAAAAAGGCCAATCATTTTTTCTTTATTTCTTATAAGAACCAAGTAAATTATTGCTACAAGTTGCGTAATCGTATGTATACTATGCCAGTACGGGCGTTGCATAATGTTCGAGTATAATTTTGCTATATTAGTTTAAATTATTTACAAAACGCCATACAATAATAATGCCAATAAAATATTCTTTGTATGAAACATATACAGATGCTGCGGAACAATTTACATTTCTATTACACAAAAATCGAATATTATTTCCAAAACGCCATACAATAATAATGCCTATATAATATACTTTGTATGGCATTTAAACAGATGCTACGGAACGATATACATTTCTATTACGCAAAAATCGAGTATTATTTCTAGAATGCCATACAATAATAATGCCTACAATATATTCTTTGTATGACACATATACAGATGCTGCGGAACAATATACATTTCTAATACGCAAGAATCGAGTATTATTTCCAGAAAGCCATACAATAATAATGCCTACAAAATATTTTTTGTATAACACATATACAGATGCTGCGGAACAATATACAATTTCTATTACGCAAAAATCGAGCATTATTTCTAAAACGCCATACAATAATAATGCCAATAAAATATACTTTGTATGACATATATGCAGATGCTGCTGAACAATATACATTTCTGTTAGGCGAAAATCGAGTACTATTTCCAAAACGCCATACAATAATAATTCCAATAAAATATACTTTGTATGACATATATACATATGCTGCGGAACAATATACGTTTATATTACGCAAAAATCGAGTATTATTTCCAAAACGCCATACAATAATGATTCCAATAAAATATACTTTGTTAGTACCATTTATTGCCAATCGATTTTAGAAAAAACTAATTTTTCTGAGGCTTAACTAGTTTTTCATTTCGATAATTGGAAAAGTAACTATCAGTGGCAGTAGTTCGAAGTGCGGCTCTAGCTCAAAGGCCACCCCCAAGCCTCGAAAATATTGTTGATTCTTTTGAGCTTAGGAAAAAGTCTAGTCTAGTTAAAACAAATTTGTTCTGAAATCGGTTTTGATCGATAACAAAGTGCGCTATGCTGCAAGTTTCGATCAAAACTAATCAGTCAAAAACACTTTAGAATGATTTCGTTTGCCAACAGTAGTTTTACCGAGAAAGAGTTCAATCTTTTACATATATTTTCCATCGTAGAGCTATGCTACAGCTATCCTAGCTACACATAGCTGCTGCACGAAGGGGTCGGATCGACCGGGAGATGACCACGCTCTCACACAATACTAGCGTAAAATAGCAGATCAATGCTGCTGTTTAGTATAGTGAGTGTAGAGAACCGGAGAACCTTTTTACTGGTAACGAGACATTCCTTTGTCTTAGTCTCAGGTGTAAATGTCTATGGGCATTCCAACCACTTACTATCAAATGAACAATGTGATAGTTTAGCACCTATTTTTCCTTAAAAAATATTTACACATTTTGATCGTTACTGAATTCTATTTGTTTCTAGTTTATCCAAGTTTCCAAACTCCTTTATTTCTTACTTCTTTATTATCCGTGGTAGCAACTAAGCTAGAGTATTTAGCATAAATCGAGTATACTTTCCAAGAAATGTATATTTTTGCTTTTGAAAGTGTACTACAGTAACTCTGGTACAGCTGCGTGTGTACTATAACAGTATATATACAAACACGTAGATGTTACAGTAGAGCTTAATTTTCTTAAATCCATTTCTCACAGCCCTATTTATGCCTCAGAAGAAATATCACGTAACCGCACCGATTTCTACGAAATTCACGTTCCTCATGTCTTTTATTGCATTAGTTTCCAGTCCAGACGTTTTGGAATCGATGACGTGTGCATTTAGAATTTTACGACCCGTTTAATTTTATCCTCATTGCATTGAAATACGTTTGTTATGAATGTTCAAACCATCCGGACAGTGAATACCATTGCATTGTTTCACAGTGGTCGCGATCCCCACCGTGCGATCAAAAGAATCGCGGTATTTTCTGATTACAGTCTCTCCATTCTATTCAATTTTTAATTCACACTGTGCTTTGACTGTGCTCTCATTTGTCGCCTTCGCTGCTTTATAAAAGATATTTTTAAAGTTATTCTTCGCATTTATCACGTTTCCCCGTTCTCTTAAACAATAAAGAGTAATATTTCTTAAAAGTAATAACTCTTCACTTAATTCGTAATTCCGGTGTAATATGTACTCATACTTGTATAAAAATCTGCAGAATTTTGGCTTTTTTGATGGTTTTTATCCCTTTTATTTTTGGAAACAAGGCATTCTTTCTTCAGGCGTTGAAATCAGCTTTGGACGTAACTTCTTTTAATAGAATGAGGGTGACAAACGAGCGCACAGTCCACCTGATGGTAAGTGAATGCTGAGGTCCATAAACATCTATATTAATTCTCGATTAAAATTTAAAATTCAAATGCGTTGTCATCCCTGAGGACTAAGGTGAAATACCTAGTTTACAGTAAAAGGGTCTCAGCTTCTCTACACTCACCAAACGAAACACAGGAACATTTAGCTAATATTTTAAGCTGGTATTCTGTGAGAGCGCCTTCCTACCCTGAGCGATCCGACCCATTCGTGCTACAACCATAACATAGCTGCAGCATGGCTCTACCGCGTTAAGACATAAGATGAATATCGATTAGAGCTATAGACTTATCAGCTAGGTTTCATAATAGTCCACATAGGTAGTAGTTAGAGTATGAAACATATTCTCATTAAATCCATTATATAAGCCTATATATGTGCAGGCTAGATTAGTAGATAGATTTGGAGGAGCTAGTGCTTTTTTAATTGCACGTACGTAGTGGCGCTACAATACGTCCTGGGCGTAAGTAACATCACCACATTAAGATTCAATTTTGGGTCTTAAATGAACAGTTTCACTATTTTAAATAACCTGAACCACTTGAGGTTAGTGGCAAATTAAATATACAAAACCTACACTGAATTGCAAGCATTGTTTTCGTTTTTATTAAATTCGTAAGGACCTCACTTTTTAGCCTGAAATCTTATATGTTTATTAAAAATCATTCGTTATAATTTAGAAATTAGCGGTTTAATAAAATCAACTGCTTTCTTGGATTTAACTCAAACCTTTTGAATTAAAGTTATTGTTTATTGTGGATTCAAGTTATTGTTCTGTAAAAGTATTTGGAGGAGATAAGTGTTCGGTTATAATAATTTAAATCTCAAAAATATGATAATGAAGTGTTATTTTTTTGAATACGTCATTTTAAATATTGTGCAAACTACATCACGCGGTTAACGAAAAAGGGAAACTGGAAAACGGTCGAGACTTTTTATTAATTTCTGAAAGGTTAGATTTTAATGATGAACTAAGAACCAAGCTAGGCAGTGAATTCTCTCGGTTGAAACAAAAGTATAAGATTATTTTACTTGTCACATACAGATATGACATCAATATAATATGTGTGTAAATATTTTTTTCTATTCAAATCAAAAAATTAGTTTATGCCATAAAGATATCCAGTTGGTTATATAAACGAATAACATCGATGCTTGAGTTCATTACATATTAAAACACATCAAACGTTTCACTAAGAACTTCTTAGATTGAGAATAAATACCAATAGAAAGTCAATCCATGAGTGTTTTGAATGATATAAAACTAAAAATATTGAGAAACCGCTGGGCTATTGTGCAGTGTGTAGACAATTGTAAAATATCCAGGATGTTACAAAACTACTTATGTTCAAGCCACAATGGCGACTTTTATTAATATATTAAGTGTAATGAATTGTGTATAAAAATGTAAGACAGTATTATTGGTATTGGGAATTGAACCCTAATAACTCCCCTTGAGCTTCTACGGCTCAATTAGCGTTCATCTTAAAACTTCAATATTTAAAGATGAACTTTAATAGGTCAGCGGCGTTTCCCGTATTAAAACAAGTTAAAATAAATTACTTAAGCGGAATATAATCCGTATAAATAGTTTTATTTGATATGTAGTGTTCGCGTAAATTTAATAAATCGTTAATGAAATTGTTAATTGCAACTTTAAGTCCTAATTTACCACTCGTTCGGGTGGAGAAAAATATCGTAAGGTAATAACGTCCAAATAATAATATGTTAGAGGAAATGTAAATTCCGCGAATACGAACAACGTTGCGGACTATTTGCTCCAACAGACTCTCAGATGAGAAGAAGTCCGGGCATGGCAGTGGGACGTATATTGACTGGCTATACTTTTACTTTTTCAAAATTTTATTCCATAACACGCGAGAAAAACGAATTTAAATTTAAAAAAATTAAAACAATATTAAAGTTATTAACTGCAAGTGATGATTTACCACGTACTCTGCGGAAATTATAAATAAAAATATGTTGTCATAGATGGCAGTAAACTAATTCCTGTTTTATTTCTTTTTCATGGATGAGAGTAGATCTGCAGTGCAAGGTATGAAGGCTGGTACTTGTTTGCTTTGATTAAAACAACCTGTTATAATTACATATAGTTAAGTAAACTTAAATTAGAAAGAAAAAAAAGAAAGAAAGATTTATTGCAGCACGCCACAAACATCAGTAGGCACTTAAATTAACGTTTGTGGACACATCAATTATAAACATTATAACAAACAATAACAAAAATAGGAAACAAAACCACAATTTGACGGATAAAACAATTTAAAAGTATGTATACTTTTAGATTATAACTAAAAAAAATAAAAAAAAATAGAAAGACAAAAAAATCGTTTCTCATATTGTACGAGAATGTGGCGCGTCATACAAACGGACCTCACTCAGCTTATGCTATCGCCGGAGCAACAGCGCTGGTTTTCAGTGGGCCCAGTTTATATACATCTCACAGCTAGACACAGGCCTCCTCTCACTTCTGAGAGGCCTTTAGCGCAAGGAAATCTCCGCCGCGCTGCCCGAATTTATGTTCGCGGACTTCACGTGTCTTCGAAAATAATTTTTTTTTCAGACATGCAGGTTTCCACACGATGTTTTCCTTCACCGCTGAACACGTGTTCAATCAACTTTTAAAATTGTAATTAACAATTTCTTTGGTACCGGTGGAGATCGAACCCCGGTTTCTCGTGTTTTTTGAAATTTACAGCGAGCGTTTGAGCTACCACGACTCTCTCAGGAATTACGTAATAATATATAATAGTATTTGGTATTGTGTTCGGCCATATGAACATAATTCACAATGTAATGCTTAAAAACGTTGGTTTACGCGGTTGGTAGTTCTGCAATGGATAATTAATAAAATCACAATACATTAAACGTGATCATAAATAAATTTAGTTATACATTGCAGTTCCAAGTGCGGTTGGAAATATTTCAGGACAGAATTTGATTTATATGCAACGTTTTATTGGAAATCTATAGCTTTTTCTATAAAAATGCTTTGTACATTTAAAACAAAAATTTACAGGCGCAATTTCGTTAAATGTATACGGATTATTGCTAAGTGATTGGGCAAATTGGACGAGGTGATAAATTGGTAAAGGTCGGATAAAGAGCGCTTACCGATAAAAATGTATAAAGAGGTTAATGAAAGTGAATGTAGGAAAGAGATCAATAGCGATCATGAAAATAGGATAACATATTTTTTTATATAAGCGACAACAAACGAGCACAGCCCACCTGATGGCAAGTGGATGCTGTGGCCCAAACATCTACATCTATCATCGATTAGGAATCAAAATGCGGATGCGTTGTCACCCCTGAGGACTAAAATATAGTGCCTCGTAACAAGTAAAAACCAGCCAGGAGCGTGTCGGGCCACGCTCAGTGTAGGGTTCCGTAGTTTCCCGTCGGTCACAATCAGTGTTCCCACTTATGAGTTTAAAGGTGGGTATCTATTATGTTCGCGCTCCAGCAGCGCTCCGCGCTCCTGCAACTGCTCCCGGTAGTGGGTACTGTTGTTTCCATCTAAGTTCAAAATGATTTTCCTAGAAAGTTCTTATAAAGTTCTACTTTTCAGATTTTTTTTCATATTTTCTAAACTTATGGTTCAAAAGTTAGAGGGGGGGGACACATTGTTTTTTACTTTTGGAGTAATTATTTCCGAAATTATTGACATTATCAAAAAATGATTTTAGTAAACCCCTATTCATTTTAAATACCTTTCCAACAATATATCACACGTTAGGGTTGAAATTAAAAAAAAAATCACTTCCCACTTTACATATAGGGGGGCTACCCTAATAAAACATTTTTTTCCTATTTTTATTTTACCACTTTGTCGGCGTGATTGATACACATATTGGTACCAAATTTCAGCTTTCTAGTGCTAACGGTCACAGAGATTAAGCGAGGACGGACAGACGGACAGACAGACATGGCGAAACTATAAGGGTTCCTAGTTGACTACTGAACCCTAAAAAGGGTATATTGTTCTCTATACAATATATTTACCTGTATAGCACACAGGCACAATCTTAGAGCATTTATAAGCAAATTATGTTTTTGTTACATCACTACGAATCTATTTTTTTTAATTTGTAGGTACATAAAGATAATGTTTGATTACGGACTCAACCTAACGATCAACTCGATAAATCCTCGGAAATTCTAGGTTTTCCGCGCGTAGCTGAGATGAGTGTTCCAACCCGAAAATGTGTGTATGCTTAATTTTAAAGTAGACATATTAATTTTATTTTGATGATGAGGTTTGATTTTTTAAGATCCCATACCCAAGTGAACTTTTTAATTCCAGATTGTTGCTATGTTTAACTCAGAAACGATATAAGTCAGTATGATATGTATATCACCCTTACGAGCACATGACCGGTTTTCAATGATTGCTTGACTCTTCTTTACCAGCCCTTGATACTCCACGGTTGGACATAAGCCTCTATCATAAAAGGGATGAATCGCTGCGCTTGTTTGGTGAATTATTTATATATGTAACAGGCATATCGCTCCTTTAAAACTACTCTCCGTTGCCGGTACGGGTATTTCATAAATAACGGTTGCCAGGTTACCAACCAACGACACGACGCCTTGCTGGAGTAAAACCTTTTTACTCTTGACCTAACCAGTATTTTATAGATGTGCCTACATATATATATAATGTGATCCCGCGGTCGGGCCAAAATCCATTTTCGGGTTTTTCTATCAAAAAATCCTCTCTAGTAACACGGAGTCAGGAAATCGGCAGTGCTTTACAACAAGTCGTGGTCCTGCATCTAATCTCTCTCCGGTTGTATCGGATTACTGTACCACCGGACTATGATAGAAAGGGAATAAAGAACTTTGCAGTTTCTGTCAGCCGTGAACCCGAAATTAACGAGTTTATTTTTTGGTCTATGCGGATACGGTCATTTTTTTAAAACTACGATGATTCCTTGTTACATATTCTTACCATACGAATCACAGCAGCATTTTGTGCGACTATTAAACATCAAATTTAATTAAATCCATAAAAAATATATTTTAATTTAGTTCTCTCATATTAAAGTAATTTTAAACATGTTTATGGTTCTGCATAAAACTATCAACTTCCAATATTAACCTGCCTAACGAAAATAAAACTGTTTTTAACTATTTTTATGTGTTTACACTTTGACGAGGGATTCGTTGGGGTCGGAATTCTACTGTCAAGGCGAAAGGCGCCCTCAAAGAATACGTAATAAGTCTCCTGTCAACCTCCTTCGAAACGTCTTTTAAATTTTCCCCTTACAAATAAGTTGCTAAAGGCAACATTGTTATATCTGTCCTGCAATTTTGTGATGTGTCTATAAAACAAGGACTGGAATAGAATATATGATGTATTAAAATAGCTATAGTAGATTTTTTTTTAATTTACGACGAATCAATTGAAACACTTTTCAACCGACTTCATAAAAGGTGATGGTATTTTTTTTGTGTGTGTTACCTCAGAACATTTTTCTAGGTGAAACGATTTTAATGATTCTTTTTTTATTTGAAAACTAGTGCTTTTCATGTGACCAGTAGTTATCCTTAATAATAATGTTCTCCAGACCGAATTTCGGCAACGGCGGCCTGCCTCAACGTAGGCTAGCCATCGGCGCAGGACAGGAGTATACAAACACGGGTGCTCTCTCCATTCCCTCACTCTATTAATCCAATGGGACGGTAAACCGACACGACCGGAGAGAGATCAGGCGCAGGACCAACGGCTTTAGGTGCTTTCCGAGGCACGGGGGTGAGACACCGCCAACTTCCTGACTCCGGGCAGGTATTGAAAATTTCTTGACGGAAAAACTCAATAATTGATTTTCTTGGCCCAACCCGAGATTCGAACCTAGGACCTCATGATCAGCAGTCGCACTACTACAACCACTAGAACAACGAGGCAGTCATCTTCGTTGGTCTACTACTAGTAGTATTATCCTTAATAATGCGTATTTAATTGACTTCGACTACATTGATAATGTTCTTATTTTATTTATATTTCAGTCGGTTGTACAATTTTTTTTATTTTACCACTTGTTAAGAGTCAACATAGTTTTAGAATTTGCAGGACAATATTGAGTAAGGCCGTCAAAGTTTCTTTAGTCACATAAAAAAGGTGTTAATTCGCACGAACGAGGGATCCAGTTTTTCTTTACTATTATGTGTGACCAGCTATGCAGGTCTAGGAAGAGGCTAGTATCACTGCGACCTAAAAGATCTATTGTAATTGCTGCCATGGTTAAAGTTCACTGCTAAGCCCTATTTCTTTAATGAATAGAATTAGTTGGTTAGCTGTGAGTAATTTCACTTCTTCTGGGTATGTAATGTGCATGGGATATATATTTAAAGAAACGGAACACAAGAGGTTCTTCTCCTGTATCATGAGGACAGTTTACTGATATTAATTGTGTAAAGACAAACATCCAGATCCGGAACAATTATTTTCAGGTCGTACAAATACTCGTTCTGCGCGAGATTCAAAACCATTCCTATGGATCATGAGGTGATCACTTTCAAGCAGTTTTTAAAATAAATTTTGTAAATATTTTGTGACCATTGAAACCGTAAAATTTATTTAAAAAAAAAGTCCCGCTGGTTTTCTTGCTGGTTCTTCCCAGGACAGAGGTTTATTCGAATTAGGGGTAAAGTAAAAAATTGACTTTCAATAAGAATTGTAATCTATATTAAATAAAAAAATTATTCTATTCCATACACTTGGACACTATAATCAAGTCCTGCGCCGATGGCTAGCCTCCGTAATACTGGCCACCGTGACCGAAATTCGGTCTGTAGGACATTATTATTTACAGCCTATCAAGGCCCAGTGCTGAACATAAGCCTCCTCATGGCCTCATGAAGGGGGATATGTGCCATAGTTGTTACCTTTGGCAGGTGGGTTGGCAACCACAATATTTTATTATCTTGTCGCTATAAGGAAGACGTTGCAGTCCACACCCTGGGTTGTATCTATCCCTTTGTTTACCTCTATTGTTTCTTGCAACACCCAAGGGACGATACGGGTTAGTGGATAATAGTGTAATAACACCGATCAATACTATCGCAAAATCGTTATGCGCAGATAGTTTGGAAAGTTTGTCGCTATATTTTCGTATACTCACATTTGCTAGAAATTCAGGCAGAAAATCATATTCTATTTAAATAAAAAATAATGTGTGTATTTCATAAGCAGTAGAAATGATAATTTGAAATGAAATGAAATATAAAATAAAAATATTTCACGGCAAATGATTTATTTAATATGGTAATTTTCATAAAATATATAAGATAAAAGTGTAATTTTATAGCGAACTAGGAATCCGCCCTGGCTTCGCTCGGATGATTTCTGGATCTCGACAACGGCGCCACCTACCGGGTTCAATTTATTTTTAAACCATCCAGGAAACCACTCAAATAATACACACAAAATTCTACAGTTTAATTTGTTGTTCATTTTAGCCAGAACTATAATTATATTTTTTTAACTTTTATTATAACGTCCCCGAAATCCCCTTCGTGAGTGGAATTTCATAAAATTCATTCTCAAATGAACTTCAGGTTAAAAAAATAATAATTTCGCCAAATTTCAAAAAGAAAGAAGCCATAGATTAAAAGTTTAATTTTTTTTAACGCCCTCACAATACTCTGGTGGACTTTCATGAAATCCGTTCTTGGTATTTTTTAACATGCCAAAAATTTTTTAATCAACCCCTCTACAACACCATTTTCGGGTGGAATTTCTTAAAATCCTTTTTTAGCTGACTTCTACTCGGCGAAAGGAATATTCCTACCAAATTTCAAATCTCTACGCCATATGGTTCCAGTATTTTCTTTTCAGAAGAATTGCTCTGCAATAGTGGCGCAATTCATTTCTACTTCATTTTATAGGTAAATTCATTTTATTGAAAAATAATTAATTGACTCTTAAGATGGTACGTAAAATCGTCTAAATTAATATAATATTACCTCTAATTCCTATAGATTTTTATGTTTGTCTCTTTTTAGTGTCTTTGTTTCACCGTGTTTCAGATAACAACTGTTCTATAGAAGATTTAACTTCAAAAAAGAAAACTGAAAATGCTACGACACTATTGATACTTCCGCTAAACGCTACAACGAAGTTTAGAATGCTAGGGGTGGCTTATGACTATAGTCGAATGGCAAATTCAAACCCACGACTTTTATAACATAGTTTTATAGTTCATGCCCTTAAATATCAGGCTATTTTTATTTATTATTCTTATAATCATCATCTTCATCATCATTATAGCCCTTCACAAGTCCACTGCTGAACATAGGCCTCCCCCAAGTAACGCCACAAAACACGGTCCTGAGCCACCTGCATCCATCGACCTCCTGCATGTCTTACCAGGTCGTCACTCCATCTAGTGGGGGGTCGCCCTACACTACGCCGACCGGTACGAGGCTGCCACTCGAGAACCTTTCTTCCCCATCGGTTATCGGTCCTTCGAGCTATATGGCCGGCCCATTGCCACTTCAGCTTACTAATCCGTTGGGCTATGTCGGTCACTCTGGTTTTACTGCGGATATCCTCATTTCTGAGTCTATCACGCAGAGAAACTCCGAGCATAGCCCTCTCCATAGCTCGCTGAGCGATCTTGAGCGTCCTCATACGGCCAGCGGTGAAGGACCACGTCTCAGATCCGTAAGTCATCACTGGCAACACGCACTGGTTGTACACTTTAGTTTTCAGAGATTGAGGTATACCTGACGAGAAGATGTGTCGTAATATCCCGAACGCTGCCCAGCCGAGTTGAATCCGTCGATTGACCTCTCGGTCGAAGTTGGATTTACCTAGTCGGACTATTTGTCCCAGGTAAACGTATTCGTCAACAACTTCGAGCATAGTGCTCCCAACAATTACCGGCATAGGTGTGACATGGACATTGAACATGATCTTTGTTTTGTCCATGTTCATCTTAAGACTTATCCGTTGGGAGACACCATTGAAGTCATTCAGCATAGTGCTTAGGTCCTCCAGCGATTCTGCCGTAAGGACTATATCGTCGGCAAATCGAAGGTGAGTGATGTACTCGCCATTGATGTTAATACCGTATCCTTTCCAGTCCAGTAGCTTGAAAACGTCTTCCAACGCAGCGGTAAAGAGTTTCGGGGATATAACGTCACCCTGTCTTACACCTCTCTGCAGTTGGATAGGTTTCGAACTCTGGTTCTGTACTCGAATAGCCATCGTAGCCCACCTGTACAAACACTTCAGTACTTCGATATACCGACATTCAACTTGACACCGCTGAAGGGACTGTAGCCCAAATTTCGACGGAATCAAAGGCTTTTTCATAGTCCACATACGCCAGGCAAAGTGGCAGATTGTACTCTTCGGTCTTCTGTACAATCTGCAGCAGGGTACGTATGTGGTCTATGGTACTAAAGCGTTTTCGGAAACCGGCTTGTTCGGGAGGCTGGAAGTCGTTGAGTCTGCGTGCGAGACGATTCGTAATGATTCTCTAAAACAGCACGTAGACGCGGCTCGGAAGGGAAATCGGTCTGTAGTTCTTCAAGAGAGCGTTGTCGCCTTTCTTAAAGAACAAGACCACCGCACTTCTGCTCTACGCCTCCGGAGTAGTGCCACCATGGAGGACGGAATTGAAGAGCTTCTGAAGGACTTCAAGTACCGATGTTCCACCCGCTTTCAGAAGCTCCGCTGTAATTCCATCCTCGCCTGGGGCCCTGCCGTTTTTAAGGTGCTGGAGAGCCATTCTATTTTCGCTCAGACTGACGTCCGGGATATCATCGGAATAGTGTCGGGTAAGACTTGCTCTTGGATCGTTACTCACACTTGCGTGTGGCTCCAACGATGATGTGTACATCTGCCCATAGAACCACACATTGGAGATCTGTCTGTTCAGTTGCCTGTATGCTGTCAAATCTGTTGACGATTGCAGCCTCATCTCCCGTCTAACAGCCATGAGATTAAGAGTGTGATCGGAGAATTTTTGTGTTCTTCTGCGGCAGAACTTAGCTCCGACCACATGGACAGTTTCCACGAGCTTGTCATTCATATCGTCCACTGCATTGCAATCTTCTAGGCACTGAAAGCGGTTACGTAACTCGAGCTGAAAAGTCTCGAGATTCTGTATTAGAGCACGAGGGGGACGGAGCGTTGACTTCATTAGACAAGACCTCTCCAACTTAACGTTTAGGTTCAGTGTGCCTCTAACCATTCGGTGATCGCTGCTGATTTTCACCCTTGCGATCACTGAGACATCACTGAACAATTGGCGTCTGGTCGTCATAATGAAGTCAATCTCATTTTTTGTCGAACTGTCGGGGCTCGACCAGGTCCACTTCTTGTGGGGCCGCTTCTGGAAGAAAGAGTTCATCATAAAGAGTCCCTCTTTCTCCATAAAGTCAGCCAGCTGCTGGCCCCTACGGTTCTGTTGCCCTACTCCAAATTTCCCTAACTTCAGCTCACCGCCTTCTCTTGTGCCTAGTTTTGCGTTGAAGTCTCCCATCAACACCGTGTAGTGGGTTTTGGAGGAATGCATGGCTCCAGAAATATCCTCATACATTTCCTCCGCCTCCTCATCGGGATGTGCCGAGGTTGGTGCGTAGACCTGTATGACCTTCAGCGAATACCGTTTGGTGATTCTCAGTATCAGGTACGCGACCCTCGTCGACACACTCCCAATCTTTACAACGTTGTTGACGAGAGACTTGTGGACGATAAATCCGACACCTCCTTGGGACAGATGGTCGCCCTCCCAGTGATAGAACAAGTTACCGGACTCGAGGATTACCGTGTCCTCCCTCTCTCTTCGGACCTCAGATAATCCGATAATATGCCAGCGCAACTTGTCTACCTCTTCTTCCAGCTCCAGTATCTTCTCGTCAGTCCTCAGGGTGCGTGCGTTATACGTTGCCAGGTCGAGTCATCGTAGGTGGCAACCGAACCTCCACCGGAGATTCTTAGCACCCCCTGCCCCACCGTTACCGTAGCCAGGAATAGCGGGGCCGCAGGAGACTGGGGGCCGTTTAATTGCGTCGTCGCTCATGGGGGGATATTTGCCATAGTTGCCACGCTTGGCGAGTGTGTTGGCAACCGCAGTTTTTTATTATGTCATTGTTGTTATTAGGAAGATGCTGCTGCCCATCTCCTTTCTGTGTCCCTCTGTCACGGGAAAATATGGGGTAGTGGATATTCTCAACCGCCACTACACGGCTCATTCTTATAATATAACAATAAAAACCTTAGATCGAGTAGTATGTACTTATAAGAATATCCACTACGTCATCATTTATACAGCCGTCATCATTTATACAATGAAAGAGATAGCGTATTATTAAAGGAAAAAATATGAAAGTATTGAGTTGCCTTCAGCAAAATGTTCAATATCATAACCAGCGACTTGACCTACTGTTTGCTGCGATGTACAAATATTGTAATATTTTAAAGTTCTCTCGCTATTTTTCCTACATACATATGTCATACAGCTCTAAAAATGTATTGTTTCTTTTTAACATGCGCAGTTAATGGCTTTCAATTTTCTGGAAGTTGTCACCATTACACTTTACGGCATAGTCAAAATAATATAGAAATATAAAGAGATAGGTATGGAGATGTTGCACAACTAGAACTTGATTAAAAAGTGCGTGAAAATAGCTTATCAGTATTCACATTCTTCTATTATATATGTCTATTATCTAAGTCTTATTCCGAAGAAATTTCCAAGCAGTAAAATTACTGCGATTCTAAAGAGAAATTTGTAAAAATTGCAATGCAGTTTCGTAAAACTTAAGGAAATTTGTATAGTACTCTAGCACCTTCCGTTCGATTCCCGCCGACGCCAATGAAATTTTCATTTGCAATTTGAAATGTTGATTTATTACATATTCAGCAGTGAAGGAAAACGTCGTGGAAAAATTTTCTTGTCTAAGAATAAATATTACGAGGACACGTCAAGTGCGCCACAATACATTGGAGCAGCGCGGCAGAGTAATGGCTTCATGACCTTCGCAGGAGTTAGTGCCCAAAAGTAGGGCGTCTAAACACTTTAGTTTTAATAGCTTTTAAGTTACGTTATATTTTTGTTATTACTTTTGTATTGTTTGTATATATAATCTTATGTAATAAACATTAGATATTTTAAAGAAATGTGTGGTGTCGACATAACAGAAACCATCACCCCATTTCGTGACGTAGGTGATGTAACAGGCTACTATAAAACATGTTAAAAAGATCTCATGGCTTCCGATAAATTAATATGTTTGCCCGAAGCGTAAAATACGTAGACTGGTGAAGGCAAGCAAAGTTGAGAGACGGCTGATACTACTATCGCCAATCCGTCTACCAAGCGCTGGCTTATCATCTCTACAACGGATACCTTGTCAGTTTAGTAGTCGCAATGCGTGGCCAAAATCCGTTATTGGGTTTTTATGCTAAGAAATTCTCAATAGCAGTCCACCGTGAGAGCTTCAAATCAGAGAGATCTGTCTCTCTCTGTGTCTCTTTCTCTCTCGCTCTCTCTCTCTCTTTCTCTCTCACTCTCTCTCTCTCTCTCTCACTCTCTGTATCTCTCTCTCTCTCTCTCTCTCTTGCCAAATTTCTCCGGTCATGTTTCATTGCCGTACCATCAGACTATGAGAGTGAGGGTATAGAGAGTGCACCAGTGTTTGCGCACTCACTCGTGCGTTATAATCCGGCTTTGTCCAGATGGTCAGTTTACGTTGAGACTGGCCTCTGTGACCGAGATTCGGTCCAGAGTACTTTAGTGGACTTAAATGACTAAGAGACTGCCTATAGGAGTTTGCCTAAAAGAGAACTGAAAAATCTATCTTACAAATTTTCGTAAATGCAGGAAATTCAATGTTTACCTTTATTTTTTGCTATGAACTTTATGAGAGAGCTACTTCCTTTTTAAGATATAATTAGATGGAACAATGCTTCATTCGTTCTCGAGCGAATATTGTATGAAGCTTTTTAAGCACTCGCAAAGTGGACAAAAGTGAACCGAGAAGGAAATTAATGAGAGGGGGATTCTAATATTCTAGTGCTACAACAGTTTAGTCCTTTGTAACGGGGTAATAAAGGGCATTTTAGGGCTGGAGTGGACGCCGGCGGAAATTTAATCTGACTGAGGGCTCTTTGTTACCCGGCATTTGGTCCTTAGACAAATGCCAGTGTAGAGGTAAGACCGAACATTTTAATTTAATTAAAAATTCGAGAGGTGAAATTTTGTTTTATTTGCTAATTTAATGACATTTGTTTGAGTTGTTTAGTTGACAAAAAGGCTATTACAAGTATTGCCCAATGTACAGTACTTGATTTAAGTATCGGTGTCGTTGAAATGTATAAGCTACAATTTGTTTATAAAATAAAGTCGTTTATACTTATATAAGTCAATTAGTTTGAATTAAAGAAAAAAATATTTTCTTTTATTTAAATTAGGGAAACAAACCACAAAATGGGCAGCCGCTTGTCAAGCATGACAACAATCTTATACGTGGTAGAGCCATGCTACAGTTATATTAGTAGTATAGTAGTAAGCATGAATGAGTCGGCTCAACCGGGGAAGGACCACGTTCTCACAGAATGCCAGCGTAAAATCGTAGCTTAGTGCTACTGTGTTTTGTATGGTGAGTGTAGAGAACCGGAGACTCTTTTTACTGGAAACTAGGCATTCCATCTTAGTCCTCACGGGTGACAACGTATCTGCATTTTGATTCGTAATCGAGGACAGATGTAGATGTCTATGGGCCACAGCAAACACTTACCATCAGGTGGACTGTGTGCTTGTTTGTCACCCTATCCTATAAAAAAGAATGTCACATAACGCCCTTAGCCTAAGACGGCCTATGGAGAGTACCATGTTAGTGCCAATCAGCGCGTGTGAACGATACACACAGCCATCCAACCAATCATACGCAATAATGCGCAATACGACCAATTATGGGCAATGACGGTCACCGCTAGACTTTCGTGCCGCGAGTTTTAATGACTGTAACGAATTAATGAAAATTGCTGATATTTTATTCAGTTGTTTCCAATAGTCGCAGTTAAAAAAAATCTTATACTTTAGTCACTTGCTTGACTTAGAATAATAAGGAATTGTAAGGTTTTTTTTTCAAATTCCAACGCAAACCGTGTTATAAATTTGTAGTGTGTGTCTGTGTATCCGTGTGATATCTGTCTGAGGAGTCATAGCTCCTATACAGATAAATCGATTTTAAGTAAGTTTTTTTAGTTTGAAAGGCGTCTTAATCGAGAGTGTTCTTAGCTTTGTTTCTATAAAATCTTTTCAACCATTTGAAGATCGGTTCTTTTTGGTACGGGGTTTTTTATATTTTTTAATTTAAGTTATTATGTGATCATTTTATGATCAGTTGCTGCAGCGCCCCACGAGTCAATCCCAACTTGAATCCGTCGTGTTTTGAATGATTAATTCACTAATGTGATTTCACATATAACACTACGTATGAAATAATCCGCGATCGTCGGGCCTTTTCCTGTTGGGTACGGAAACGGAGTACATTTTGTAGTAAGTTGCTCCCCGCTGGCACTGAAATTTATTGCAATTTTGAGTGCTTTATTACTACGTGCTTGGCGTTGAAGAAAATCTTTACTTAACTTTAATTTTATTAGATGGCAAGACTTCTTTTTTGCAGTGGAGTCCGTCCAGGTGGTTCCATGGTCCTATTCTACTTATTTTTGCTGCCTAATAACGTTGCGTGCACTGCTGTGTTCCAGAATGAAAGGTATAGTAAGTCAGTATAATGACAGGCCGTGGGGCATTCCATCTTAGTTCTCGGATGTGACAACTCATATCCAATCCTCTTTTTTAGAAGTTCGCTGCAGGTTCATGTCAATGGACTATTTTTTAATTTATTTAGAGAACTGCCAACAAGTTTACAATATATCATATGCTAAGGCTGATGGCTGATGGCTGATGTTCCATTACAATTTATTACTTATCGTAAACTCAAGGACGATAGTTAGTGTTAGCATTTACTGTGTTCAAGACTTTAAAAGAAATATTAAATTAGTAGCCACATGCCATTAAGTGAACTATGAGTTAGTTTGTCACTGCAATTTAATAAAAAAAAAATTGGAATCATCTTATTTTTTTTTTCATATTTCGTTTCATTACCCACCATTGTCATAACGTAAACATTTCACTTCTGTACATGGGCATGATCCACACAAGGGTGGCATGGCCATACAAGTACAATTGGCAGCTGAGTTTACAATAACTATTATAGATATAGTCCCAGAATCTTCCAGAAAGCACTTAAATACTTCTTACGATACTCACAGGATCGTTACGGTGGTGAATTCTATTATATCGCTACAATCGTCACAGAATAGTATAAATTTTGCGGTCATGTGAAATCAGAGAATCTGTTGAAGCTTTATTCCGTAACCCTCTCAATAATGAGAATACGCCTCTTCCATGCATTTTGATGATAAAATCGTGTAACTTAAATGTCTCTTATAAAATAATTTTTGTAGTGGCATAGAAACAGACGGATAAAATCTATAGCTATTGTTTCTATCGCATATTCGCGTTAAAGCCATCAAGGCCCGCACCAGCCTCTCTAATGACCGTCTAATAGATACCCCCAGAGAATAAAACCATTGAAAGTCGTAGCCGAAACGGATCTGATATCTTCGGAGAATGCGGCGTTGGATAAAATATTTCAGACATTGTCTTTTATGTTACCAAGACGCAAGTGGGGAAATTCCTTACTATAAGAGACTATTATATCTATTTCTTATAGAAATAAGGAGATAAACGCGTAAACAATTTAGTGATGGTAAGAGGATGCTGATTTTATCTTTGAATAGGATTTTTTAATAGAATAGTGGGAAAACGATCATGCGGCTCACCTGATATTAAGTGTTGACTACCGTCAATGAACACCACGGGAATTGCAGGTGCGTTACCGGCATTTAAAAAAGATTAAGCTCGTTATTGAAGGTCCCTAAATCGTACCGGTCCGGAAAAAACGCCGGTGGTAAACAATTTTACAAAGAACTCGCGTGAGGAAGAAAACTCTCAGTGAATGGCACAGTAATGGACCGCCAAGCATCCAGATGATGTGGATGTGAGCTTTGTTGCGGTGTGTGTTAGTGAAATTTGGAGGCTAGAATTCATTACAGCCCTATAAACGTCCACCTCTGAACAAAGGCCTCCCCCATGGAACGAACGCCACAAAGCACGGTCCTGAGCCACCAGCATTCATCGAATTCCTACATGTCTTATCAAGTCGTCACTCCATCTAGTGGGGACTGCTTTACACTTTGCCTACCAGTACAAAGCTGTCACTCGAAAACCTTTCTACCGGCGGCTGGAATTAATCCGGACAAATCATTAGAGCACATAGAAAATGCAGAGGGAGTCAACATGCGAAGAGCAGGGCCAGATAATCAAACCGAGGGAACTCGGTTGTCGACAATTCGAACCGCTCTGCGCTAGATGCGATCAATGATGGAATCAATATGTAGATGCGTTGTCACATCTGAGAACTAGGATGGAGTTCTGCTATCACTATGCGAAATCCTAACTTTACTGGTATTTCTAGTTCCTTCTCGTTCGATGCGACGATTTGTACCGCCGCTATAATAGTGTATAGATAATAGTGTAGTAGCGCAGCGTGATTATAGCGCGTAAAACATATCTATCTTTGACTGACACTATGGAACCAACAACAATATTGTTATAAGGTTCCTGACAATAAAAACTGCCGATTGAATTACCAAAATTTACACTTTTATTAGAGAACACCAGTTAAAACTGAAATCACTACATAAATATTCAAACTTAACACTTTATTTCACATTATTATTTGACATTTACTAGGAAGCCCTCCTCGCTCTGGTCCCCGACACTAGATGGCATTAGTGCCAGGTGTCAGACGTCAACTAAGCGCGCAACAATATTATCACCACATTTTTTTAGCAAATATTAAAAGGCTATCTGAAATTACTTTTAAACAAATTGAATCCACAAAAACTACAATTACTTAAATAGATAAAATATTTTTAAACGAATAATTTGATAATATAGAGTGCATAACATGACTGATAAGTTTACAATATAGGTAGTTATATCTTTTTGAATGTGATAAGTCCATGTTAAAATATATGATAAACAACGCTGGCCGCTATCCAAGATGGCCGATGTTTGTTATACATATTTACTCTATACTAGTACTTAATGTTAAAAGGTTAGAGGGCAAAGGGGCGGAAGGGATTAAGGATTTTAAGTCGTTATCGCGCTTGTTGAATGAAGACAGAATTTTTTCTAGAGATTAGATTATATGGTTTTCAACAACATTTTGTAATTAGATTTATCAAAAATTGCAGGTATTATAGTACTAGGTAAATTTGTTTTTTTTTTTAAGTAAAAGACAAAGACAGCAAAGACAGCCGTAAATGGCAGATAAATGTTGCAGAATTTTAAGGCTAACCTTATTTACGTATTTTAAAATAAAACCTCCGTCTGTAGAAACATTACGTTGCCTAAATTATTCTCCTTCTTTGCTTCCTTGCATTACAAACAAATAAGCAGTTTGTTTAGAAATTGTGTTATATCGACTACAAAGTTTTAAACAACCCTTGCTTGGTCGATAGTGAAAGGGGAGAGAAGAAATAAGCTACGTAATTCCAGTGCACGTGTAACTAACGTGTAAAGCCAAACAAATAAACAGAAAAAGTTTTAGTTACTCTTAAGGCAGGTAAAAATTTACCATTTGACTTTATTAAAAAAAAAAAACTAAAAGCATATATCTATTGATATCGCTTATAAAATTGTATAAAAAAAAAAAGGTTAGCTGGCAGAGAATGCCTCTTCGGCATTAAGTTCGCCTTTGTACCAAATTGTTTTGTTTGAGTGCAATAAAGAATTTTCTATCTATCTATCTATCTATAAAGGGCATTTTAAACAAACAAACGGTCATTTGAAATGCGTCAGTTCATTGAGAGAGGCTATTTTATTGAGAGAGGCTTTTTTCAACGACCTTTTACAATTATTATTTTTCGTTAATATTAAGAAAATATTATTGCATTATTTTTTCTTAATTTGTTTCATCCTAATCGTTCAACTCTGAGAAATATCTTTAAAAATTATAACCGTAAGAAACTTGTGTGCACGTGCACAGTACACACGCCCTTAAATTGTTTAAACAACATACAGAAAAACTTGTTTAAAACTTAATTTGTTTTATCCTGATCTTATCTTGTTTAAAACTTAATTTGTTTTATCCTCATCTTTCAACTCTGAGAAATATCTTTAAAAATTATAACCGTACGAAACTAGTGTGCATGTACACACCCCCTTAAATGGTATCAACAGCATACACAAAAAGTTGGCTGATACACTGATTTTAGTAAAATTCACAAACATTTACTAAAAACTAGCGCGGAAAAATTTACGGACAAAGATTACTAGGTTTTTAAACCATTATGCCAGTGCTGAACTTCCAGGTGATGATTATTCAATTCAATTCAATTTATTTGCTATTCTTGTTGACATTTGGTCTTAAATATAAAGAGTAGTTCAAAACAAGAACCCTGCAAGGGCACCACAGATATTGACAATTATTAATATTATTATTATTACATTTACATTATGGTATGATTAAAAAATATCAATTAATGAATATTTACAATTAACTCAAATACTAACGAGATCATACTATATTATTTATTCCTATTTCCTACCCAATCACTAAAAAACTCCTAAAATTACACATTAAACAGTGAAATAAGTATTAACTTTCTTTTTAATTTTTTTTAGGTTTTTAAGGCATAAGACATTCTAGTATTTTACTATATATTTTTATTGAAATTGCATAGGAGCCGGTGTTAACGATATGTAATTTTAATGTAGCTTTGAATTATTTTATTTTTGATCTTAAAGAATCATGTCAAGTCTTGACCTGATTATTTTCTAACGCGTCTAATGATGTAAAATATGGTGTAAAATTGCATATGTTTTTCTCAGTCTGTATCGCATAATTGAATTTTCAAATAAAGCCAGGAAAAAAAGTAACTTTACTTCGTTTATCATTCTCAATAGACTTTTGGAGATGGAACGTGTTTTACAATGGCTTAAAAGCCTAGAAGCCATGCCAAAATATATTAAAAACGTGTTTTACACGTTCCGTTTCAGACTACCAAAAACATGTTCGTTCGTCATGTGAAGTTTCAAAATAACCAATTTCTGTTTTATAACTTATTAATTTATGATTAGATACAATTTTTAATTGTTTAATTGTTTAATACTATGGTGTGGAAAGAAAAATGAGTGTACAGACCTTATAGCTGTTATAATCTCAAAATTTCATTTACTTAATATCAGTTTTCTTTGACCTCTAAATTAAAAGATGTAAGTTGATATGTTATTATAAACAATAATTATTTTGTACAACAGTAGTTGTAAGTATACGCGACCTGTTAAAGGAATCAAGTGACAGGTCTATCAATGTATGAACAGTGGGCATGATTCTTTAAACATTTGAGAAAGTTTCTCAATGTTTGAGAAAAAATTAATTGCATGAGAAGTATAAAAACGCCAAATTAATTTACATACAAAGACATAGTTTATTTTTCAAAAGTTCAAAAAATTTATAGAGAAAATATACTTAAGACAGATTTTTAAAAAAATCATTTTAATTTATCACGGACCACCAGACCAGTTTTGTATATTCTTACATCGCTACTACACGGTCTAATGCACACAGCAATAGTTGAATAATTTGCCAGATATTCGCTGAAAATAAGGTGTTTTCAAAGCAAAAGTTACTGTGTTATTTAGCTAAGTCAGTGCATTTTTCCATCTTTGGCTGCATCACTACTAATATAGCAATAGTCCAACCGCTACACAAAAAAGCCGACCCGGAAAATTGCAATTACTATTGTCTAGTAGCAATTCTCTCAACTTTTTCCAAAATATTAGAAAGAGTCATGTATAACTGACTCTATACCTTCTGTGAAAAATATAATATACTAAACGACCGACAGTATGGCTTTCGAAAGGGTCACTCTACAGGAGCATATCAATACATAAGGGAAGTAGTGAAGGTAATTGACAAGAAACAACAAGAAATTGGTATATTTTTAGATATGAGTAAGGCCTACGACAGGGTTTCTTACTCGACCCTATTAAATAAACTATAAAATATAGGTATGGAGAGGTCTGGCCCACATATGGTTCGAATCTTATCTTAAACAACGCGTCTAATATTTAGATATAGGCTACAATCACCCACAAACTGGAATTGTTGAGACTGTAAGGTCTGAAAAAATAAATTAAAATCACGCAATACCCCAGGGTAGCGTGCTGTAATGTTTGTTGTTTTTAATATATGTGAATGATCTGCCAAATATATGTAATGTTTTTTGGCTGATGATATTTCTTTAATTCTTCCCTGTCCCAACAGCACAGAATTACACCATCTCATAACCTGTAATTTAAATGTAATAATCTGCTGGCTCCAAGATCACAACCTCGAGATCAATTTCAAGAAGAACAAACTTTTGCAATTTAGATCATACCAAAAACGCCCCTTACACATCCACCACTACCTAAATATTCCCTTAGATTCTGTTAACTCTCACTGTTCCCTGGGTACAGGTAAATATAGATGCACATTTAAATTGGAAGGAATGCATTAATAAAGTTGTCTAAAAGTTATCTAGTTTTATATACGCTCATAGAACTTTAAAAACCGAAGACATAAAAACAGAAACCTTTTCTGACTACGCGTACGCAGACACCTGGCTACGCCACGATGTGGTACTTTGGGGTAACATCACAGACCTGATAAAGTATTTCTTATTCAGAAAAAATGTATTCGCATACTTGCAAATATAGACCTAATGATAACACATCCCCATATATATCTGTAATATCTCCCTCAATATATTCGCCCTAAGTGGTAATACACGAATGTTCTCAGAACTACGAATTTAAAAGCAAAAGAAAGAAAAAAAAAGCACTTATTTAGAATGACAACCTTGATAATCCAGATATACAATGTGTGTTGCTTATAATTTTACATAAATGTATGTGGTCACAAGTCGGTCACAACTTGGCATAGTATACTGGTTGTAAGCAGCCCGCACTGGTTTTTTATTGGAACCGTCCCGTATTATCACTTTTGATTATATTAATATTGATAATATTGATATATTAATGAAATACTTGTACTGAACTTAATTTACTTGTAACCTAAATAACGGAAAGTAAAAAAATAAGTACCATCTATTTCCATAAAAGTCCCCAATAGTTATCTAATAAGGGAAATTTAGGCATAGCTGCCACGTTTGCTATACGGGTTGGCAAACGCTGTGTTGATATCAGGAAAATGCTCCTGGCCGTTTCATATAACAGTTTCCCGACGCATCCTGCGGCACCCGCGGGACGATATAGAGTAGTGGATATTCTTGCACCGCAAACACAGTTACATAAAAGTACAATACAGAAAAATCAAAAACAAAATATAAAACACCAGTAAATATAGCACGAAATAAAAATATAACTTACATAACTTTAACTTTATTTATCGTTCCGTTTAGTACACGCGTAGATAACACCTACACAAGTCAATATCATACAAGTTTTGGAAGAAAGTACATATTTACACCGTGCAATAATCACCTTGCTTCGCTAGTATGGTAAAATGACCAACTAGCGCAACCTTAAACTATGAATTTACATTTCTCTTTAAATCTTAAAGCGACCAACAAGCTAACAGCTGAACGGAGCGAATGGAATACTAATATGGAATGTCTTATAACTTATAATCATGCTGGTTGAACGTTTTAGATATATTTTCTGTCTAGAATTCCGCTTAGATAGACACAACCATTATGTTAAAAATTAAAGACCGTCATTGCCCCTTTGGTTTATGTTTTTTTAATGGGTAAAAAACGAGCACGCAGTCCAATTGATGGTAAGTGCATGCTGTGACTCAAATAATGAATGTAGAAGCGTTGTCAGCCCCGTACATTATAAATTAGAATGCCTCCCTAGCAGCAACGGTACAAAATCAATATCACGTTGATATTCGGTGAGAGTGTGGTCATTTCCCGGTCTTACCGACCTATCCGTGCTTCTACCATAATATGGCTGTAGCGTAGTCTACCACGTTGAACGTGTTATGTTTCGACGTGAAATTTTGCTTGTATTTCATCGTTTTCCTTATGTCAATTAATATTATCATAAAACCTTTATATTAATAATGATAACTGTACGATTTAACGATGTAACGATGTAGCTGCTAATAACTGAATGCGATGAGCGTGCTGTAACCAGAGTTATGTATGACGTCACTGACGGCAAGGGAGCACCTAGATGTACCATCAGACAACTTGGAGAGAAGCCAGCACTGTCTCGCTACTCGTATTTCGAGGAGTAACCAGATATCCATTCAGACAATTAGGTCGTGTCTTCATTTACAAAATAGTTTTAAACGGTAAAAATTTATTCAACGGTTTCTGTAATATGCTTCCTTGCATTTCTTTCGAAAGGGATTAGTTTTGTTGACGCTCTAGGATTATTTTAATTTATTGGTTGAATATATTATGTAAAAGAAAAACATATTTTAGAGAATTTTTATTTTTTTAGGGATATATGAATAATGTTCTCAGTACTGAATTCTGGTCATTGCCGCCGGTCTCAACGAAGGCTAGCCGTCTACACATGACAGGATTATGCATTCGCGCTTACAACCTCCATCCTACAGGGCAGTCAAGTATATAATTATAAAATAAACACATGGGAAAATAATTTGAACTAAAATATCACGTCATTCTTATTATTCTATTTCATACCATATTGTTAGTTTTTGATAAAAATATGTCGCTTTTTTGTCTTTTAAAATATATTGTTTTGCTATAGTATATAATATTTGTATATTAAATACAATACAATATAATAAATAAAAATATCACTAAGTTTTTAACCTAATGATTGCTCATTTTGTATTAATCTGCTTTAATTATGAAAATTAAGATAAAATACAAGTTACTACTTTCACTTTTAGGCAGAAGAAGAAGATTTAAAAGAATTTATATTCTTCGTTTGTATCCGTGGACCTATTTTATTGGTAAAGAGGCATTCCATCTTAGTCGTCGAGGACAACAACTTATAGAAGTATTTTGATTCACACGACGTATTGCTGTACAGTTTTATAACTCTGAATAGAAATGTTCAATACCGTAAAACAAGACTAACCATCCATTAAACTATTTATCGTTCAAGGAAACTCTATTTGTGATTGCAATAAAACAAGCTAACGCGACGAATGGAGTACGTTTTCATATTTCTCTTATATTTTAAAGTAAAGTTACAGCCTATATACGTCCCACTGCTGGGCTCAGGCCTCCCCTCATTTCTGAGAGGGTTTTAGGGCAAGGAAGTGTCCGCCGCGCTGCCCAAATGCGTATTGACGAACTTCACATGTCTTCGAAATATTTTTTTTTCTTATTCCTCAGACATGCAGGTTTCCTCACGATGTTTTCCTTCACCGCCGAGCACGTGGTAAATCAGCACTTAAAATTGCAATCAACAAGTTCATTGGTGCCGGCGGGGATCGAACCCGGGTTACTCGCGTTCTTTTATATTTACAGCGAGCGTTAACCACTGAGCTACCACGGCTCTATATATCTCTTGCTTTAAGAAATTTAATCGTAACTTTAACAAATTTTGTTCATGTATTTTTATTTACAGTCTGTTTTTTCCTTCCGCAGGGCAGAGACCTCGCTAACGTCTTCTCTTACAATATTTACGCAAGATAACGTTTTTTTGTGTCCAGTGACTAAAAAAGAAGTCCAGTTCATCCCGTCATCTCCTCCTGAGCCTTCCGCGTTGTCATGTAACATTGCGTAGGACCCATTCCATAAAACGTTGTCATACGAGGTCCCAAAAGAAATCCAATATGAAGGACAATTTGGCGGTGCCGTCGTTGCGCCACAATGAAACACACTGAAGCCTAAATCACGCTATCAAAGTTCCGAAACACTGCACTATATATATATAGAATAGCTCTGTTCAAACACGTGGAGTTATAGATTTACTATATACATACTAGAGACATGGAGTGTTGGCCGTTTTCCGGGCTTATCACGATGCCTTTCATAGCTATAGTGGTGACGATTCGACGTGATGTGAACACGCACAACACGCAAATTCGCAACCTTCAGAAACTTCAACTTCAAGCTTTTGTCACTGCCCTTAAATATCATTTACTATCTATTCACTCCCGATTCACATTCGACTCTTCAGTCAGTTCAGTCCTCAGATCCAGCGAACCATCCTGCTTTGCAAGGTTCATCGCAGCACTGGAACAAGGTTTTCTATTTCTTCAAGCTACTGTCTGCGCTACAGTGCTTGCCTCTGCTTTACAGCACTCTCGCAGATTACTTGCATTCTTCTCGACTCACAGCAAACTACAAAGGCAAACTGGCATTGGCCCATTCGCCGACTACTAGACTGCACCTTCGGTCTGAGCAGGGGATGATGTGATGGCGCTGTCGTTGACAAGCGGAACACACCGAAGCCTAAATCACGCTACCAAAGTTCCGAAGTGCTGCGCTATATCTAGATCAGCTCTGTACCACACATAGAGCACTAGTCGCTCCCCGAAAATCAATAACTTTGCCAAGCGGGAGATCTCCCCTTTTCCTCCACAGCCAAATACACTAGCATCTTTCTAATAACAACTAGAAATTTAAAAAAAATCTGCGTTTGACCAGCATGGTAACTATGGTATATCCCCTTGTGACTCAATCTGTGGGGAGCCCAGCAGTGGACTTTGATAGGCGGTTATGATGACAAAGATTCCGTTTGCGAGTTTTGAACGTGGTCTGTCAACTCGACTGCAGACTACGATACAGCGTTCTATGGCAAACACGTTTTATCGTTAAAGCAATTTCACATATAAGGATACAAGAAATATATCTGTAAGCACAAATCACGTATATAATATTTTAGTGAATATGTTTGTTTAAAAATTTAACATTTGAAAAATACATTGCCAAACAAACATACTTAAGTATAGTGCATTTATTGCTTATATGCAACGTGATGGACTGTATTGATGATTACTAGGATCTTTTTCAATATCATTGGGTCATTTTATATACATAAATTGAATAAATAAAACATCGAGATTTGAAATAAATATTTATATAAAATACAAATAGAAATTCTGTGCGAGAAATGAATCCGCGACACGTAACGCCGCACTAAACGCTTAGCCACTGCGCAGCCAAGCCGTCAACACCGAAGGTTATTACTAACTTTTTGCTATAAAATTTCTGATAACAATGTGAGTTTTTGCAAAGCCAGACAAGCAGACCAAATAAAATAAATAAGTTATAAAAAATTCTACCGTTTCATTCACGCATTAAGAGAAAAACGACGCGACATTTCTCTTGTAATGAAATTTTCGAGCTTTTAGACTGGATGACGAGACGTTACTTAAACTTATTTTCTTTATTTATTTACATAATTTATTTAATGTAAAGACCAGCCGTGCAATTCTGTAACTCTAGTGGGAATCGTTATGACGTTTGATCTTTGATCTTTGATTCTGAGGTATTGTTCTTCAAAACCAACGTCAAACGTACGCATTCTAAATATTGTCTCATAATAATTATGGATTATTTTGAGACAATATTTTTTTAAATTAATATCTTATTTTAGTTCACAAAATATTATCATAATAAAAAAGCATAATGCAGATGGAGGATGATTCCTACGGATAAACGATTCGTACCAGTGTTACAGAATCGCACTATATATTGTGGGACTTATTCTTATTAGACATATGCTAGGTGATCTTAAAAAATATAAAATGTTGACGATTGCAAATCTGTTAAAAGTACATATTCGTCAGAATTTCGTTTTTAAAAATCTACTTCGGTAAAAAGAGAAAATTTTACTAGTGCAAGCGTTTCGTCTAATTTTTAATACGCTTTTGGAAATCGATCGTTTTCCAGCATCGCTAAAGAGATATAGTTAAGCTGTCTCAAAGCTCTAATCATATTTGTCAAATCGTCTTTTAAATTTCTTTTGATTTTTGGAAACAAAGAATAGAACAATTAAGCTCTATAATTGCCATATCTTCTAAATATCTGATTTTATGAGGCCGCATGCGGAAGCTCAAAGCACTCAACTCAATGGAAAGGAGTAAGTATGCTTTGAATTTTTCTGCGGAATAAAATCCGTAACGAAGATATTAAACAGAAGATCAAAAGTTTCTGACATATGCCAACAGATTAGTAAGCAGAATTACCAATGGGCCGACCATATAGCTCGAATAAAAGGCATTGGAAATATTACGATAGACTATTCAACTTCAATGCTTCTAAGTAAAGTAACAGTCAACAGAAATTATTAAGTTAAGAGTATTATTTTACTTATACACTGGGCATCGTCTGCTTATTATCGGGAGACTAATGAAGTGGACAGATTCCGTCGCGCTCCTTAAGTTTGACTTTCTCATGTGGACCAAAAGCTCATGCCCTCGAAATACATTTTATTACGTGATAGAGCCATGCTGCAGCTATATTGTGTTTGCAGTACGAATAGGTCGGCTCGACAGGGGTAGGAACACACACTCACAGAATACCAGCGTGAAATAGCAGCTTAATGGTGCTTTGTTTCGAATGGTGAGTGTAGAGAACCGGAGACCCCTTTTACTGGAAACGAGGCATTCCATCTCAGTTCTCAGGGCTGGCAACGCATCTGCCTTTTGACTTTTGACTTTTAATTGAAGATGTGTGGTGGTGATGGACTGTGTGCTCGTTTGTCACCCTTATACTTAAACATTTTTATTGTTTAAACATACAGGTCTCATAATGTTTGTTATAATATTCAGTGGTGCAGGTGGCAGGGAAACAGACTCAGAGCTCAGCCACTATAATAAAAATTGACTTCACAATGAAAAGAATACATTAACTTCCACATTATTATGTGGAAGTTAATGTAATGTAATGCAGCTGAAATCGATATTAAAACATATTGCATCCAAGAATTCAAGTCCCGACTTAAAGCCTCTTTTAGCCTCTAAAGGCTATGATAATTCCGAAATAACTTTATTATTTTAATTTTTGAAGTCAGTTCTTTTTTTAAAATAAAAGCTGATTTTTTACGGCAGTGATAAAGAATACGTATATTACAAGTTTAAAATATCACAAATCCAAAAAGTTAATGAAATAACATTAATAACTTCATTCCCTATTCTCTGTTTTTAAGGTTTGAATCTTTTCTTAAATTTTATATGGGACCACCCGTGATGTATAACAATTTTTATAAAAAAATGAGTCATATAAATTAATTCCTTTTCGAGTAATGGGCACATACACATAAAAAACACAACAGTTAAAAATAACCTAAATATTAAAATTTATTTTCAATTTAAAACTAGTCGAGATTGGCTAACAAAGAAAAAATATAATTAAAATAATTTATTACTAACCATGTGAAAAATCGAACAGCAAAATTCCCCTGTTTTGTCTTTTATATACAGAGTTACAGTTGATTTCCTTTTTGAAAAATTGTTATAAATAATTAGAAATTAACACGCAACCAATCATGTACTTTCTTTGGGCAATTTTTCTAAACATTGATTCTACTTTCGCTGCAAGAACGTTTAAATTAAAAAAAAAATATTGATGAAGCGATATTGACTGATTAGAGAGGTCAAATTTGTCCTGATAACAACCGAAACCGAGTGGCAGCCTCGTACCGGTAGGCGTAGTGTAGGGCGACCCCCCACTAGATGGAGTGACGACCTGGTAAGACATGCAGGAAGTCGATGGATGCAGGTGGCTCTAGACCGTGCTTTGTGGCATAGCTTGGAGGAGGCCTACTTCAGCAGTGGACTTGTAAAGGGCTGTAATGATGATGATGATGATGATGAACAACCGAAAATTAATTAAAAAAACTGCGCTTGCCTGTTAAAAAAATACAATATATTTGTACGTCTAAGCTTTTCTTACATTGCCTCAACCCAAATAAGTGGACTAAAGTGTACGAGTCATGCAATACCCTCGCACATTTGCGAAATTGCGTGACAAGCGTAATGCGAATTTGAGAAACCTGCTACTCTATAATACATTGTAGCGACGCACCTCCATTAATAAAAATCGGTTTCATAATAAAGAATATGTGAATAATAGAAATTTTTTTTCGGAAGAATTGTTTTCCATTATCACTTATCAAAAATAGAATATACATATTTAACATAGAAATTGCAAATGGAAAATAGATTTAAAGATAAAATAATAATAATAATAATAATAATAATAAATCATTTTATTTTTCTCTTCACAAAGGTATATAATTTCACATTATTTCTCAAATAATACGATTGTAGATAATTTTGACCTTTGTGAGAGACTGGTGTCCATACTAGGGTAATCCCTGTGTTATAGATCACCAGGCCCTCACCCTAACGGATAGTACGTATTACATTTTCAAAAATACTACAAGAGAAATACAAAATAGGATATATTTCAACAAGGAATAATTCTATATGTTTTTTAAAGTTATTTCTATGTGTATAATAGTGTGAATGTGTGCGTGTGTGTGTGTGTGTGTGTGTGTGTGTGTGTGTGTGTGCGTGTGTGTGTGTGTGTGTGTGTGTGTGTGTGTGTGTGTGTCTCTCTCTGTGTGTGTGTGTGTGTGTGTGTGTGTGTGTGTGTGTGTGTGTGTGTGTGTGTGTGTGTGAGTGTGTTTGTGTGTGTGTCTGTGTGTGTGTGTGTGTACACTCATTTGTGTAGGGTTATGTGTTTTTAGATTAATACTCTCAGTAAATTTTCAGCAGCCATATAATCGATATTTAGCAACCACTTTTGTAATTTTTGTTTACATGCATGTTTTGGTAGAGAGTAAATTGACAAAAGTTTATTTAATTTATTATAAAGGTAACCTCCCAGGAAGCAAAAATGCTTATGCGAAAATTTTGTCTTTAGAAGCTTACTGGGACAAACTATATATTTCCTTCTTTTGTCATTATTATAGGAGGACTCATACTGTATAAGAGAATGTTGTAGCAGCGTAGTGTGCAATATAAACAGTTTACGAACAGATAAGACATTACAATGTTGATAAAGGTCAGTTGTAGGACAACGGAATGGAAGAGAATTGCTAACTTTTAATAGTGCCCTCTGAGCCCTTTCTAATTGCAATATGGTCGTTTTAGGTGCTCCTCCCCAGATGGTAATGCAATATGTCAACAAAGATTGGCACAGTGCAAAATATACCATTTTTCTTACATTAAAATCTGCAACACGACGCAAATTTTTAAAAATATAAATTAACTTAAGTATCCTTCTACTTAAGAGGCCAATATGAAGGTGAAAGCTTAGGGTGTTATCTATCATTACGCCAAGATATTTTATGCAATTCGTTCTAGACAGGGTAGGACAGGAGCAAGGGCTTTCAATTTGGGAGCAGCAGTGAGCTGTAAGGTGAAAGTATTCTAACTCAGATACATTGACGTTTTGGGTAGTAAATGCTATGTATTTAGTTTTATCGACATTTAATGTAAGTTTATATTCTTTTAGCCATTTAGTTATTAAATCGAACCCATTTTGTGCGAAGTTAAATACCTCAGACCATGTATCTGCCTGGAAAAGAAGAGCCGTGTCATCCGCAAAGGCAATGATCCTCCCATTGTGAATTTTTAGATTATATAAAATATAAACAAATGTTAATATATAAAAAATATAAACATTTGTTTATAAGGCTATAGAAACATTTGTTGACAAAATCCGCGTCCGCGTATCAAACGCCACGTTACTGCGCTACCAGATAATCAAAATAAAGAAATGGTTTGGTAATGAGTGGACCAAAATTGTCAGCATTGGAAAACTCTATGGCAGTCAATTATTTTTATTATTTCAACACCGAGGCGCTGTGCCTCGCGTCTTTCGAAACTATTTTTAATTACTTTTTAATAATCATGACACAAAATTACGCTACAATTATTGCTTGCACTGGACCGATATTTCTACTTTACATACTTCCAATTCTCCACACTTTAGTACAACTATATTAAACTGAAATACTATAAACAGTACGAGAACAATGTGTAGGATACGTTATTACAAACTAGCATTTAACGAGCCATTGCTTCGTGCAAATTTAGCTGTTATCGTGCACAAGCGTGTTCTTTGTAATTAATTGGCGTCGGTGGCTTATTGATGCTGTAAATAATTTTTTAGTCAAGTAACTTATGAACACTTTTTAAATATAACAGAACCCAATAAGTCGTTATCAATGGTAAAGGTTCCACCGGATCGGTAGTGTCAATGCGCGTTCCTTAGGCCTCGATTCTTGGCCCATTCTTGTTCTTATAAATAAGTATTATGTAATAATCTATATTTAAATAAAAATCATTCACTTCATTCATAATTAATTAGTATGATTAACTCGCTTTCATTTGATTCCATATTATTTTATAATAAACTACTCTAAACACTTAAAGAGACATTTATTACTATTATAAGTGTGTACGTTACTCTGTGGTACGTATCTTAAATTGTATTTAATTTTGCAAGGGATAATAATAATTATCAATTCTATTGTGCTAAAGCCATTATACAAATTAAACAATGATTAACATCTTTAGCGGTAAATACACACGCGATTTAAATAAAGCCAACTAGTCCAAGAGGATTAGGCGCATGAAAACCGAAAACTATTCCACCTAATTTTTTTTGTGCTATTGTCCCACTGATGATACTCGTAAATGCATGTTGCCATGGATCAATTCCGTGCCATATTGTTTAAACAATTTCAAGGAGTTGTCATTTTCAATGAAAAACTGCTACAATATCGTTAGAATAAGAAGGTAAATTTTGACAATTTATTAATGATTACAAATAGCTTAATTGGTATAATGGGCGGTCACTAAATTGTAATACCATGGTTCGAGCCCAGACCGACCGACCGACGTTTTTTAATTTTTTTTTTCAAGTTCCTTTGTTTTTGAGAAAATCTATTTTTTCGAGCCCTTTTTTTGTTTTTTTTAAAAACACGAAAATTTAAATTAAACTAATTGCACTCATTATTTTTTATTCAAATAACCAGTTCAGTTTTTTCTATTATGTCGCTAAGATCAAAAAATACATATTCGTATTTCATTAGTATGTAATTTGTATCTGAATATAATTTCCAAAACACACGAATTAAAAAAACCGAGCGAAAAATACCGAGCAAAGCTCGGTCAACCGGGTACTGAATTATTAAAGGTTTGAAAAATCCTAAATTCAGACAATTTACTATCATTGGGAAATCACACTATTAGGAAGGACAATTTGAAGAGAATCGAGGAAAAAACTCAGTGGGAATAGTTTTCGGTACTAATGCGCCATTCCCTCTTGGACTAAACCGTCGCAAAAAACTGATAAAATTGTTCATATTATGTTGACATATTCTTCACCACTGTTATCATCATTGCAAACCCACAATAAATGAACTGAACTTACTAGGCCTCCTCCAAACATTGCCAAAAAAGGCTTCCAAACTACCTGCAATTTCGGAGAGTATTTCTAGTTCGAGGCTGACACTAGATTTTTTTATTGCCGTCAGTTTTCACTGACTGCCCATGCAGCATAACAGGAATATCCCCGATACGGATGTTCAGAACATATTTTAAACATTTCGTGCGTTTTTTCAGCAGAAATTAATAATATTTTTTGCGTCTTTATGTTACACGTGTAAATACTCATCATGTTGTTCATGTTACTACGAGACAATTATTTGGAGTTTATATTGTTTTTCACAAGAATTTAATTAGCGCCAAGCCTCAACATCATGTGAAATGAGACACCTACTTAACAAGCGAAGTTCGTCGTAATTAAATTGAGAGCAGGTGGAAGCTACACAAAATGAATCAAAATTAATCTGACGCAATTTGACAGGATCGTGTCGTCGGCCCCGAGCTTAATTTCGATCTTAATCATCATTTCTCAACTCTTGAAGAGCGTTCTAGAATTGCAAAATATTATGTGTACCTATATTATTTTTAAGAATTAAATACTTATTTTTTCGAGTTAGGCAACAAAACGAAGAGCGCCGTGTAATGAAGGTACAAGAGAATCTACTAATCATCATGTGGGTGTCGTGTGAGGCGACAGTGGGGAAACTGAAAGAAGATATGGGCAGCAACATCTTCTTGATAACTACTCAAAATAATAAAACGCTACGGTTTTCAATCCACCTTCCAAGCGTAGGCAAATATGGCCCTTATATGGCTCCCCCATATAGGAATTATATTTGCCTATACTCATCGGAGGACTTCTGATGGACTGTAATGATGATAACTCAGAGGCCAAAGCATTCATCATAAATTTCATAGAGACTAGCAACCCAAATTCAACGAATTGTTAATTTTACCAGAATTAAGTTAATTTCCACCGGAATTGTTAAGGTGAGAAAAAAGTAAGATGGAGAAATTTGCATGCCGCGACAACATCTCTTGAGAAATCAAACCTTTTAAAAACCTGTTATTGTTTTCCCCATTATAGTAGACATACTAAACATTCGAACCAAACGGTTTGTTTCGACGTTCTTCACGCTACATGCTTCATGTACAGCAAGGGAGTGGAATAATTTGCCACTATCGGGCTTTCCATCCGATTACCATCCGAATAGGCTTTCGGTGAGCTAAGTCAGTGCCTTTTACAATCGCCGATTACAACATTATTTTCCAACAGGTGAGATAGTTATAGGCTTACAATATATTTTTTATATATAGAGACTTAAGGCAAAAAATTGTAATATTAAATTAAATTAATTTTAAGATCTTTAATTGCATATTGACAATGTAAAACCTGATTTTGTAAATTATATTTAAAGCAAACTTTACATCAACAAACGATTTAAGGACCAGAAGAAACATTTGAATTATTTTCTCTGATATTAGTTAAAACATAAAGATACATTTTAAAAAGCTAAAACTGTAAAATTCAAATCCGAATATAACAGAGACTTGTGGTGTCTTCTGTGAAAATTTATTGAATCTCTTGAGACACGATGATAAGAAACGATTGTAACGTAGTCGCGGCGATGTCAAGCTTAACCTGTAACTTAACGTCGCCTTAAATAAAACACCAGGAAGAAAATTTATGTTACATTTTGTACAAAAGCACAATTTAAATTTCTGACTCTTCTTGCTTACTTATGAATTTAAAAGAACGTACATTTAATAAAGGCAAGGTAAGGTAAAATTAGAAATAAGAATATAATTATATTTAAAAAAAAACATTGGATTTCCCATTTTAGTTTTAACAGAAATAATTATATATATATATATATATATATATATATATATATATATATATATATATATATATATATATATATATATGAAGTGATCGCCACCATGCTGGTTCTATTAAAGTTGATTTCAACATTGTACCAACATATTTATTGTAAAGTAAAATATATTTATAAAAATGTCTAGCTGGGTTTCTTGCTGGTTGTTCCCAAGACAGATTCTTTTACCAACCAAATTATATATATATATATATATATATACATATATATATATATATATATATATATATATATATACATATATATATATATATATATATATATATATATATATATATATATATATATATATATATATATATATATATATATACAAGACAACGACAAGACACGCGTAGGGTGGGCCTAGAATTGGGTGGTCGAAGCCTACGGACGCGAGCGATTGCGAAATAGATGCGAGGAAATGGAGACGATGGAGGTGTGTCAGGATCGTGCCAATTGGAAGTCTGTAGTGTCTGCCCACCCCTCTGGGTGACAGGCGTGAGTGTTTCTGTTTATGTTTATGTAAAATAGTAGCTTAATGCCTCTGAGTCTAGTATTCTGAGTGTAGGGAATTGGAAACCATTTTTCTGGTTACGGAATTAAAAGTCTATTATTAATGTAGATGTCTATCGTTTACAGCACCCACTTAGCGTCACGTGCACTGTACCCTCGTTTGTCACCCTTATTCTATAAAAAAATCATATGATCAGTGACCACTGGTAGCGATAGAGAATAAAACTTGGAAATATTTGAAAGAAACTAAATTTGATTCTATATAATATCATCTATAGGGGGTTTTCCATGAAATATTTTTATATCGATAGTATAATTTGCTTTGTATGTTATTGTTAGTAATATTTACATTATGTAGATTTCTGGGTATTATTGGAATCGTGACTATCAGGCTTCGGTAGTTCATTGCTTTAATTAGGTTTCCAAGACGCGTTATTTAGCCCAATTAGCTCCACGCGTAAAGCTAAACTGCGCTGCAGTTTATTGCTTAGGAATATTCAAGATATTTTTTAATGCTATAGTTAGTGAACAGATTTGTTTGCTTTTTCTTTTATAGGAAAATCCATGTTTAGCTGTGGACTTATTATAGACTGTAATAATGACATAAAGAGGTATATTTCCAAAATATCAATGAACATCTGTGAAATTCTTCGTTTTTAGTTTCAGAGGTCTTACCTACAAGATGGCAACAGGCGGTTCTATTTAATATATTTAAGATTGTGAAACAAATTCTCTAAATTAGAAAAGTTCAATCGTAGTTCAAAATGTTCCTTGTTGATTTGGGACTTATAGATCTCATTTTTATTTTAAAATATTCAGATAAAAAATATCATTAAAATATAATTGTGATATAATATTACATTAAATTAGCAAATATAATATACAAAATAAATGACAAAATTTAAATATTGTTCTTGATATAATTTACCTATTTAACAATACAATCTACTATTACCTACGGATCATTCTACCTATGTATGTTTATTCTATGATAAAAATAAAACAACCGCGCGAACACAGAGTAGCGCTCATTTTTTGTTTGAAATAGCTGTTCTAGTATGTAGGTACATATTACTTCAATGGTTAGATGCAATTATTTTGGTGGACAGAAAACAAATGAAAAATGGCGGGAAAGTATATTTTACTTTTTTTTCTTAATGTCCTTTAAGTAATCATATTAAAACCAGCCAGGTACAAACTGTACAACCAAAGACATTTTTCTTGAATTATATACAAATAAAATACGAAGAAACTTTTTCCGAAACCTATTATTATTAGTCTGATATAGGAATTGTACACAAATATGTGTTATGTATAACAGTATAAATTAGTAAGTCAATACACTCTTTTAGGTTTTTCTGTTCATTTACTACACATCAATTTTAACATATTAATATAGCTATTTACATATATAAACATAAACACTCACGCCTGTCACCCAGAGGGATAGGCAGAGATTACAGAGTTCAATTTAGCACGATCCTGACATACCTCTCTCGCCTCTTCTACATACATATACCTACGCATACACGCTCGTCGGTTAAGGGTACCCTTAATTTGGTCCATTTTTAATTTATCGCCAATTTGGTCGCTAAACTTTCGCCTAGGACGTCCCTTTCCGACTCTTCTATTCACTTCTGCAACATTATATTTGCTTTGTCAGTCTTCCCTTATTCATTCTTTCTACATGACCGAACCACCGAAGCATTCCTTTCTTAATCCTGGTCACCGCATCATCTTGCAAACCACGCTCTTCTTATAGCTATTTATCTGAAATTATTACAAAATTTTAATTTGTTAATTGCATGTTAATTTGTATGTTAATTTATATCGATATTTGGTTAAAAGTTTGTCAAATATCTCATTTCCACGACGTCCATCATATTACCACAGACCAGCGAAAACTTTCGATAGAAGCTATGGCCGGGTCAATGATTTAATACTTGAACGTGTGCAATACTCGAAACTTTTGCTATAAAGGCACACAGATATGTTGTGACTCAAGATATTTCTCCATTAACAAGCAAAGTTTTGTCATTCGGTATCTATAAGGACTCGAGCACTAGTTGTTTGTCCCGCGGTTGGGGAAAACGCCAAGTTTGACAAATTTCAATAATATAAATTGAGATACTTCGTTAATAAACATAGTTTATTTCTTTCATTAAAGATAAAAATAATAAAAGAAAAAATTTAATGTAACAGGCCACCTTTTATCTTAAGAGGTATTTAGAGGGTAAAGTACCACGATGCCCATTGCCTATTTACGGATTATACATGTCTTAAAAATATTTTTGTTACAATTGTTTTTTGATCGCTAAGTACGAAGAATTGCCGTATAGTGGCGACTTTAAAGTACCTACAATTCCATTTTATTATTATGTCGGTGTCCCTAGATGCGAAAGAGAGAAATGAAAGGGGAGGTGTACTGCAGATCTTCCTTGTATAAATATAAAAAAAATTCTGGCTCGAATTCACCTCCATCCATCACAATCCATCAAACATAACTACACTGTCTGGTGAAATTCGTATCGATCACACTTCTCCGGATGACTGTCTACCAAGTACGAGAAGAGTATGACGATACGAGTCAGTAGACTAGGGTGAGATGCGGCACTTTTTGTATCCGTCAAATGTAATTTTCTTTGGATGAGCCCTCTCCTGCTCTATTGATGCGGTTGCGGACGTGATACAGCAGGGAATGGAGTATTTCATTCCGCTCTCTGACATCTCACTCGGTTACAAGACTCAACCCTTCTATAACGCCGACTGTGCTCATGCTGAGGTCCGAAAAGAGTCCGCCAGACTAGCTTCCTACCTTCCTGGTGGTCAGCAATTTTCGTCCCTGTCAAAGGCTATCGAATCCAACTTCTGCCTCTCTTATTGCCACCCATGCAGAAACCTGATGGAACAATGGCTTACTAAGCGACTGAGCTGACTGTTTGCGGTTATTCTTGTCTAGATGCTGTATCTAAACAACCGCCAACCCTACCACGCCTTGATTCTTTGATGTCAAATTTCACTATCCATACGAAAGAGATGCGTAGAGCCTTATAAAATCTAGACATGAACAAGACCAGTGGAAAATTTGGTATTCCTACAAAAGTACTAAAGCATTGTGCCCCTGCGTTGTCTCCTGTTCTGACGCGCCTGAACTGCCTCTCTCTTAAAACTCGAACGGTACCCAAGAAGGGTAGTCGTGTCGATCTCCATAATTATCAACCAATCTCCATGATCTTCACATTCTGTATATTTATGAAAAGGGTACTGACCAGTAAGCTGCTGATATACCTTGAAAAAAATTACCTCCTCAGTGACCATCAATATGGCTTCCGCTGGAGACGGTCTACTGGGGATCTTCTTGTTTATGTTTTTTTTTTATAGAATAGGCTGACAAACGAGCACACAGTCCACCTGATGGTAAGTGGTTGCTGCGGCCCATAGACATCTACATCTATCTTCCATTACAAATCAAAATGCAGATGCGTTGTCACCCGTGAGGACTGAGATGGAATGCCTCATTTCCAGTAAAAAGGGTCTCCGGTTCTCTACACTCACCATACGAAACACAGCAGCATTAAGCTACTATTTCACGCTGGTATTCTGTGAGAGCGTGGTCCTTCCCCGGTCGAGCCGACCCATTCGTGCTACAACTATACTACTAATATAACTGCAGCATGGCTCTACCACGTAAAAAACGTCACGTCAAGTGTGTAGAAACACTGCCAAAGTGTCACGCACTTCTGGATCTAGGCATTTGAGAAGATCAGTGAACGGTCTTCAACTTTCTCATGCGGCTAGCAGTGAAGGACCACGTTTCGGATCCATATGTCATTACTGACAACATGCACTGGTTGTACAATCTCGTTTTCAGGTTTTGAGGTACACCTGACGAGAAGATGTGTTGTAATTTCACTAACAATTATTATTAAATGCATAATAAAATAAATAAAGTAATAAAAAATATAGGCGACGATATATTATATGCAGTTCGGTAAGGGAGCAATTTATATTCAAGAATTTTTGTCCCAGAAAATTCAAAGAAATTAATTACTTAGACTTTTATTTAAAAGAAATCAAAGTCATTATTCATTAGTCCGTTCTATAAACGATGCAAAAACTTCGAGAAACGATAATAACCCGTAAAAAGGAACAAGAAGCAAATTCCCTTCTGCTATTACCCGTGCCGGCAATATGGCGGTTACGGCATACGGAATGAAGTAGAATCAACAAAACAAATTGGTACTGACTGGCGTACGTAAAGTGAAGTGAAATTTTATGCCCTCGTAAAAATCCTTCGCTAACCGCCCCTGGTACGGATAAGTTTCGTCGGTACGGGTACGGAGTGGTCGCTACTTCAGCATCGCTAATAAAACGCCGGTGGACGCGCGCCATTAACCACGCAGCTGCCGACAAGCCCCGCTAAAACCTTTTGCTTCAAATAAAAATACGTTTATAAACTAGTTCATATAACTCTTTCTTTTCTGTGTGGCTAATCCTTTGTATTCTTTTGTGAACTTATTCAGTACTTCACAATTTTCTACGATTCTATCTACGTTTTAGTTACATCTTTACAAAAAGAACTTTGTATATTTCTCTTTCGATAACATTTTCAATAAACATTTTTTTCTAATAAAACATTTTATTTACTGTGATAAAAGTAGTTGCGGACAAAAGAAGCTGAATTATTTATTTCTTAGATATCCACTCTTCGCTAACAATGACTTTGTCTCTATATATTCCCTTGAGACTTCTCTGTTTGAATTCAATTGCCGCCATTGTCGATCCTGGTTAGGCGGGAGATAACGTAACCAGATAAGTCTGTTACGTGATGTTAATATGTTAACTTGCTCGTACTCGTACGAGCTACAAAGTAATAAGGTCATCCTTGTCGAACGTATTACATACCGTGAGACAACGTAAATGCATTTAATAATACGGTACGGTTGCCGCCAAGGCTTCAACGAAACGTATAGTATTAGTTTTTAACAAAGGTGCAATGCAGGTGCTAACAGGAAAATAAAGAAATTTATGAATTTTCCTATCAAGTACTTTTATTCTACTGTATTTCATTAAGGATTTTATCACGCAGGCCTAAAACGTCGAGCATATTATCGACATAATACTTATCAATTGTAAAACCCCTTTTTACATTTTTAGATGTGCATAAAATTAATATTTACCTATAATATTTTCAAACCTTGACATAGTATATAGTGTAAATGAACATATAACAAAGATCATAACAAAAATACATTCTACAATTTTTTTGTAGTGAAACTTTTCAACCGACGCCACTGGCGGAGAAATTTGGGACGGTATTAAAACACAAAAACGTCACGTTTTCTTGTTACGTTTCACGCCGCCGACGCTGCATGAGTGAACCGAACCTGCTTAATATATAAAATATAAACTAAATTTAGAATGACATGCCGTAAAGAAGTTTAACTTCGTACAAGCGTACACAATTACACGCATTTTTTTGTAAAACGTTTACACATATATTTGAAGCGTTATTTTGAGCATTATACGTCTTCCGACTGGGCACAGACCTCCAATCATTTCTGAGAGGTGTATGTAGCAAATAGTTTACCGCGCCATAGGGTATGTTGAATTGTTGACGGACTTTAAGTCTTTGTAATATTTTCTCAGACATGGTTTCCTTTTTGTGAAATTACAGTAAACACTTAGCCGCGTTGTATGCAACGGCTTATTTAAAAAAAAATCTATTAAAAACTAGAAATAAAAATGCTGTCATAGATAGTACATACAGTAGAAATAAATTTCACGGGTTCCTTGTATAACTAGGTGGCTCTTTCTCTGTCTAAGAGCTTCTAAGAAGCTTACCCTTATACCTTTATCTGTTGCCGAATAGCAGTACATGCACCGTAGAGTTCCGTTCGGAAGGTTATCGAGAATCAGTGTAATGACAGCCTGTGAAGTATTTCATCTTTTCCCTCAGATGGTGATAATCATCATGGGCTGCAGTTGGACTGTAAAATCTTTGGTCCCTTCATTTTTATAAAAAAGTGACATTATAGTGAAAGCAAGAAAGTAACATTACAATAGCCGTCTTTACAATATACGTTCTTTAACTCGCGATCGCACTGTGCAATATAACGCGGGAAAGCTTGCACGAACAATCGTGAGTGATTGTTTTTCTCCATTTTTATGTGCGTTGCCTCTTTCGCGCGTTATTACTTCTGTATTTTTATTCACGGTACGGTACGTATGGAAGTTGAAGCAAAGAAGAGAGCATGGCTAGATTTACTAGCGACCAAAGCTGGTAACTCTGGCGGTAAGAATGATGAGAATGAAAGGAAAAAGGCAGAGTTTAAACGTTTAAATAAGAGAGTAAAAGAATTAGTTGAAAGGAAAAAGCAAGAAAGAACGGATAGGAATGATAGAAGAATATCGGATAACTTCCAGGCAAATATTAAAATGTTCTGGAAACTCGTAAGAAATACCAGGGGACTTTCAAAACAGCCTAGATTGAATGCGATACGAGACGAGAATGGCTGTATCCTGAATGATGAAGTGTTGAGTCTAAAGAGATGGAAGGAATATTTTGAAAGCGAATTTATGAGTGAGGAGAAGTGTGAACTAAATGAAATAGAAATTCCGAAAGAAGATGAAAGGGATAAGGAGATAAGTATGGATGAAATAATGAAAGCAATGAAAAGCATGAAAGTAGGTAAGGCAGCCGGATATGATAGAGGTTCACTCGAAATGCTAAGGGCTGGAGAGGACGTGGTGGCAGGCCTGCTGTACACCTTGTTTAATTTATGTTGGGAACTAAAGCGGGTACCGGGAGACTGGTGCAAAGCCGTGATAGTCCCAATATATAAGGGAAAAGGGTCACAGCGGGACTGTAAAAACTACCGTGGTATCAGCCTTCTTAGCATTGTGGGAAAACTGTATGCTAAGGTACTAATTGAAAGAGTTATGAAAGAAACTGATGAAAAAATTTGGGATGTGCAAGCGGGATTTAGAAAGGGAATGGGGTGTACAGATCAAGTCTTTTCCATGCGCATGATCGCGGAGAAGTTTTTGGCGAAAAACCAAAGAGTTTTTTGTGCGTTCATGGACTTGGAAAAGGCTTATGACAGAGTGGACAGGGATGTGTTATGGCAAACGCTGAACGCATTTAGGTTGAGCGCTGGTTTGATACAGGCATTAAAGTCTCTGTATAGGGACTCGAGTGCTTGTGTTAGAATCAACGGGGTCTACTCGGACTGGTTTGGCATCCATAAAGGTGTCAGACAGGGCTGTGTAGCTTCCCCGTGGCTGTTCAACCTATTTATGGACAGCTGTTTGGAAAATTTGAAAGTTGAAGAATGCGGGGTAAGAATGGGTGAGTTAACCATCAAATGCCTTTTGTACGCCGATGATCAAGTCATACTTGCGTCGTCGGCGGCCGAGTTGCAAATGATGGTTACATTAATGAACAGGTCATTAAAAGAAAGGGGAATGAAAGTGAACGCGAGTAAGACGAAAGTGATGGTTTTTGAAAGAGATGAAAGCAAAACGGTATGTGAAATAAGAATAGAAGGAGAGTTAATTGAGCAAGTGGATGAGTTCGTATATTTGGGATGTGTATTCAGCAGGGATGCGAGATATGATAAGGACATTGAACGACGAGTGAATGCAGGAAATAAAGTAAATGGGGCTCTACACTCTATTGTGAAAAGTCAGAATGTGTCAAAAAAGGCACGTATGGCAATTCACAGTGCTGTATTAGTCCCTACTTTAACGTATGGTAGTGAAAGTTGGGTGTGGCAGAAGAAGCACGAGAGTAGAATAAATGCGGTAGAAATGCGGTCGCTAAGGAGTATGTTAGGGCTGAATCTGAGTGACAGGGTGAGAAACTGTGTGATAAAAGAAGAGTGTGGTTTGCAAGATGATGCGGTGACCAGGATTAAGAAAGGAATGCTTCGGTGGTTTGGTCATGTAGAAAGAATGAATGCGGAAAGACTGACAAAGCAAATATATGTTGCAGAAGTGAATGGAAGAGTCGGAAAGGGACGTCCTAGGCGGAAGTTTGTCGACCAAATTGGCGATATACTAAAAATGGGCCAAATTAAGAGTACCCTTAACCGACGAGCATGTATGCGTAGGTATATGAATGTGGAAGAGGCGAGAAAGGTATGTCAGGATCGTGCTAAATGGAAGTCTGTAGTCTCTGCCTACCCCTCTGGGTGACAGGCGTGAGTGTTTATGTATGTATGATGTATTTTTATTCAGAGACAAAATTGCATCGCATAAAGGCTAACATTATGAGTCGTGCACTTTTGGATTATCCAATATTTTTTATTTATCGAAGAGTTATATGTGATAGTAATAAGGTTACTTGTGAATACTTGTGACTATTTAAAATACTTAAAAAAATTGACGTATTTTTTTAATTATGAAATAAAATCAAAAGTAAGATGGCATGAATGATACTTGTATATTTCCAAGGACTCTGTTATTAGATTCTTGCTCCATAATTTCATATCCGCCATTATACGCGACAATCGTTTCCACAAAACTGCGCGTGTAAATTGTTTGAAGCGCACAGACTCGAATGCATTACTAAGGTACCGCAAACGGGCGGCGCGCGCGTGTATTTTCGTTCTCCTTTTCTATCTTTCCATGCGCGATCTTTCTCGCGCGAAAGCCGATTCACTTGTTATAGTGTATGTATAGTGTATTATAGTGTTGGATAGTGTAAAGGCGGCTAATGATGATACTTTTTTTTATTAAAATAAAGAAATTCATTAAATTTTGAATGACGAATGCTTTTTATATTCCTTAAACCTTAAATCATAAAATGAATGAATTTTATGATTTAATGGTAGGAAAAAGACTACGCTTCGCAATAATCGATAGCCCTCTCGGAAGTTCGAAACTGTAAAGTACGACGTAATGATAGATGAACGGCCGCGCGGGGAACTCTCCACTTCACTTTACACGGCAGGAGGAAGGCGGAAACTTTTAAATGCACACAATACAGCTGATGTAGCACCGAAATGCACAAAAAGTTGCACGAAACGATTTACTGTAATGGGCTCTTTAGAGTGTTGTGCCTTGATAGTTCTTGTAGTTAGGGAATGGACTGAGTCGCTAGCGTCTGGCGGAGCGGGTGTCTGACAGCGTTTTTTGCCGTAAAACTCGAGCTGCCATCACTATGAAAATGTAACAGACACTATATAAATACCTTGCAACCTCGCTACGCTGTCTCTACTCAAGCCTTAGCCTAAGGCTAAGTCTAAGTTTTTTTTCACATAAGGGGCTCACCTGATGGTAAGTGACTACCACCGCTCGTGAACAACTGCAAAACCAGGGGAATTACAGATACGTTTCTGGCCTTTAAAAAAAGAGTATTTTTTCCGGAAGGGCCTTAAGTCGTATCGGTGCGAAATAATCGCTGGTGGTAGTCGATTCGAAGTAGTACGAGGAAAAAAACTTCTTATAAATGCGTATGGTAGCGAGTTTGCGGAGTGCAATGGTGAAATTGAGCGGCTGAAATTAGTCCAAAAAATCCCTCTGAGCACTTCCCGTGGTAGATGCGATAGAATATGCAAATAGATGCTATATCTCTTCGCAATGCCAGTGAGTTAATCCGATCAGATAGAAATCGGTCACAAACTGCTATACGCTGGATGCAATCAAGTGAAAGGAGCTGACACTGGGGTGCCCCAGCCCAGAGATGAGAACAGTAGTCCATTTGAGACCGAACTTAACTCTCCAATTAGAACTTGTCCTTAAAGTTAGCAAATTTTAAGCACTATGTCAGAAAAATGTTTACCCATTCATGTTCAATCATGATAAAAAATAAAAATATAAATTTATTTGCAACCTTCCGCTAAATAAATACAATGATGTGTCTTACCTGGATTGAAGAGCATCTCCCGCCCTCCCTTAATTGCATGCACAAACTCCGTCACCACTAGTCCCAGCACCACTATTCCAGATAAGACACACCATCGACGATAATACATTACGTAATACGTTATATATATATATATATATATATATATATATATATATATATATATATATATAGATATAGATATAGATATTTAATAAAAATAAAAATACATTACTTTTATTTATATATTTTTATTATAATGAATTTCCGCAAAGTAACGCCTGATTCTATCATTTTTATTAATTATATTTTTTTCAGTTATTTAAGTAATATTTATAGCCATGGTAGCTTAGATGGTGAGCGTCTAAATTTCACAGTACGCGAGCAACCCTGGTTCGATCCCCGCCTGCACCAATGAAATAGTTAATTGCAATTCTAAGTGCATGAGGCAATCTACATGTCTGCAAAATAAAAAAAATATTTTGAAGGCATGTGAAGTTCGCCAACACGCATCGGGGAAGCGCGGTGGTCACTTCCTCGCCCTAAAACCCTCTCAGCAAAGAGAGGGGGTCTGTGCCCAGCAGTGAAACGCATATGGGCTAATAACTTTAGCTTTAACTTTAAGTAATATCTGTGAAACTGCGGTGGTAGGTAGCAGTTTACTACGAAATAATTAAAATAAAATTAAAAGCAAAATTGTAAATTATGTACTTATTTCAAAAATGCTCGCACCTCCACTAGTTATTAAATGAGGTTTCCTAACCTCTAAATATTAATCATCTTCATACGTAAAAAGTATCAAAGAGGCCTTTATGACTTACGGCCGTGATACAGAACCAAGTTGATTTCATAAGTGTTCCATTATGTTGAATTGTCACTGAAAACTAAAATATACACAATTTTCTTATATTACATAACACATTACAACACAACATATTGTAATGATAAGTTATTTATTCATTTTTCTTGTTTCAGGTACGTATCCAGTACAATGTCTCAAGGTATTAGTTACGCAACAAAGGTAGAAAAATAAAAAGAGGTCAATGAAATTATATTAATCTTTTCAAATTTAACGCCTTAAAATTTGTACTTGCTAGGTGAACTAGTGGATATACGATGAAACTACGCTCTGGTAAGCAGACTTCACAGGTCTTTAAAATATATTTGAGTTCTCTAAGATGCAGGTTTCCCCACGATGTTCAATTTTTAGCTTATGGAACCCTTTTTCTGACCGTTCGTGTGAGTAAGTGCCCTATTATTTCTGCAGCAAAACAGCTACTTCGCAGCAGACTGTTGTGCTATGCTGAGTAATGTAAGGCCGTGAGGTACCTTCTTTATTAGAATCTAGGTGTGGGTATCCGTGGATCAGACTAGCTACTTACCATTTGATGGACTGCTAAGTTAATTTGTCATTTCTGGTTTATAAATAACGGAAGGTAAGTCAGTACTCACAAAATCTTCAATTTAAGTAGTTTCAGTAGGAATTGAATTTGGATTGACCGCGTACGAGCAACGGAGTAGAGTAAAATTATTACGAACTCTCAAATCATAAACTACCTAGCCTTAATTATTAGTTATAATTATAATTAAGAATAACTTGAATTAATATGCTTTGTGGAATATAAGTTTTAAAAAACGGCCTCTATTTTGGAAGAAACTACGTGTACGTTTATTTTAAGCTGTTTATTTATTCCGGCTATTGTAATATAATTGAACATATAACTATTTCGGCTATTATAATTAAACTTAGTGATATATTTCTTTTTAAAAGTTCATTTGTTTAAAAATATTCTAGCAAAATAGCTGTTAAATTTAACAGACTTGCTAAATAAAGAACCTCTTTCAATAAAACGTGCGAAAGTTCGATACAAAACAAAAGACGAAAATTTCAAAAGAAAATAAAACTGCTCTGAGCTCTGGTAACAAGAGACCAGACGTCAGAAGCAGACAAGTTCGCGCGGTCGGTTATACGAAATCTAGCAACATTTTTATAGTATTAAAGCTATTTTGTTTTGAAATATAAAGTTCTTCATGTGTACATAACTTGTTTATTCAAAAATATTTTCTTGTACTTATTTAACTACACAATACTCTTACACAAACAAAATGAGAAATTAAGTATAAACCCAACAATACGAATTTTATTTATTTAACTATATTTTATCCTTGAGGAAACCAGCACGACTGAGAAATAGATAAATTATACAAAGACGTGAAATCCCCTAATATGCACCAGAGCGGCACGGCAAACTAATCGCAGCTACATTCCGTTTTAGCCTATCAAAATCCACCGCTGAACATAGGCATCCCCCATAGGTTGCCTCATAGGAGGGACATTTGCCATAACTGCCACACTTGGCAAGCGGGTTCGCAACCACAGTTTTTTATTTTCGTTATTAGGAAGACGCTGCTACCCATCTCCTGATTCGTTTCCCTCTGACGCCTCTTACGACACCCACAGGATGATAAAATTGCTCCATAACCCTCTTAGAAATGGGCCAGTGCACAGCAGTGGGACGTATACTTTATTTTACCGTACTTTGATATTTTATTCAAATATATTCGAAGCTTTAGGCGGTTATTCTTGCAATCTTCTTCTTCCGCTTCTTCTTTAACAGACTGCAACAGTCCAATATTAGACCCCTCCCGTTTAAGACGACACATCGGAAAGGCTATCGCCGTACTGATCCGAGTGAAAGCATAATTTCTATAAAAACTTGAAAAAGCGCCGTCATAAGGTCTAAAATTGCGTAGCGACGATTTAAAGCGCTTAGAAATTGTCAGAATCTTAAAATATTTTTTTTTAATTATTGATTTAAGTAATCAAAATAATGAACAAGTAAATTATGAATATTGATGTTATGAATATATTTGAGTGATTCCCAAGCATATAGATTAAGAGTGGCAGCCTCGTACCGGTAGGCGTAGTGTGGGGCGACCCCCATTAGATGGAGGGACGACCTGGTAAGATATGCAGGAAGTCGATGGATGCAGGTGGCTCAGGACCATGCTTTGTGGCATTACTTGGGGGAGGCCTATGTTCAGCAGTGGACTTGTGAAGGGCTGTAATGATGATGATGATGATGAATTGGTTATGAGAAAATCGACATTTAGTAAAACAAAGGATTAATGTATCAAAGCCAATTAATAAAATGATACAGATACATATTTTAGATTAAAGTACATAATGATATTATAATTATATATTATATGTGTGATACTATAGTTGAGGATATAAGGAATTTTCAGGGGATTCGTATGTTAAATATTTCAGCCAGTTTATTGTTAGTTCAGTGTATTGTTGTTTTTACTACACTTATGTTAAGGAAGAGGATATATAGATAACAGCCTATTTATTTTGTTGTAGATGTAATTACTGACATAGGTGTAGTGTCTCCTGGCTAAGCTGGATTTAACCGTCATAGAAGGACAGACTTTGTCCTTCCTCCTTTTAGTAGTGCTAAGAGTGGGATCGTAGTTCTGTAAGATCGAGGTCCTTTCCCGATCGAGCCGACCTATTAGTGATAAAACTATACCATTAATATAACTGTAGCATGTCTCTACTCCGCAAAAATGATGAGATGATGATTTCTGTATCTCAAGAACTACCATTGTAAAACTAAAATCTTCTATGGAAAAATATCTCATCTCTGTGGAACAATATTTATAAAATGGTCCATCTTTCCTCATAGCAATACGATGGAAGTAGAGTGTGTAAAAGTGATTCTGACGCTTATTAATTTTTAAACCATAACCTGGAAACCTTTTAATTAAAAGAAGCTTTTATAGTATCTTAACCTAACTATTGAGTACACAATTTGAGCTCTATTGTTTGAAATCTATACACACACATATATATGTGTACACACAACCCCACACTCATATATATATATATATATATATATATATATATATATATATATATACACTCAAATATATATATATATGTATATATATATATATATATATATATATATATATATATATGAGTGTGTATATATATAAAATTGATGTGTATGTCTGTAGTTTTAAAATAACTACTCTTTATCGAGCTGTCGGTCTGTGCAGATTATTTTATGGCTAAACCGATTAAGATGAAACTACGTTTTAGTTAAATTCTTGAACAAAATGAAAGTCCACTGTTATTTAGGCCTTCCCCATAGATTGCCCGAAAGCCGAAGTTACTTCGCAGTGCCATAGTTGCCACGCTTGCCAGGTGGTTAAATAAATTCAGTTTTTAATTAATTTAAATTGTTATCAGGAAAATGCTGAAGCCTATCTCTTTTTCCTTTCCTTCCACCTGTCACCTCCTACCGCACCTTCGAGATAAGCGTAGTGGATTATCTTACGCCACCACTACCTGCACCAAGTTATATCTTACGCCACCACTACCTGCACCAAGTTATATCTTACGCCACCACTACCTGCACCAAGTTATATCTTACGCCACCACTACCTGCACCAAGTTATATCTTACGCCACCACTACCTGCACCAAGTTATATTATTTAATAAATATAATATACATTTTACGTGGTTGAACCACGCTGCAGCTATATAATGGTTGTAGCACGAATTAGTTGATACGGACCTGGCAAGGAACACGTTCACAGAATACCCGCGTAAAATTGCTGCTTTATGCTGCTGTATCCCGTGTTGAGTGTACAGATCCTGAGACCCTTTTTATTGGAAATGAAGCATTATATTTTACTCCTCAGGGATGACATCGCATCTGCATTTAGATGAATGTATTATGTAGATGTGTTTGGGCCACAGCATCTACTCACCATCAGATGGACTGTGTGCTCGTTTGTCACCTTGATTCTAATAAAATATGTACAATGACATCTCATGTTTACGCGAAAGTAATGTATATTTATTTTGCGCGAAAATATTTGCGTATTTATTTTCTATGTTCCATTTAAAGTAAGTATATTACATTTAAAGTTTTAAAATAACTCTATGTACTGAATAAGTTAATTACGACCAAAATTAACAGATAACAGATTTAGAAACAAAAAGCTTAAAAAAATTATTCCCTTTAAGCGTTTACACGATAAATGGGAAACCCGATTCATACAAAAGGGTCAAAGAAGCATCACCGGTTAAAAATGTAGCCATAAAACACCGCGACCTACTTATGTCCACGGCAGAAATTTGCCCTCGAGAAATAATTTCCAATACCGGTCGCCTCGTTCGATACGACAGTCATCCGTCCGAACGGCGAATTCATCGACTTGGTTGTGAATCTAAAGCCTTTTGAATGCCCCTTTCAATTCTGGGTACCTGGTGAATGTGGCTTTGTGCGCAAATTTTTATTTGTGGGCTGTTTTTGCTGTTATTGACAATATATTCCTTATTTATAAAGTTAGCGAATGACTATAGTATTTCATACATAATATGCATATAAATGGTATAAAATAAATTATACATATTTTATTAAAATCTGGATGACAAACGAGCACACAGTCGGCCTGATGGTAAGTGGATACTGTGACCCATAGACATTATATATTCACGATTAAGAATAAAAAATCAGATACATTGTCACCCTTTGGAGTAAGTTGTAATGCCTCGTTTCTAGTAAGAAGGGTCTCAGAATCTGTGATTCATTCAGGATTCACAGTACACATAAATGTATTTACAAATTTTTGACATTATTCACTATACACACTTAAATATATTATATTGTATTTTTATATAGTTCAATATTTTTCACACTTATTCTATAAAAAACTAATAATTATTATAATAATTTTATTAATTAATATTTATTATGGGTAAACATTATTAATTATTTGAAAATAATAAATAAATAACCATAATAAAAATAAATACATAATAAATATTAATAGTAGTATTTACTTATATCAATCATGTGTAAATAATGATTTTATTTGTAGTAATTACATATAATGTAGTAATTACATTATTCCCCATATTAAGCAAAACATGTAACACATAGTATGCACAATGTTACTCGATAAAAAACTCTGTACAAATCTATTGACAAAGTTAGGACAATACAGAAAATAAAAGTTACAAGAAAATATACGACTCCTAAAGTTTGAAAATGGAACGATTTTCTTTCAAAATGGTACAAACGCAGTCAGTCAGATACTAAACGAGGAAAAAAAGCTAAGGAAATATACGTCTCCTAAAGTTTGAAAATGGAACGATTTTCTTTCAAAATGGTACAAACGCAGTCAGTCAGATACTAAACGAGGAAAAAAAAGCTAATTTTTGGTAAAAGAAAAGTGGAAGTTTTGGTACAATAGATTCCTTGTTGTTTTCAAGTGAAAAATGAGAAAAATTTTTATATTAAGACGTCGTACCAATTCAACTGTAGTGTCGCCCATTGCTTAAAATCTTAACTTGATCATCATCATTCATCACTATCACTTGCATCTATCGACTTCCTCCACGCCTTTTCTCCATCAGGTAGTCACTACATCTAGTGGCTCACGGTCAAAATATTTAATGTGCTTGCCAGTAGTAAAATATCCTCAAAGTTTAATTGAAAATCTCTCTACAAATTCATTTATTCTATTATAGTAATGTCGAAAACAGAACCCTGCTCATGGGAAATTGTTTCCTTTACCTACTCCGATATTTCATCATCTATCCGAAATGAATCGGGGGCCTTGTCACCGTGCAGAAGAGTCCCTTTTCAATCCTACAGGACCGTCATAAAACCAGAGCCAGCTTTTCATTTACCTACCTATCCTTAGAGACTTGTAATTGGAAGGGACGTTGAGGCGGCTCGTTCGACTGGAAATGATAGGAGAATATATTGTGACATTTAAGCTCTGTCAAATATCAAGCCGCATTTGAGTTCCTCTATTTAAATATATTATACGTGTTAAGGGATAAACACTCACCTAAAATTTCACAGTAGATACGCGTGCATCCCGGGTCAATTCCCGTCATCCCGGGTTCAATTCCCGTCGGCAACAATGAAATGGTTATTTGCAATTATTCGTCCTAGATATACCACGTGTTTGGCGTTGAATAAAAACAACGCGAAGAAACCTGGATATCGGATAAATTAAGACCTGAGAGAGTATTTTGAAGATTACGTTAGATGAATATCGATCACTGTAGTCCATACAATCTCTCTCTCTCTCTCTCTCTCTCTCTCTCTATATATATATATATATATATATATATATATATATATATATATGTACGGTTAAACGATTTGATTTCAATGTACGATGAGAAACATTATACGATGGTCCAACAGGTATCCTAATAGCTGACGCGATTACGTGATGCCGTAGCGCCATCAACACAGCGACGCCATTTCAACAATAGCTGTTTACTGAGATGCACAGCTGTTTTACTCTCTTAGGTCTCTACTCGTCTCTAACTCGACTCACCGGTGACCTTGCGTTACTGCACTCGTGTGACGACGCGTCGTGTAAGGACTCTCAATAGAGATTTGTAGCATTGATCGCACGATCGAATGATCAAACCCAACGTACGATCGTTATTAGGTATTACTTATGCTCGCTCGATCACTTGCAAACTTCAATTCAATCTAAAGAAATGTGTGTGTTTAATCTCGTTGTACGACGGAATCGCATCGTTTGCTCGTACGATCGTTGCCAATTAGGACGACGTCTAAGGCTATCACATTAATATGTAGATGCCATATAGTGGAGAGTAAAGTTAGAGGAACGGTGCTAATTTCTACATTATTATAAGAAGGCAGGACATCTTTCAGTGCCTTGGCACCAATATTTTAATGTGTGATTTATATATATATATATATATATATATATATATATATATATCACACACACGCACACACGCGCACACGAGCACACGCGCACACGCGCACACGCGCACTCGCGCACACGCGCACACGCGCACATGCGCACACGCGCACACGCGCACGCGCACGCGCACGCGAACGCGAACGCGCCACGCGCACGCCCACGCACACGCACACGAACACGCACACGCACACGCACACGCACGCACACGCACGCGCACACACGCACACGCACACGCACACGCACAAACACGCACACGCACACGCACACACGCACACGCACACGCACACGCACACGCACACGCACACGACACGCACACGCACACGCACACGCACACACGCACTCGCACACGCACACGCACACGCACACGCACACGCACACGCACACGCACACGCACACACGCACACACACACACGCACACGCACACGCACACTCACACGCACACACGCACACGCACACGCACACGCACACGCACACACGCACACACACACACACACACACACACACACACACACACACACACACATACAAGCACACGTCCGCACACATGCCCCTACGCGTTTACGCACACACACAGGCACACACGCTCGCACATACTAATTTCGCTTTTCTGCTTCCGTCTTAATGTAATGAAATTCATCAATAAAAATAAAGATGCAAATAATGATGCAAAGTACGTATAAAAAAAATCACGTGGCTCCCAATACGTGGCCAATATTTGCGATGCCAGTATTTGGCTAACTTATTTCAAGGAACAGCGCACACCGACGCGGTGGATACGAAGACGCGGCAACCACCCGTGTGTAAACATGCAAATTTCCTTTAGTTCGACGCATAGTATTGTTTATACAGCGACTTCGGCAAACGTAAACTTTGCCTCGGCGTTGTACAAAGATGTTGGAAGCTCGGCTAAATGCTGTGTAAGGTTAATTGAATGATACTCTCGTGTAACGGAATTAGATGGTTTTTGTTTCTTTATATATTTTGTTACGTTTTTAACATTTTCATTTTTGAAGAAGTATTGGACTATGCCTTACGCCTTTTTATGTAAAAGTGATAAAGGTTGATATTTCGCTTCCTATTTATAGCGTAGGTTTACAGATATTTACAGTAACTGTGAGTCGAAGATTTGATTTCAAATTGTAGACCAATTTTGCAAATAACGAAATTGTTTTAATTTTGATTCTGGATATTTTAATAACATTTACATGACAAATGACCTTACAGATCATGACTTTGAACGAAGAAGACTGAATGCGTTTTCAGCACCGAATTTTTAACGCATCACGTTCTGCAATTATACCGGATCTCCTTTCAAACAGGAGGATTGTGATTTTACTGTTGTTTAGCGACAAATATCACAAATAAGTAAAATAGGTACTGAAAGATGTCCTGCCTTCTTATAATATTGTTGAAATTAGCATCGTTCCTCTGACTTTATTCTCCACTATACCGCATCTACTTAATAATGTTTTTACTTAATAATGATCGTACGAGCAAACGATGCGATTCCGTCGTACGACGAGATTAAACACACACATTTCTTTAGAGTGAATTGAAGTTTGCAAGTGGTCATGCGAGCATAAGTAATGCTTAATAACGATCGTACGTTGGGTTTGATCGTTCGATCGTGCAATCAATGCTACAAATCTCTTTTGAGAGTCCTTACACGACGCGTCGTCACACGAGTGCAGTAACGCAAGGTCACCGGTGAGTCGAGTTAGAGACAAGTAGAGACCTAAGAGAGTAAAACAGCTGTGCATCTCAGTAAACAGCCATTGTTGAAATGGCGTCGCTGTGGTGATGGCGCTGCGGCATCACGTAATCGCGTGAGCTGTTAGGATACCTGTTGGACCATCGTACGATGTTTTTCATCGTGCATTGAAATCAAATCGCTCAATCGTACGATCGGTAGCAAATTAGGACGACACCTTAGCCTTAAATTTGTCACAGATTGGGTTATAACGATTAAGTATATATGTACGACCGTACATTCACAGCACTAAAAAAGTAAAGTAAAGTTACAGCCTATATACGTCCCACTGCTGGGCACAGGCCTGCCCTCATTTCTGAGGTGGTTTGTTAGGGCAAGGAAGTGTCCGCCGCGCTGCCCCAATGCGTGTTAGCGAACTTCACATGTCTTCGAAATATTTTTTTCTTATTCCTCAGACATGCAGGTTTCCTTACGAGGTTTCCTTCACCGCCGGGCACGTGGTAAATCAGCACTTAATATTGCAATTAACAATTTCATTGGTGCCGGCGGGGATCGAACCCGGGTTGCGCTCTGTTATATTTACAGCGAGCGTTAACCATCTGAGCTACCACAGCACTAAAATAACATCCAATAATATGCAGAAGGTTCAATATTTGCTATGAGAACGTCATGTTCATGATAATTATGATGATGGTGATAATTTTGTACACAGTTGAGCCTCGGTTAGTACTCGCTAAAGGCGCAGCATGAATTTGTTAGCTCAACTGGAAAAGAACCACATTTGCAAGGAATAGCTAGGTTTTATACGTGGTAGAGCCATGCTGCAGTTATATTAAAGGTATAGTTGTTGCACGAATAGGTCGGTTTGTCCGGAGAAGGAACACGCTCTTACAGAATACCAGCGTAAAATAGTAGCTTAATGCTGCTGTGTTTCGTATGGTGAGTATAGAGAACCGGAGACACTTTTTACTGGAAACGAGGCATTCCATCTTAGTCCTCACGGGTGACAACGCATCTGCATTTTGATTCGTAATCGAAGATAGATATAGATGTCTATGGGCCACAGCAACCACTTACCATCAGGTAGACTGTGTGCTCGTTTGTCACCCCATCCTATAAAAAAAACGTCACACAGACTCATCATTCGAAACACAGAATAAAGTTGCTATCTTTCGTAAGGGGAGTAACGAGAACCGGGAACAGTTTTATTGGTAAGGATACATTCATCTTAGTCCTTAGGGGTGACAACGCAATTTTTATCCTTAATTGAAGATAGATACAGTAGATAGAGTCTACGGGCAACAGCAAACACTTACCATCAAGTGGACTATGCATCCACACTCCGGAAGCCCATAGGAAGGGCGCTCCGAAATTAGAGCTTTGTGCCTAACCCCATGAAAAACCTTCGCAATGTACAAACTAACGGCCATGACCTCCCAGTTGGACTTTACTACCTGCATCCATCTACTCGTATGAGTAAGCTAAGCCAGAAAACTACCAGCTGAGTGACCCCGACGGAAATCGTACTGGCGGTCACTAATCAGGTGGTGATTCTCAAGGTACCGGCAGAAGGTCCAACAGGGAAGGTGAATGATCCTACTAATCTGAAAAAACCAGTTAGTTGTGTTGTATGCCAAGGCAAATTCATGAATAGATCTTCCCGTAGATCGGTTAAACGTGAACCGAGCCTTTCGGCATGGTGGGCGTTAAAATTGGCGAGGATCACGATCTCTGCGGATGGGATCTGATCCTTCTGCGAGAATTTTTTTTGTCTATAATATCATTACCAAACTAAAAAAAATCTTACAAGAATGTTTGGTACGGTTTTTTAAAAGTATGATTATGTATTATGAACGACAAATTGAAGACCATTTAAGATTAATTTTGATATCAAATTCCAAGTAAAAGCAAGATATCGAACTTCAAATTAGCCAGCACTAGAAAATGGCTTATGTAGCATAGACTTAATAACATAACTATTTACCAAGTATCTCATTTATATATATATATATATATATATATATATATATATATATATATATATATATATATATATTATTTAACTTTAAGTTGTAAGTTGTTCAAAAGAACCGGTATTTTGCTTTGTAAATGATATTTCCATGCACTTCGTGCTCTGTTAAATGGGTCGTAAAGGAAAACGGAACGCCTAAAACGTAGTGATTATTTACTCTTTGGAAACGCCCTTAAATAAATCAGGCAATAGTCGAGCTGTATTTCGAATGAAAAGAAAGGAACAAATATTTATATTAAATAAAATGTCACCTCTTAAACTAAATATTTATTAACAATGTATGTTTTAAGTCGTTGAATTATTTTTGGCAACGAATAAAATAAATATTCAAATTAATCATCAAGAATATCAACCACCCCTTAAAGTCCTGTTAGTGTCGAGAAAGGAAATGAATGTATGTAATTATAAACTATGTCCTTATCACATTAACTAAGCTGGAGTGTATAGACTAGGGTGTATTGGTAGTGATCATCACACTAGACATGCCCGTGTCGTGAAGGCCTGCTATGATTTTCTTTTACCACGTGGTTTTCATAAATTAACACTGGGCTTTCATAACATAGCTTCCATGAATGGACAATGAAAACAGAAGATGAGCAGCATTATCTTTATGGTAATTTGAGTTAACTAATAAATAACTACTATTAAGTAACTAACAAACTGCGGTAAATATCAAATAAAAACATAATCTGGTTTTAATTACACAATAAAAACACATTGCATAGAAACATGTCCGACGTCGATATAATTATTTGTTCTCAAAATGCGAGGCGAACGTACTTACGCATATACGAGGACGCACAAACGTACGGAAGTAGTGTAAGTTCGTAATTATACACACACAAAAATCCTACTGAATACCACAGTATTCGACTCCTGGGATCTTAAAACGTGGTTCTCCACGTTGTCATAATCTGGGATTTAGAAAATCAGGTCCGTCACTACAACTTCCTTCCTTCGCGTTTCTTTTAGGCTGTAGTGTATGTACCTCTACCCTACTAGCATATATTAATAAATTTAGCCTTAGTTTTTACGTGGTAGAGCCATACTGCAGTTATATCAGTAGTATAGTTGTAGCACAAATGGGTCGGCTCGACTTGGGAAGGACCACGCTCTCACAGAATACCAGCGTGAAATAGTAGCTTAATGCTGCTATATTTTGTATGGTGAGTGTAGAGAACCGGAGACCCATTTTGCTGGAGGCAAGGCATTCCATCTTAGTCCTCACGGGTGACAACGCATCTACATTTTGATTAGTAATCGAGGATAGATGTAGATGTCTATGGGCCACTGCAACCACTTACCACCAGGTGGACTCTGTGCTCGTTTGTCACCCTATCCTATATAAAAAGCTACAGTATGATTAAAGTCTTGAGTAGAGAAACACATCCCCCTTTTCATTTAACAACCGTCCAACATTACAAGGCTTTCAGCTTATAGGACACCACAGATGCAATGGATTCTCTGAACTCAAAAGTAATTTATTTAAATACTACGACATTATTACCTCTTCCAAGAACTTCTTCGATTTTAAGCTTATAAAAATTAATTGCCTTGGCCTGATACATCATAATATTTGTATGTTATCCATCCTTATTAATTTTTTTGTACTTATATCCATGCGCGGTTTTATCTATTGCTCAGTATGTATTAACATTTGGAATATACATAATGTCATGTTCTTGTAGCATTAAGCCAAGATTTATATTTTTAAACACATACAATACTACCTAGCCTACTTTTTTCCTAACTAGCAATTTCACACCCTGCTGTATTCTAGTCTGAAGGGAAAAGCCAGAGTAAAGAAGGTTGTGAGACATTTCCCGAATATCAAAACAACTCTTTTCTCATTCATTCATTTCATGATTACCATTGAGGGTCGTTGAAATTTCTAGTGGGCCCATAAACGACAGTCTCCTTCACTAAAATTTACATAGTACATAATATGAATAAACATTTTAGTCTATTCTTTATTTGTTTCACGTCAATGCCAAAATTGCGTTAAGATACTGTGTGTTTTAAAAAGTTAGCTCGACCTAAAATCACCACATAGCTGAATCACAGGCTAGGTTGGCCTTATTACTTTTACGTTACTTAAGTATGTTTCTAAGTTGGTGATGATTTTTTATACATTTTTGATAGTACGTGTGAATTGAGATAAATAAAAAACTTAATTATTATTATTATTACTCTTATTGTTATTATTTCATCTTAGTCTTCAGGGGACACAATGCATCTAACGCCTTCTATGTTCGAAATGTGTTAGAGATATCCACGGGCTGCAGTAGATGCCGATGATATGTTGTTATAAAGTTTATCTTCTATATATATATATATATATATATATATATATATATATATATATGACTTTACACCCGATTGACTTGAAATTTAGTATAGTTACTCATTTTGCAATGTATACACATACACTCACTAAGAAGGGCTTTTACGACAGTCCCATCAAAATTTTACATCTAGGTTCCATAATAAAATATTATCGTGCGCCCAGCGAAAGCGAGCGGGAATCAACTAGTTATAATATATGACTGATAATAAACCCTGGGATTGAAGTAGTCGTCCTGCCTGTTGTTTTTAATTGCAGTTTCTAAGTAGACTACATTGTAAATGGTTATTTTAAAAAAGATTCCCGTTATGTTTCTTGCCGGTTCTTAGCAGTGCCGAGGATTTTCCACACTGGCATTAATTTTTTTCAATAAGGATTTCTTGTAATCTATAATGAGTAAACACTATTCTATTCTACTCTTTTCTACTCTATATTTAACGTCAAACGGTTTGTTACCATGTTCGTCACTCTATTACTAAATTACTAAAATAAATCCCCACAGATTACAATAACAAGGACTTGTAAGGGCAGTAACAAACATAGTTTTCGAAGAATAGGTAACTATTTAAGACGATTTCCACTAAATAGATATTAAGTGCTAGTAAAGAGGAGTTTAATCGCTTAGCAACGCGATGTTTCCCGCCCACGGACCCACTTCAACGAGATTAAGTGATACGCAATAATATACAATTTTCCTTTTAGCAAAGATGTGTTTGAGCACTAATAGAAATAAAGCGAAAGATTATCACATTTAAAGGATATTTCTATAATGGAACTCGTTGAACAAAATCGTACAAACTGTTGTAACTCATTATTTTTATTAACATGAGAGTTCAATGTTCATGAAACTAAGTGGAGTACCTATATTGTTTTCTTAGAATGGGTAAAAATTAAGAAAATGAAGGCCTCTTTTTGAAGTAAATTATATATATATATATATATATATATATATATATATATATATATATATATATATATATATATACATACAGATGTAGGTAAAGAAGGTTTACTTCAGCCGTGTGGTCATAAGAACACTCTTTTTTTTAAACTGACGTGAAACAAACTTACAGTTCACCTGTTATTAGGTAGCTGTCCGCTTTTGAGGAATAAATGGCTTGCCTCACAGCCTGCAATGATACTGGCTCTGTATACCCTTTAGACTGGAACACCTCAGTGCGCGCACCGATAATTGGCGGAAATAAGTAAGATGATGGTACCTACACAGACAGAATGGAGTCCTACCGCCTACTATACTGGACAACCTTTTTTACTTTCTGGAAAAAAATAGGGTGTATAAAATGTGAACGTAGTTGAAGCTTATGGCACCAATATTTTACAAAAAATAAAAACAATTTTTTTAAATTAAACCTTTCAAAAATTTTTTTGAACAATGACTTGCCGTTTGCCCTTGAGCCTGTGACACCACAAAGTGACAAGGTTAAAGATGCCTACTAAAATTGTTGTTTTATTTTCGTTCGTAAAGTAGGGTGGATCTGATTTGAATTTCAATAGATTTTATTTAATTCACAATTATTTTTAAATTTTTTTGTGAAATATCAGTGCCTTAGACTTCTACTTCATTCACATGTTACATCCTATCATTTTTCAGACGGTAAAAACGGTCTTCCAGTATAATACCAAGGCCTCTTTTTACCTTGAAGAATTAAAAAAAAAACTTTTTAATTTTATTAGTACGTATCTTATTTCTATCTTGTACACAAATTGAATTACCTTGATTTGGTTACAAATTACATGGTTTTGCTAATAAATAAAGAAAGAACAAAGATGTGTACCCGCGCTCAGTTCAAGAAGTTGAACATGACGCTGCGCTTATCTTTCCTTGTAGGTCTTTAAATATTATATATAATTTTTCACACTATCCAACTTTTTAATAATTTTCGTGTTCTCTGATATAAAATTCTAAAAGCTAAGTAATAAAGTACTTTATTCTAATATTCTTTCATGTTTTAAGAAAATATTTCGCCTTTTGACCCAAATCCATCAAGGATATTTTCATTCCCTTTTCTATAATCATTTTAATTAACTTTACAAAAATAACTTCCTTACCTGATATAATCAAAAAGAACGAAAAGGCAAACGAAGACCCAAAAAATTAATACGCCAATATTACGTGAAACGTATTGGAACGTTTTGTTTAATGACGAACCATTACCAATTTCCTTTTTCCTGTCTCCATTTATTTTAGTATACAAGATAAATAGCTTAAATAAAAATTTCCATAAGCAATTTATTGTAAAAAGTTATAGCTTATTGATGGCATGGGGTCACTCACAAATATAGGAGGAGAAGTAATAAAAGATGATACTCGAAAATTGTAATATTTGTCCTTTATAACTAGTATTGATGGCAATAAGCCGCTTACTAGAATAATAAAGTTAGGAGAATCGATAACGAATGGAAAAGGTTCTCGAGTGGCAGAATCGTACTGGAAAGTACAGTGTTGTGTGATCTTACACTAGATGGAATGATGAACCGATAAACCACGTTGGTAGTCGATCAATGCAGGTGGCTCTAGGACGCACTTTGTGGCAATATTTTCGGGAGGCCTATTTTCAGCAGTGGACTTGTGAAAGGCTGTAATGATGATAATATATAATATACAAAATATACCTTGAGCACGTATTTACTGTTCCATATGTCTTAATCATTTGTATTTTTCATTTATATCAAAAAATGCGAAAATGACAAATGAGCACGCAGTCCACCTCATGGTAAGTGGATGTCGTGGCCTATAGAAATCCACATTTATTCTTAATTTAAAATCTAAATACAAATGCGTTGTCACCCCTGAGGACTATCCACTAGGACTAGGAGGAGGAATGCCTTATTTCCAGTAAAAAGTGTCTCCGATTTGCTGCTATTTTACCCTGGTATTCTGTGAGAGCGTGGTCTTGCCCCGGTTGAGCCAATCCATTCGTGCTACAACTATATAGCTGCAACGTGGCTCCACCATGTATAAATATAAAAATAAATATATTTTCTCGATAAAAATGTTTAAAAAACTTATACAATTTTTATACGTCATGAAATATTTTTGAAATATTCATTTTTCCAATTACATGTTATAGTTGAAAAAGAACCAATAAAGTGAGACTCGCGCAGAATAATAATTGAAGTAATTGGCACTGCAGCGTCCTGTTAAATGTGAAATAAATTTACTTCAATTTTTTTATACAACATTCAATTTTTTGTAGAGAAATCATTTGTTTAATTTCATGAACAAGTGTCTTCTTGTTTCTTCTTTAATAACCCGTAATCCCGTGGTATTCTGCTGCTAGACATATATCTCTTTTATTGTAGAGTGATTCAGCTGTTATATCTTGTACTTTTGGCGCTAAGGATATACCAACATCATTCGGAAGTCTCCTCCATTGTACGACAGATTTGCTGTCATCATCAACCTTGGGGTGGCTATATCAGTACCAGATGCTAGCACCTATGACGCTAAGCCATACTGCATATATTACAGTTAATTTATAATCAATCATTAAAATCATTAAATACTATCATAATATGTCCGCAAAAATTATATTGGCCCTAAATTACATTTATTAATTCATTATAGTAATTGCAGTGTGTCGTGTATTGTCAACAAAGGAATATCGTACGTATAATATGACTTAAAATAAATGAAGTGGGAAATAAATAATTAAAAAAATATTTTCTCTTATCAAGTGCCGATGTGTGATTGTAATAGGCCTTATTATGTAAAAACGCTTCGTTACGCTCTAATTAGTCAAAAAATAATTATAACGATACCGCTTTTCGTCTCACCTACATTTTGACACGTGAAGCCTACACGACTTCGTGAATTGCAAGAAATATATCAGAATAAAAAAATCTATCAGCAAGAAGGCTTCAGTAAAATATGTCTATATCGCAAACGGTTAGAGCCGCTGTTCGCTGCGACGTGCATATTATATGTATACTCGTATGCATCAAAAATTTATGAGCTGTATATTTCATGCATCAAATAAAATGTTCATGTTTTATCATGAATTATTTTAATAATTATTTTGCAGATTTTATCACGTTTCATTTTAGATGATTATTAATTCTCGACTTTTCAAGTGCTTTGGAGCACCCATAAACCGTAGATGAGAGGTGCATGCCCCAAATCACTGGAGAACGAAAAATCAGGAACAAAACATTGTATTTGCATAATTAGTTTTATTCAATGTGTCATATAATATAATATATACTTATACTGAAAAATTAAAAATGACGATTAATCATCATCATTGTCATCATCACAGCCTACCGGTACCAAGTCTACTACTATATATCCCGACATAACCCATCATAGTCCCCGCAAGAGGGTATGCGGAGGCACATTTCCCCATGTAAAATATTATCTAATAAATTTAAAATAAATATTTAATTATCAGGAATATGCTCCTGCTATTCTCCTGTATTACTATTTCTCTCTGCTGCCTCTTACTACACCTAGGGGATAACATAGAGTAGTCTATATTCAGCCTAGTAAATAATATTGAATCCTCCATCACAGTGACAGAGGATATCACCTAATGCAGCAGCATCTTCGTGATAACAGTTAAAAATAATAAAAAGTGCGGCTCCCATACTGTTAATTACGTGAGCAAACGGGAATTCAATTCTCTCGGCACGGATTCATACCATGTCTCGACG